>JALHLI010000006.1:1742500-2342500 GCA_023349425.1 Anthopleura sola | reverse complement strand
TATGGACTTCTGTGAAGAATCTAGTACGAGCAATTGGGATATTGTTTCAGCTTTACTTCTTTGTCAAGATGGGTCCACATTACTGTTTGCAATCCAGGAATATCAGTCGGCGCATGTGCCATCATCTTCTAGTTCCAGCCATCATGCTGGCACTTCTGTCAATTTTCATAACAAGTGTGATTGACGAGTATAATGGACACGTGGAACACTTGCTCAGCCAGTCTCAACTTGACCCAACTATAATCGCATTTCTTGAAGCTGCGGCCCCTATTCACCTTGGCTTTTCTCTGCACATGTTCTTGCACTTTTACATCATGAACCGTAAAAAGAGCTCACTGCAGTATGTACACCCAAGACGTGATTTTCATATCTCTCAGGTTACGGAGTCACATGACTCAACTGAAAGTGGGAATGGAAGGGATGAAAGAAATTATAGGGAATCACTTCTGTCCACAAATACTCGAGTAGCAGCAACTGTGTAAACTCAATGCCCAAAATTCTAAGTATTTGTTACTATATACACTGTACCGACAGGGCTGAAAAACGAATTTACCCAATACCACTCGCTTGTTTTTCTGCCCTGCTCACTATATACCACCTTTGGCAGATTATAATCACACATATGCTACAATTGTGCCATGGCCAATGGATTGTGTAAACTTAGACAGAAATGTTTCTTACTAGGTACCATTTCGCAAATCCAGGGGGGACTCACTGCCAATATGTGCCAGAGCACCATACCCCTATTCCAGGCCAAGAATACTTTGAAAATGCAGCTTGAGAATCTAATTAGAATTTGAAAATGTTCCTGGAAGCCATATAAGGGTCCAAAAGGAAACAGTTTTTGAAATGCAACCACTAAATCTTCAAGTAATAGATCTTTAAACCAACCTGTAGTCAGATTTTGATCTGAAAATGCAGAAACTTGACCCTGTGTCATAGTTACTAGGGGGGGGGGGTGGGGGTAAGACACAGCAATAATGATAAGCTAAGGACTGTAATAATCGATCTAGAGCTACAAGAGCCGGTTTCCAAAAGATCAGAGATGTGTGATTCGCATTTGGATCGATGTATGAACAGCTAAAAAAAGAAAGTACCAAGAAAGTGTCAAGTTTTAGTTTCAAGTCATTCATATAGTTAAATAATTCAAAAACAATAAAATTCGCAAATTCCGGCTCACGATCACTATGTAGCGCTATGTGTACTCACCTCCTCACCTGTACCTGTGTACTGCGTTACAATCATGACGAGCTTGGGGATGCAGTGCGTAATATGACCGTAATATGAAAACAAACTTCCGGTTTGTAAATTTCCAAGAAATCCTTGATTGAAATGTTATAGCGTTGCGTGATAACAAATTCACTATAGCAGAGCTACTTCAAGTTAGCATTTATTTAAGACTTGGTTGAAAATATTTTAAGGAAACTATATACAGTCTTCTCAGCTTTCACAATGATTGTTTGAACTCGGTGCTAATGCACGATATCTCTGAGAGATGACTACTGCTTTTATAACGGAGAAACAGACGACCTTTACTCGTTTTTATACAGCCATTTCAACCTACTCTAATGCAACGACTCCTACGACAGACGTATCTTTGGCTTCCAGTGTCATTCTTACTGTACTCTCAAGCATTCTCTTCTCAGCTGCCTCTATTGTCCTATTCTTGTACTACTGGAAGCGACTGGGAAGAGGGTTTGTCGAAACAAGAATCGGCATCGTGATTTTCTTTCTGGGTGCTTTGCTTACCACCATCACGACTTTCGGATGCTATAAACACGAAACAATCTACGGCGCCTATAGACTTTTGGTCGAGGTTTCCATTGGTGTAATTCTTATGATTACCGGAGTTGTCTTCCTATTTGAGCGACAGAGTCCTGATAGAGAAATAGACGACTATGGAAGACTTTTGATTCCTGTTGGTCACACACATGGTAGCATGGGGATAGTCATCTGGGTGATCACGCTACCTCTCAGCGCTCTGGAGATGTTCTTCGCTATTGGCGCAGCTACTAAGTCCCCCGCACCTGTGTACGCTGCAGTTGAGTTCATTTCTTTTACCCAGAAGCTCGTTCAAGCATCTATTTACCACTTCAGTTTACGCCATAAAGTACCAAGATCCTCGATGCGAATGGGGTGCTCATGGTTTTTGAAAATAATCTCTTTATTCAATTTTGCTTTCTGGATCGACTCCATCGTCACCTCTCATACTGACAACGCCTTCGTCATGACGCTCTTTGGAAATGGCTTCTCTATCGTGAAATCTGCCTACAATGCCTTACTTATTGACTATCGGCTTCTATGTAGCTTCTTATTCCTGGAGCATGCATTTGAGCTCGAAGACACGGGGGATGGCAGAACAGAGACCCCTCATGATGACCCACGCCCTGACAGAGAGACATTGTTGACTAGTTCGTCTGTTAATGTCGAGGTCGTCCACTACTCTGGTTATGGCTACATAATCGGGCTTATTTGTGTGGGCCTGCCGTTAGTCAATGGGTTACAATACCTAGACTTTGTTGGAGACTGGTCAAACATTTTTCCTATCTTGTCTAATTTAGCAGTCATTTTTTTTGGTCTATTGCTTCTAGCTGGCAGCACTCCAACTGAAAACAACCGCAGCAAATGGCGGGAAACTGAATCTAAGGCAATAGATGTGATGGTTGGTTTCATGGGTGCTGTTGGATTCGTTTTCTGGTTGATGAAAGCATGCTTTTGTTTCCTGTGGACCTTTTCTACCGTGTCCAAACCAGCTGACGAGGTGCCTGCAAGCTCATATTTGGTATGGACTTCTGTGAAGAATCTAGTACGAGCTATTGGGATGTTGTTTCAGCTTTACTTCTTTGTCAAGATGGGTCCACATTACTGTTTCCAATCCAGGAATATCAGTCGGCGCATGTGCCATCTTCTAGTTCCAGCCATCATGCTGGCACTTCTGTCAATTTTCATAACATGTGTGATCGACCAGTATAATGGACACGTGGAACACTTGCTCAGCCAGTCCCAACTTGACCCAACTATAATCTCATTTCTTGAAGCAGCGGCCCCTATTCACCTTGGCTTCTCTCTGCACATGTTCTTGCACTTTTTCATCATGAACCGTAAAAAGAGCTCACTGCAGTATGTACACCCAAGACGTGATGTTCACATCTCTCAGGTTACAGAGTCACATGACTCAACTGAAAGTGGGAATGAAAGGGATGAAAGAGATGAAAGGGAATCACTTTTGTCCACAAATACTCGAGTAGCAGCAACTGTGTAAACTCAATGCCCAAAATTCTAAGTATTTGTTACTATATACACTGTACCGACAGGGCTGAAAAACGAATTTACCCAATTGCTTACTATCAATCACGTGACTTTTCTGGATTTGACTGGGGGGCAAACAACGGTTGACTGGGGGGCAACTAGCGATTCTTAAATCAAAGCACATCAAAATAACTCCTCAAAGTATTCTATCTGACTATTTGTACAACATGAAACCAGAAAACAAGATACACACACAACCTCCAACATTCTACAAGGCGGTTAAAACGGAGATACTACCGGAAGTGACGTCTATTGATAGTAAGCAATACTCACTCAAATACTCGAGTAGCAGCAACTGTGTAAACTCAATGCCCAAAATTCTAAGTATTTGTTACTATATACAGCTGTACCGACAGGGCTGAAAAACGAATTTACCCAATACCACTCGCTTGTTTTTCTGCCCTGCTCACTATATACCACCTTTGGCAGATTATAATCACACATATGCTACAATTGTGCCATGGCCAATGGATTGTGTGAATTTAGACTGAAATGTTTCTTACTAGGTACCATTTCGCAAATCCAGGGGGGACTCACTGCCAATATGTGCCAGAGCACCATACCCCTATTCCAGGCCAAGAATACTTTGAAAATGCAGCTTGAGAATCTAATTAGAATTTGAAAATGTTCCTGGAAGCCATATAAGGGTCCAAAAGGAAACAGTTTTTGAAATGCAACCACTAAATCTTCAAGTAATAGATCTTTAAACCAACCTGTAGTCAGATTTTGATCTGAAGATGCAGAAACTTGACCCTGTGTCATAGTAACTAGAGGGGGAGGGGGTAAGACACAGCAATAAATAATATCAGCAGTTTTAGTTACCCAGTTTTAATACCTTACTTTATGATCTACCCAAATCTAAATCAAATTGCAATACGTATACTAGCTATTATCAAACAAATTACTACAAGATTATCAGCTTCATTGTCAGTACTTTAGTTTACACATCTATTAAGATCATCATTTGGAGCAGTTTTTCATACAGTTTGTTTTCACTCATGATCACGTGACAAGGTGGCGATATTGGTGTACCAAACAATAGAAACGTTTTCGCGTAAACTGAATAGAATTCAATTCCTGGAGGATAGGAGATGTAGTTTAGGTACACCAATATGGACGCGCTGTGACGTCACATGAAAACAATCTTGACTCCACAGAAATTTAATTATAATACTTTAAGTACCAATGATAACCAATAATAGATTTAGAAAGAAAATGAGGAAACAATTATTATCAGTGTAAATTCTGACATTTACTCAGTCCTAAACAGTGTATATTTGTAGTGTATTTTAATGACTTTTATTGCAGTACACTTCATTGAAACCCAGTGATAAAAGACCTACATTTTTTCAAAATGCAAAGCATTTCTGGTCAGGGTAGAAATTATACTGAAGTCTAACTACCATTAGAAAAAACCTACTAATGGTCTATCACCAATCGAGTCCTGTGATTGGCTGAGCTACTAGGGGTCTATTAGTGATAGACCTCTAGTAGCGAAAAGCGCCGGTTTTGAAAACTAAAAAATATATATTTAAAGCAAAATCCAAAACTTTTTGCATCCTTTTATTGGACCGATTAGTAGGTTTTTACTAAAACAATTAGACCTTTCGCCCTCATGGCCTACGAGTCAATAGCCCATTCGGTCTTCGGCCTCATGGGCTATTGACTCGTAGACCATTCGGACTCGAGGACTAATTGTTAATTATACCCATTTTCATTATCACTCAACCAACACAGCCCAAGATGGGTTTTTGACTGCCGTTGATGAAAAACTTACTAGCTCGGACTGTTGAAAATTTGATTGATGGGAGCCAAATACCCAGACGACTTGAAATATAGCTAATCATCTGGGTCACATGATTATGAAAATGGGTAACACTACTTGTGGAATTGTATAATTTAGTTTCATAAAACAACATGCAAATGTTGACCCTCTAGATGGTAGCTTAGGTGACCTCATAGCTCAAGTATAAAAGCTTAATATCAATATAAGAATTCTAGATTTTGACTGTGTTGAGCTTAGTAGTTCAAGTGAGAAGTAATAATCCTAATTGCTGGGTTTCACTGAACGTCATTGTCTGTCCCCTGTGGAATGTTCGTCAGCTGAATTGCAAGTTTTCAATAGCATTCTTTTTGGTATTTTTCTTTCTGGCTGACAGCACATAGTGGTCAGTGTTTGACAAACATTTGGAACAGCTCATGAGATTCAAAGACTTTTATTAGTTGATTGAAATCCAGCATTTCATGCACTTCTATGGATTGCAATATATATATATTTAGTAGTCACATATTATCTGTTATTGTATCTGAATCTAAATGAAGCTAGTCATTATTAATTTTAGAGAATACAAGTACATAATTATGATAAATAGGCTCCAAGGTTACCATATGAAACTTAGATCCAAACAATTAACAAAAATAATTCGTGATAAAACCATCTTATGGTAAAAAGTCTAGTTTTAGTCTTAGTAACTGCATCGATTTTGCTTTCACTTAGTATGAATTCTTCAACTACTGTTTACGAATTTTCTGGTATAAAGGATTGGACCTAAGCTGGCTATGTATGTCATTTATGAGGGGTGCCTTTTTAATATGGCAGTGATGGGCTGCATAGAACAATAGATTTTCACCCAGGTAAACCTTGTGTTCAACCACTTCATGATGAGTACCCATGCATCAATTTGCTTTTATTGTCATGGAAACGAACTTGGCCAGTCTATGATGTCAATACAGTTCACCTCTGTTTTCATATTTTTCTAAATATATTTTGGCAGTCACACTGGATGTAATGGTCAGTCCTCTGACTTGAGGGGTGAGGGAAGGGGAGCATTGCATGAAGACCTTATGTTCTGTATCTAGTCCATGACATTTGCCTAGCAGTGTCATATCCTTTATACCAATGACGTAAATTAGTAATCTAAGTAATTTTTTCATTTGTCGCAAAACCTACGGTCACAAATCACAAAATACTTAGCAAAACCAAGAAAGGGGGAGGGGGGGGGGGGGGGAATAAAAGGAAGAAAAAATGCAAGAAGTGTTAAATAAAAATAAATTTTCTTAAAGACAAACCAAATGTTCCTTGGTGATTTTTCATTTTTATCTTGTAACCATAGTGACACGGCTTCTTTATCAGATGGTAACATGGATACAAAAGGAAGCATCTTCAAACTGTGCAGCATTCAGTAATGTCTTAATTTTAGACCTTTGTAATGCTAGCATAAAGATCTTTGGACTCCAATGGAATGAAGAAGCTGTTTTAATAATACTCTAGCATCAAAGTCTACTGAGGTGGGTTGAAGAAGAACTTCTTTGTTAGCATGCAGATTTCTGATGGCATTTGTTTATGGCCATGATGGCTGAAGTACGAAGAGACACGGCTGTTAACCCTCAACATCATATCCATGATATGTTCGTTAGGTGAATACTGTTTAAATACCTCAACCAAGCTCCTGATAAACCAAGAACCCAGTTCTGGGTGTCTGTAGCTCTCATACCCAGGAGATGATGCATAGCAGATCAAGAAATCAGCATCAGAAGGCAATCCTCGGCACTGCATTGGGACTGGCTCACTGTCACTTTCAACTGGAGCAATATCTTTGTTGGAACCTCGGCAAGCTTGAATGAAAAACAACTTCGGCTTGTTCTCCAACGAGGGGCATGGAGTTCGGCGGAACTTACTGGTCAGGGCCTCCACCTGAATTACTTGCTCATCAACTCCATAGATCCCATCAGCAGAACCATGGCTTAGGATTACACAAATAAAACAATCAAATTTACTAAAGTCCTTTTCAGAAGTCTCGACTAGTTGCTCAAGGATCTGTGTGCTGGTGAGATTTTCTACTACTTTTACTGGATGAAGCCCAAAGTCATCAAAGAGTGATTTCAGGTTCTCTACATCCCTTGCTGAACCAGACCGCTCAACACTTGAACGATGTGGGAATGTTTGATTATTTATTATGAGGACATAGCCATTCTTGATTGTTCTGTGAAATTCATCAGTTTCTCGTTCGGAACTGGGTGGTTCTCCAGTTTCTTGGCAATGAACACCACCTGCAGAAATAAAAATGTACTGAATACTCTTGGACTGATGTATTCTAGTTATCAGACTGTTCCACTGCAGGAACATATGTAATGTCTTAGGGTCAAGAAAGATGAATGGTGAGCTTGGAGTGATATTCCTTGGACGATAATTCACATGTCTCTATAATTGCAAGCTCACAAATCATCTTTCTTGACCCCAAGACATACACATATTCCCTCAGTGGAACAGTCTGATAACTAACGGCTAACTTTCAAGATTGCACAGAGAACTGTGAAAGCACTGGTGAAAGGGTCGTTTTACGAAAGGGACACAAATGCAGTCCCAACTAGTAACCGCTAGTCATTTTATATCATATCATCTTGCAAACAGTTTATCAATTTGTTACTGTATTTTACCAGTGGCGGATCCAGAAGGATTTCAAGGGGGTGACTGGTACCTAGCAAGGCATTACATAGTGTATTTTTTGCTCTTATCTTATCCTTTATTCTTATTATATTCAACTACAAGGGGGGTGACTAGTCACCCAATTCACCCCCCTGGATCCGCCCTTGTTTACCTGTATTTGAAGATTGAAGATCTTGTTCTACTGCTTGTTTTCCAGAACTGGTTTCAACTATACAAGAAAAAACATCAATATTAATGACCAATAAAGGATGTTGGCTATACTGTACTTCGTACACTAACTATATGTTAGATGGATACATAAATAAAATTGAACTTCTGTCCCCAAACTAGCTAGAAATAGAATATCTCAAAATTGTCAACGAATGAACACGGAATGAACCCTGAAATTTTAAGCTCAATTTAAGATTTTTTTCAAGCTGTGTATATTTAAGCTTCGATTATGAATGATTTAAAGGAAATCTTAACTGTTAAGTTAAGTTAATTAAGTAAGGAGCTCCAGAAGCTTCAAAGCTTCGAAGTTGTTGAGTTTCACTTTTAATTAATAACGCAATATTCTAAATATGGTTGCTATTTAACAATATATATATCTTAAACTTTGTGAAGAAAAATACCAAGAAATTAAACTTTTTAGAGGCTATTCTCAATGAGTTGGTAAGCTGAAATCTAATATAAATTCAAGAATAATTTAACAAATGAATAGAGCTCGTGATAGAGCGGAAACAACTTTCTAAAACATTAAAAACCAGCTTCATGAAAGTTTACGTCTTTATTGAAGGATTTGTAAGAAGAACATAAATAAATGCTAAGCATAAGGGTAGGCATAAGCTGTATGAAGATCAGATTGAGTTTTAAATATGAAAAACAAAGAAGACTCCAACTTGAAAACAACGAAAATATATACTCCTAAAATATGCTTCTCTAAGCAAGAAAAACTCGTTTCTTCTCACCTTTAGAGACGCCATGATGAACTGTGATAGAAGAGCCATCTCCAACAACTACTGCTCCTGTAGATGATGCTATATGAATGTTAAATTTGCTAGCCATTTCTCATATTTGAGGACAGAGATTTTACTTTATCTCTTTTCCTGGCAAAATGGCAGATATAACTTGAACCTCGAAACCAGTCCATTTACTGACGAGGGTGTGGATCCTCGGCCGGAAGTCAAAGCGGAATTAGAAAGCGGAAGTAATCGTATCACCACAGGGAGCACGTCAATGCGGACCCTCATGTGCTTTAATTTTTGTGTGCTTCTATTGAGTATTATTTCTTTGTTATTATTTCAGTTCTGATAAGAAAGTGGAAGTATTCAAATCACCACAGATAGCCAATCCTTCTGGACCCTTTTTCTTTGGATGTAAAGGTGCTTGAAAGTTTATGTGCTTCTATTGAGTATCATTTCTTTGCTAGCTGTAACATTGAGCAAAAATATATCAATATGAAAACAGGAGTAGTAATATCACCACAGGGAGCCTCTCTTGACTAAAGCTCATCAGCCACCTCATCATCCCATTGGGTATCATTTCTTTCTTAGCTTGTCAGAGTAGAGCCCTGGGTGAAGGGGGGTACTCCTAAGTATTTTGGACTTTCGACCCCTTACCCTTTTAAATACCAAAATTCGGCAAAAAGGTACCCCTTTCATATGTACCTTTTTGCCTGAAACCGTATGTCTTTCATATCTCTTTGCCTGTACATAAAGTAAATTACCCCTTTCACTTCCCTTTGCCTTCCGTACCTTTTACCCCTTTCATATGCCTTAATTTTGAAGTAGACCAGATATGAATATCAAACATTGTGTAAAACGGTGTGCAAGTTCAGTTTCATTTTCTTGAATAGTAATCTCAACTTCGCTTTAGTTTTTCTATACATGATTAACTTGCAAATTCCTGACCCTTTTCTATACCAAAACTCACAAATTCCTAACCCTTTTCTATACCTCTGGCCTGAAAAATTTTTTTTTTGGGTGGAGCACCCCCTTATAGTCAACTATAGGGAGTACCCTCCCCCTCCCCCACCCCCGGGTAGTAGAGAAGATTATCATAGTTATTTGAAAGCTGCCAATAATGGCCTGCTACACTTGATCGATCTTATTTTAGTAAGCCTGCTAGCTAGAGTGATACTGGTTTATGCCCATCACCAAATAAAAATTAATGATTCTAATACTTAAGAAAGCAAACTGCCAACTATTTTTAAATTGTGATATATTTTTCATTTGTACAATCATGATAATTATTAATTTTTTCTCAGCTTATATAATTTTGACATATATTTATAGATGCTAAACATTTTCTCCATGTACCTATCCTGTTGCATTACAAACAGGGTGATGAAAAGGTTTTCCTTGATCCATGATTCAGCCTTTTTTGGACCGTGATTCATGAAATAAAAAAAATGTCTGTGATTTGTGAATTCCTTCCCCTGTGATAGGTGATCTGCATATTTTGAAGACCGCAATTTGTGATTTTGCATTAGTTTTCCTGAATCTTTGTAACATTGTACGTTATTCATTTATTGTATTTTCATAATCCATGAATTTCTGAAAACATTATTCATGATTCGTGATTGATACCCCCTCTTCACCAATCTGTACAAGCAACAATAATTTTTTTTATACCTTATATATAATTATTGATTTATAAGAATGTATGGTTACGATTTATAAAAGGTGTTAAAAAACAGACCCATATTGGTGTGTGTGCGCTGCCTGTTGTGTGTTACAAAATAATTCATAAAATACCATTAATTTTCTAGATTACAGACTCATTTACTCAGGCGTACGTAGTCCTGTTTTATCAACAAAATATTCACATTTATACTAATACTGTTACAGCGCTTCTAAATCACACATGCAAAATTGTGCAATTTTCTCTCTCAACAAAATAAGGTTTTAGTGGATGTCAATCAAAGTGTTTCCAAAGCTTTGAAAGGCTTGTACTTTGGAAAATTGTGTGATTTCACAGTTGTGTGATTGGGAAGTGCTGTAATTTCTTCCAGCAAATATCCATACTTCCCTGAAAATACAATGAAGTTCCAAGAGGTAATTAAATGACAGGAGAATAGAAGTGTGTTTAAGTATAGATAAGGAAGGCTATATTCCCTTACAAAAAAGGATGCCAAGGGAGGAAAATGGTTAAGGACAATTCAGGTATATGTTAACTGCTGAAAGAATGAACTATAAAAAATCTATCCTAATCTGATGATGAGACACCTCATCCACAGCATAAACGTTTTTCTGATGGATTTTTCTTCTGATTGGACAACTGAATGAATCCTCCTTGGCCAGCATCTGTGTGATTCAACATGTCCTCAGACTCAACTTCATAATTTTGCATAAGTTCATTGATTAGGTAACTGAAATTCAAACAAACAAACAAAATTCAGTAACAAACATATACAAGTCAAGTTACGAGAGTATGAAAGCACATGCCAGAAATGTGAGTGTGCGTGTGTGGGTGCATGATCATGAAGGGGGTGAGTACTCATGGCTCTTTTGTTGATCGAACTCTTAGAAAATGAGAAGAAGGAGGAGGAGGGGTAGCTGGGCTAAAGACCTCTCAGTCCCCAGCACTGCTACCTATGAATTGTGCATTCTTGTACAGCTTTAGACAGCAACAGTAACCAAGACTGTTTACTACTAAAGCCTGGTTTCCATATGCTGACAACACACCTACGATGCCACTGCCAGTAACTACCTAGGACGCTATTCCACCACTGACATGCCATAAGATATGAACTCAACTCAACTTTTGCAGGCATGCTGGCAACAAACCTGGACAGTCTGCAGTGCCAGCAACAAAGTATTCCCATCATCAGAATGGTGTTCCACGTAGTACCTGTGATGGCATTGCAGGGGTTTTGCTATGGAAAACAGCCTTAAATCAAAGCTTGATCAGATTTCATTATGTTTCCAATCCTAGTTACTTTACTTACTCCATAGTTTCTGACACATTGCTGTCTTCCCTTACAGACATCTCTGTCCATCCTAAGAATGAATGTTCTTTACAGACTTTATCAATGGTTTCCTTGGCAACTGGTCTTGATGTCAAATCACTCTACATATAACAGTACAAAGGAATAATTATAATTAGTATAATGTTTGAGACACAAATAAATAATAGGTCCTTTGCAGCTAACAGTCATGTGATGATATATATATCACTTCAATAGCGAATGGATTGAAATCATGCTCCCTTGGGGAAGGCTCCACTGGAATGCAAACAAACTCTTAAATGCTTACAGCGCGAAGCTCAAAAGTATGACCACATTTAATGTATTCGCATACTTCTATGCACGGGATTTCGTACTTTAAACCGACACAAATGATGCGAAGCTGTCTGGTTTTACCAAATAAGGCATGTAAAAGCTCGTTTGGAGCAAAAAGCCTGTACATAGAAGTATGCGAATACATTAAAAGTGGTCATACTTTTGCATGTTGCGCTGTAATATCTTGAGATCAAAAGTGTGTTATGAGAATATAACAGCATTTTGAAAAAGGCTTTACCCAAGGCATTAGAACTCTAATGAAAATTGTTTTGAATAAATGAAATAGCTTATAGAATAAACCTAAGTACCTTATTTCCAACTAGAATGCAGGGAATATTTTTTCCTCCTGGTAAGGTACACTTGCTATCCAGGTCTTGCTTCCATCTAATAGTACTGCTAAAGGTCTGCTGACTGGTCAAGTCAAACATCATAACACATGCTGCCGCACCTTTGTAATATACCCGTGTCATGGAGGTAAATCTCTCTTGACCTATGATAGGAATATAATCATCCATTATCAATCAAAGATATTTGAAACATTCATCTTTCTAGTTACCATTCATTTCATTTTCTCCTGGGATGTATTTTAGAACATTCATTCTATTTTAATCTATTACTTCAACTGTTCATTCATTTGCTTCTCTGTCCTTGTTTCACCCTCCAGTACCTTTCTTTGTCTTCTATCTTTTACTCTTTCTTTCTTTCTTTCTTTCTTCCTTCCTTCGTTCCTTCGTTCCTTCGTTCCTTCCTTCCTTCGTTCCTTCCTTCCTTCCTTCGTTCCTTCCTTCGTTCCTTCCTTCCTTCCTTCGTTCCTTCCTTTGTTCCTTCCTTCGTTCCTTCCTTCGTTCGTTCGTTCCTTCCTTCCTTCCTTCCTTGCTCTCTTATATGTATTTAATGATATATACTCAGGGAGGGGGTATATATAGTTCAGTATGCACCACAACCTACCTGCAATATCCCATAGCTTGCAAATGTTTCACAGAAAATATGATAAAGATGAAAAAAGAAAGATAGCAAATTCAGTAAATAAATAAATGTACATACAAATATGATAGCCAATTCCAAAATCAATGAAAGCCAACCTGTAATCTCACAGTAGTGTCTTCTCGTCTCAATACTTTGAGGGCAAAATCAACTATGAAGATTAAATGCAATGATGAAATTAGAGGCTATAATTAATTATGGATGGAGGGCAATTATTACAGATTTTTGGCATGCATTAAAAATATTGTCCACCTTTCAGATGCTAGACGTTTGCAAGGGGTCTATTGGGTTTACACCAAGCAATGTCAAGTCTCAAGATGTTGTTGATGATGACGATGAAGGATGTGATGAAGATGATGAGGAATAAGTTGTTTACTGCGATTCTCAATATTCTGGGAACTCAGACATACATTTCAACGGCTTGTTGTGAAACTGATTTTTCGCTGCCGTCAATCAAAACTAATCAGTCAGTACCTTTTATTCAGCAAGATATGAATTTTAAGACTTGGGTGAGGGCTGCTCGAATTACAACAACATTCCTTTTCGTGCTTACTTTTTCGTACAGCTGGTAATGATGATAATAATGATTCAAGATGCTGTTGATGATGACGATGAAATCAAGATTGTGATGATGATGATGCGAATGAAGGGGATTTTGATAATGATGGTTATGGTAGTAGTATATACTACTGATGAATCATGTTGTTGATGATCACATCATAATTAAGCTTAACTATATAGAATCGAACCTGTGTAACATGCAGATACCACAAAAAAACTTTAAAATAAAGCTTTACTTTACGAATTAGTCGCGATCCTGAAAACACGAGTTCTTTTTGATAAACTAAGGTAATATTAACTTTATGCTTATAATACATTCCTATTAATCTAAGAAGCTTCGTTTTTCGAATCATTGTTTGGGTCATCGTTTACCTCCAATAGTTGGTTTGTACTCCCTTCGCGAGTTCCCATGCACATATCTTTGTACAAAAGAGGTTTTGCCAACGGTGGCATCTCCAACTATCAATACTTTGAACAGTACTTCTGACATTATAGTGAAAAAATTCAATAATAACTTGTTTTCTGGAGTTCTTTAGTTTTCGTCCGCCATCTTCGCTTCCCAGAACCGCCTCACGTGATAATCACATCCATACCGGAAGTAATTCCTTGAAGCCACTTCCGCTTGTCATTGTGAAGGGGATCGAGGGATGGATGGGCAATCAGTGTTCCAGTTTATGTTGCGAATGATCTAAACTTTTGGAGAAAGCTTTCCTTTTGATTAAAAAAAATATCTTTGTAGTTTTCCTATTTTTAATGGACTTTTCAATGTTCTTCCAATATTGGCGATGGGCCGGGGGAGGGGTAGCATGAGCTCCAGAGGACCTTTGTCACCAAGTGTAGGGAACTGTTGAGGGGGATAGTGAGAGAGTACCTGGAAAGAGAAGACACGACGTTCACAATCTTCAAATCTAATTTTTCAGAGGATTTTGGGAGGCAGGCCTTTTTACGTTAATCACGCTACTCTTCTTCTTTGTGTGATGACCCTAAGAAAGCCTGTGCAGGCTATTCTCCTGGGGGGCTATTCATGGACCGCAGAGCACCCTAAAAAGTGGTTGGGCTATAGCTGGGTTTCACGTCATTTCCTATCTCATGCGGAATGTTCATCAGTTGAATCACAAGTTTTCAATAGAATTCATTCTGGCTGACAGCACATGGTGGTCAGTGTTTGACCACCATTTGGAGCAGATGAGATTCAAAGACTTTTATCAGCTGATTGAAACCCAGCTATATAAGAGACTGGTATGGGAAAAGGTGTTGGGGCTAAGATTGGAAAACATAAGAGACTAGTATGGGGGAAGGTGGTGGGGCTAAGATTGGAAAACATAAGAGACTAGTATGGGAAAATGGAAAAAGTGGTAAGGCTATAGCCCTACCAGCCCCTCCCCTTGTGAGGTCCCTGCTATTCCACCCCTAACGATTGATTGACTGTTAAACAAATAAGCAAACACCATAAGATATAAGAGTATTCCCTTCAATTTCTTTTGCTTTTCCACATATAAATATAATTTATTTACAAAATTATGTTACAAACTTCCTGAATAAATTAAGGCATTTTGAGAACCTGTACAATGCCTTATACATTTATAGAACAAAATGAGGGATCTATTCAGTTTGGCCATAATGTTTTTCCATTTCAAACCATTGCCATTCCCTGAGGAATAAGATTCTTTGTCCGTATCAGAGCCATAACACATTTCCTTACGTGTTACTAATAAACAATATAGGCTGCATGTAGGTCAACTTTAACTCTGGTTAAGGTCAAAGTCAGGCCGCATACAGGCTAGTAAACAAAGAAAGGACACTCAAGGGAATGACATGGTCTGCTGGAATAACATGGTCTTAATTCAAGTGAATAAATTGTAGAAAAGACAATATGGTGTTATCAAAGTACCCTTGAAAGGTACATCCAGCTCTACATCTCCCAGGACAAGCATTTCACTCGCAAATACAGTTTGCGTGCAACAGCATAATATAGTCAATTAGATTGTACTCCTGATAGCTATATTAGTCATCAAAAGATGGAACATATACCTCTGCTTATAGAATGACCAAATTCTGGGGCTTTTACTTATTTGGACAATAAGGGGTTAGCAAAATCACAAGGCATGTCTTTAGAAATTATTCACTCATTTTGTATCCCCTTTCCCCCAGCTACACACAGCTATTTCAAAAAGGGATTGTGAAGGTTTTATTGCATGTCGCATGTATTATATTCATATGTAAATAATGTCAGCACAGAAGGAAATATGCTGGAAAAACCTGCAGATAAAGTTTGGGAAAATTCCATATTGTTGCAACATTTCACCTTTTGAATTCACTGAATCACCCATACTGCATTTCGGTCTTAGTATACAACATGCAACAAAACCTTCACCAACCTTTTTTGAAATAGTTGTATACTCCATATAGGTCTTTTCAGAGTTCAATAAACTTTAATGATTTCTGGTCTAGCACCACCATATATATTAGACCACAATTAGGCTCAGATTTCCAGCCATTGGGGTTCTTAATAATTAATTATTATTACATGCATGTACGATACCACGACAGCTGGAAATCTGAGCCTAGACTACAATGCACCATGTTCGTTATCCCAGAAAAGATCTATTAATGAAGATTCCCAAAACCGCATGTTACCCTCCTCACAGATTCTTTTTTTGCCAACCTCTCCATGCTAATAAATGAAAGCCCCCAATCATTTGTATGAGTTGTGTGAGAATTTTATTAAGAGCACGTGATATTATTTATTTGTAATAACTGTTTAGATAAGAATATTAATTTGAAAAGTGCTTGATTTTTGTAGAAAAAATAAATTGTACTGTACATACACATATTGCATTGCATGTCGTCAGCAAGTCATTTGGTTAGAATTACTAGTTTAAGAGTAGATTGCGTAAAAAGTAAAAAAATGGCAAATTGTACCATTACAACACCTGTCGTGAATAATGGTTGCAACATTTTTGGTTTTAATATGAACATTTTGGTCAATGTTTCTTGAATTAGGTGCATGACAGCATTCATTGATCCAATTATCACAGGGATGAAGTTCACTGTTCTTTAAGTGTAAGTGCTGGCCACTTGAAGGCAAGAATGACATGGCTATAGATGGTTATGGCATGTGATCGCATATGTCATGTAACCGGCTCTGTGGGTAAAGCTAGATTGGTACCGGTAGTGGCAATTTTCATCAGAAATATGTGGTTGTGAATGCCAGATAGAAATTAAAAAGTTACAATTAATTACAAAACTGTATCCTAAAATCTTGGTCCTCTGATTCCTTAGATCAAAGCTACTCCAGCTGTCAGAGTTGACCTTCTCAAAAAAACTCAAGGTCAACCAATCAGGATTGAGGATTCTACATCATATTTTGATTAGCATTTCCCATTACTCTGCCAAGAGAAATTATGAAATACAAGTTCTTCCTTCTTTAAATTAATCGTAAAGGCTAGTCAAACTCATGGCGAGCTCATGGTGTATACTTGGAAAATGCTTGTAATAATGCTAACCAAAAATAGTGACCCATAAGGCAATCAACTCAGCTGGCTGGTAGCTTGAATCAAAATCACGAATTCATAATTTGTAATTGTAAATTAATTTAAACTAGGGTAAAGATCTAAGATTTTGTAAAGGTAAAAAAAAATCATGGATTTGTATGAATGTCTGGGGAACATTGTTGGTATTTTATATACTGTTGCTACGTACGTAGGGATGAAAAATATGCAAAAATGGCAACACATGGAATCTTAGCAAGAAACGCTACTCTTCTTGTGTGTGTTGTGGGCATATAGGTAATTAAGTTATACTTGCTTTAATATCTAAAATGCAGGTGTCAACTAACTTCAATCATTACCTTTATTTATTATATGAAATAGAGTGTGATATTGAGTGACATCAAAATGATAAAATTGGTTTCCCCACTCCCACCAGTGGCCAGTAGGGATACGATTTTTATCAACACTGGTGGTGTCAAATTTGGACTTTTTGCTCAGCTTCTCAAATTCTCCATTATTTTTCATTGAAGATTTCATATAATAAACAGAACATTACCTGGCCGCTTGGAAATTTTTTTCAAATTTTATCTTCTCGTGCTCATATTATCTCTCACTCGTTCGCTGCATGTGCTCACTCGTGACAGAGAGATAATATCAACACTCGAAGATAAAATTCGTATCTCCGCACGACCATGTAATATCCTCTATATGTTATTCAAAAATCCAAAATCCAAAATCTTGAAATTCATCTAATTCTCGTAGCTAGTGAATTTGAGAATATCTTTGTGGATTTGTTAAGTTATATAAATATTAATTGATATGATCTGCATACTATTTTCGTAGTATTAAAGGCTATTAATAGTTTATGATATATGTTAATCCTATGATCTGCATACTTCATGGTGATCTGTCAAGCTAGTACAGTGCCAGTATTTTTACACTTAAAAATAGCTATATCTAAGTACTGTAGGCTTAATTCGAACAGATTTAGATTTATGAATATAATTTACTTTAGAGGCTTATTTACAAGGTTGTGGTGATTGCGACCCTTCCCCATTTTAAGATTGTAATGTTTGCCCAGATGACTTTAAAGCTTAAGCCATGCAATGTAACATATCTATATATTCCGCTAGACAGTATAAGTATGTTTAGACAATTTTGAGTGCTGAATAGAACAATAGCACTATATGAATAATAGTTAATACCTGAAAATCAGGCCTTTAATATTGATATTATAGACAAAAGAGCAAGCTGTATCTTGTACTTGATATAAATAGAACCTTGACAAATTCTCATTGTGATTAGAAAACACAGATTGATGGAATTATGTTCCTGTGATGTGTATTCTCGTAGAAGTTCATTTGAAAAGAAATATAGATCTATGCACAGCCATTCACTGAGAGGTATAGTATACAATAGCAAGAAGATTTCAGTGATAATTCTTTATCAAAACACACATTAAATCATACAAAGCCTTCAAAAATATTCAAAATCCCAAAACATCAAGCAACATTTGATTGAGGTTTGTGAGTTACTGCAGTTTGTATGTTTTGGTGCGAGTCCGTAGTTACAAAGACAGAATTTGGAGGGCTCTTCAATGGCTGGTCCGCAGCTTTTATCACAATATTCTGACCACTTATCTGTTGTTGAGATATCAGTGACTGTGATGGAGGATGAGGTGCTGGAGCGAGACGTGGCTGTATTGGAAGTTGTTGTTTCACAAACTGAGAGTTTATTTGTTTGTGTTGTAACTGCTGTTGTTGGAGTTGTTGCTGCTGTATTTGTTGTTGTAAGGTGATTTGTTGTAGTTGTTGTTGTTGCTGTTCCACTTGTTGCTTGAGTTGTACAATAGGCTGTGAAGCGTTTGAGATATGCTGGTGGTTCAAGTACAAATTCTGTTGTCCTGGAGGTGGACTTGTGACTATAATTGTCTTTTGTTGTGATGGCGCTTGTCCTGGCGAGAGTTGTGGTGGTTGCTGTTGCTGAGGTGATGGTGATTGTGGAATCTTTCCTTGTGAACTGGATGTCTTGTTATTTGTCTTGGGAAACGAGTTTGCTCGCAAGAGAACTTTACCTGAAAAAAAAAGTTTTTGATTAGTAAGTAACATAATCATGTTTGCTGCACATGGCATTGAGCAGATGCTGCATGATTGTGAAGTTATGGCAGACAGCAAGGTTATGGCACAGCACAGACACAGAGCACAGAATATCGTATGTTTTTATACACGGCATGACATTGACATGGTCACAGCAAGGTGCTGTCTGGCATGCGCTGCTAAGGTGCTGGTTCTCACTGCAAACATAGTTCAAATCTGGCATCGAGGATTCGATTCTCAACTGAACGGCATAAATGATGACAGTTGAGTTTGTATGATGTGTTGTTCTCTCCCTTGCCACATGGATTTTTCTCTGGGTTCCCCAGTTTACCTCCCTGAGTCTCTTAAAATCAACATGTGAGTTGAGTTATTGTGTGTTGTCATAAGTGAATATGTACTGGCAGTGTGTATCGAGGAGAGCCCCTTATGGTGTCAGATAGTTACAGTATGTTGTAAACGATGTGTTTTTTTTTTTAACAAGACCCGAAATGCACAGCATCCACTGCATCATAAAAAAAACTTTAATGTACCAGCAAAAAAAAAAAATCTGTTCCATTTCTACTTACCCTTTTGTTGTACTTGCTGCTGCTGTAAAGGTGAAGTAGGCTGTTGGGTAATAATATGTGCCGACTGCTGTTGCATTTGTGCCATTCCCATATTATTAAACACCAAACTATGTGCCTTTGTGAAGCCGACAGGGGCTTGATTAGCCACTGCAGCTACTGTCGTACCAGCCTTGGTCCCTGAGCTCCCCTGTATAACAAAACTAACGGGGTAGCCCTTAACACTTGTGACTATAGGGGGAGGGGAGGGACCAGTACCGTTTGGTAAAGATGTCGCCACTTGTACAGTACCAGAATTCTAGTATGACAGAAAAAAATAAATGAATGAATTTTGGATTTCTCTTTATATGCTCCTTGCAGCACGTCGGAACGCAGCTCAATTCGGAGGGCAAAACAATAGGTTTCAATTCTCAGGGATTTAAATTCTTTTGTTTGCCCTACAAATTGAGCTGCTCTGACATCACATACAAGGGGTCTATTGAATGATTAACTGTGCAGTCATGAATCTCACTTTCTGATTGGCTGATGGCACATGCTTTATGGAAGCATATAGCATACATGTGCATTAGTACAAATATGCTGTGTGTTCTCATACATTTTTTTTGTTTTATCATAATTTTGCTGCAATATAGTTTTTATTATGATTATTTAGTAATCATACTAACCTGTGTTGTAAAAAATATAGGGCTCTCTCTTTGTGTAGCTGTGCTTGTTACGACAACTTTACCTACAAAGAATAAGATTAAATTAGTCAAATTATTAAACAAATAATGAAGCTACTTGGGGAAAATCATAACATAAAAACAACATATTTTTACGACCATCACTCCCTTTCGGGGCTCTTCCATGAGGTTCACTCCACTTGCACTACCACTACATTCTATATTTACAACATACAACACTCAACTCACATCATGATTTTTACAGAGGGAGGAAAACAAGAGAACCTGGAGAAAAACCATGGTGGCAAGGGAGAGAACAATAGATGGATCATCTTAGATGGGTTAACATATTGATGGACAGTAATAATACCACCAACATGGCTGCCATGTTTACGAACCATCAATTGAGGTAAAACATAGAAGTACTAGGATAACTTATTGTGAGCTAGCTATTACCCAAATGTCAAAAGTTCTATGTCAGAGTGGCTGATTCTCCTGGCTGAAAATTCAAGGGGTGCTTAGTCGACCGAGGGAATGGTTTGCATACCCCCAGATCTGTCCCTGCATATACACTGCATAAGGTTAAGAGTATTTAATGGTTAGAATGCACAAGACCTTATGTAGTCACTCACCAGAATTTGGGTCCAGTTGACCAGCAATCTTATGTTACATGAAAAAGAACACATTAAGTACTATTATGCACATGACCACATTACATTATTATGATCACATTACTCACTCCACATTAAGAACTATTATATTCAATTATTTGACTTAAATTTAAAATCTGTGTCATCAAATTTGATTTTACTTCTAGAAATTATCCATATCATTCTCCCCATGGACTGGGATAGGAATTTCCAAGTCAAGAGTGGGTAGAGGGTTTTATGGATACATTGAGCAGGGTATACTGGGCTGGATTTTTCCAATCTTACCATGTGGAATCAAATTACAGAGAACTCTTTTGCATACAGTTGTATATAATTCATATAAGTTTTACCTGAACCACAGAATTTGAAGAAGAAGAAGTTGTTCCACCTGACACACCATTAACTTTGCTGTTCAAAGGGGCAGGTAAAATTTCTTTAACATTTCCTCCCTGAGTTGTATTTACACTATTGCTGTTATTAATACTTGTATAAATTGTTGTATACCCAGGTCTTGTTCCAGACATAGACACATCACTATTAGCACCAAGATTAGAGCACAAATTCGAGTCCAAGCTCACATTAACACCAGCGGGAAAGTTCCCAGAAGTTGTCCGGGAATTATTCCCTTGGGTTTGTCCTATTGCAACTGGCTGTCCATTCGAAACTTTCGCATCAATACTTGCGATAATGTTTCCCATATCACTTATGGCCTGACTGCTGGCGTCAGGTTTAAGAAAACCACTTCCTTCACTTGCCACAGATGTAATATTACTGGTTGAAGAATCCATAACATTTTTACTATTATTTGTCCTTGAAGTATTAAAACCAGTAGAGGTGTCAACAGAATGCTTCACTGAATGATTGCTATGAAGTACATTATTATGTTTCATTGATCTATTTCTTGGTGGAGGAGGAGCTTTCAAAAAATTGGACAAATTTCTGCCCGATCCTACATGACTCTTCTTTTCTCCCAATGTTGAAGACCCTGAAAAAATAAGAAAAAATTTCAAATCTTTGTTGAGTATTGATGATGTTATGTTATCTATGTCATTATACAGGGTTAGAATTTCATTTTTTTACTGGCATTCTATAGCTACTCTGACGGCAGTAACTCAGAGTTTGTTGTCCAATCATATTACAAATTGAAAACAAAAGATCCATGCTTCGATGCACTATTTTTTTACATTAAACTGGCATTTCTATGGCTGGATTTACCAAAAAATGCAAATTAAAGACTGTAATCTGATTAGTCAATGAACTCTGGGTGACCATGGTTAGAGTAGGACAGTAATGAGAAGATAAACTGTGAATTCATGCAATTTCTTTTCACTCGATTTTGCAATTTTCCATTCCCATACTGTGGGAATTTTGAACCCTGCAATAGTTATTCATGATAAACTACTTGGGAATGACAGTGAATATCAAGAAAGAGTGGCTTGAGGCGATGGGGGTGGATAACCTCAGTCTTTCCTAATATCCACTTAAGTCTCATTCCTCTCACTTTGATGATATTCACAAACTAGTCTGCTATATATTCCGATCTCAACCCCTCTCCCCATGAAAAAAAACACATGGAAAATACATGGAAAAATATAGTTAAGATTTTCCTACGACCTTTGAACAATCCATGGTTACTTGATTGTGCTATGGTTTTGATTGACGGCCTGTGAAGAATTGCTGCCGCTCCTGGTCTTCCTGAAGTGTGTCTGTAAAATATTAAATGAGAAAATTAATAATAGGGAAGCATGTCGAAATTCCATATCTGAGCTGCCTATTTTTGTCCTTTCATGTCCTATTTTTATTAAACCTTCATTGATACAGCTGCCTAATTAATTTAAGTAAACCACCCAACTACTTGAAATTTAAATGAAATCCCTGAATGAGGGACATAAATAATAGCTATTCAATGACTGGACATAATGTCTGCCCACATGTGAAGTCCTAGTCAATGTGGCCAGATAAGAAGATCAACCAGTCTAAGAGGCATTCGGCAAGTGCTAATTTTGGCCAAATGATGACCAGCCACATTGAAAGTTATTTTACTATTGTGTACCTTTGTTGTGATGGGTTTAAGCATCTTTCTACCATGGCCAACATTGCACAGCGTAGGTGATCCTGCCTTCTGTTGAAGATTACTGCACCATGACCAACTTTTCTGCCTCCAAATGTACAAGTCTGGAATGATGTTTAAGTTTAAGTTAACCTTCATGAAACAATTATTATCTAGATAATGATTCAAACATGCATAAATGCATTATATGATGGTCCTACACACCACATAAGTGTTGACGATGACGATGAAATGCAGAGGCAAGGAATGAAGGATAGATGGATGAAAGAGGGGACAGAAGAAAGGAAGGATGGGTTGAAGAAGGGATTGAGAAAGGGAGAGAGGGAATGATCGATAGGATAAATGGAAGGGATGAATTGATGGATAGATGGATGGGATGAATGGAAGGGATGAATGGATAGATGGATAGAAGAAGGGAGGGAAGGAAGGATGAGTGGATGGCAAGAGGGAGAGAGGAAAGGAATGAGATGGATTGATGGATGGTAGTAGTGATGAAAAGAGGTTACAACTAAGAAGAGAAGATAGGAAGGAGGTGGATCAATGGATGGATGTAGTGAGAGAGGTATGGAAGAAAGGAAGGATGGATGGATGAATGGGAGAGAGGGAAGGATGAAAAGACTTTGTTATCACAGTCACGGAAATTGTTTCACAGTTTTTAAAAAAAACCCAGGCTTACTGTACAGCACTTCTTTTTCATATACAGCATATATATATTTGGTTATTCAGTTATTCCTGACTTACCGCCAAGGGTTTGGGATGGTAGTTCAAAGTTGTAAGATCATTGTAAGATACACCCTCATCTATTCCATCACTCTCTCCATCAACATTCTTCTGTGGAACATCAGATGCATCTTCTGAAACTAATAAAATAATAGAATGATTTGAATTTATTAGTTATACAAGATAATCATATTTGACTCAGATAAGCTCCAATCTTGATCTTACCTTCACTGGAGCTCAACCTCACTGTATGAGAATGTCTGTGGTGAATAAAAATCGGGAATACAATGTGAGCAACATAAGTCAAGATGATTTTTTTTCAGTTATATCAAACAGATTTAACACAGATGATTCAGCCTTGAGATGGGAGTGTGTTGTGAGCAAGTTCTTTTTCATGAGTTCACCCTCATCTTTAAGACTGGTGCCCTTATCATGCTTTACCTAAGCCCTGTGATTGGATAAGGGACAGGAAAACAATGGGAAGCCATTTTAGTGTTACAATATGTCATACCATGTACATGCTGTATCTAAACCTTGTGATTGGATAAGGGACAGGAAAACAATGGGAAGCCATTTTAGTGTTACAACATGTCATACCATGTACATGCTGTATCTAAACCTTGTGATTGGATAAGGGACAGGAAAACAATAGGAAGCCATTTTAGTGTTGCAGTAATGGTTTAACCACTGTTTTCATTGCTAATGCTGATCTAGACACTTGACAGGGTACAGGTAAATGTGACAAAGACCATTATAAATCAAATAAATTGTTAGAGTTCATAAAGGTCATTGGAATGGTGAGAGGTCACCATCTGTGAAGGATTTATTTGATTGACATTAGTCTATTGCCATTAAACTATGGTGACATTAATCTTTGGTCTCTTGATCAACAGGTAGCAATAAAAATAGTCATGTTATGAAATCAATTATATTTCAAGGCACATACTTGTCATTTGATGACTTTGATGTTGGCTCTGTTATCAAACCATTTCCCTTCATCACATTGTTTTTCTCTGCGTTCTTTGACTCCAATAGCTTGAGTGCTGCAAGATTTTGCTGCTGTTGTTCTTTCTCACAGTTCACTCTTGCTTTGTGCTCTGCTAAAAGTTCATCAAATTTTTTCCGTCGACCAGGTACTGCTCGTCTTAAAGATAACGCATGAGTCTAAAGAATACGACCAATAACAAGTAATTAGAATAATATATTTAGTACAAAGCATAACAAGTACAAATAGCAGTACAAAAACGTCAGTAAGTGATCTCTCTTATTTTTTACGGTGTAAAATTTAACTTTTTATCCATACTGTTTCATTAGAAACACCGACGCAGCTCACACTAGCTTACCGCTAGTTATCATCTCTTTACAAATAGCATAGCCGAAAGGTCAAGTCATGTTTTTGTACTATTATGAGTGTTTTCTGTAAGAACCTCATTTCAATAGGTACGTACTGTAGAGGTGCTCTGACACCTGAAAAACTAGTAATCTTTTATTAACCTTGTTAGGCACAATATTACTTTTTTTCTGTTTTGTTGTTAACAAATTGAAGTGACTTACCATAACAGGCAAAGAAAAGATCCAAAAACGAAGAAAAAGTTTGAAAGAAAAAACCGTTTCAAGCGCGCGCTAGCTACGTGCGTGAGCGATTCGTCATCTTATGTGTCTGTGATCTTATCGAACATGGCTCTCAGCCAATCAGCGCGCGAGAAATTTACAAGTTATGGTAAAATTGTATATTGATTGTTGTATATTGGATATTGATTAAAACGTTTAAAAAAAAGTACAGTATATAGAAGTACTATTGTAGGGTCAAAGTGAAGCAGCAAAGCCAATATTACCTTGCAAGTCAAAGACCTAGTACATCTCTTCTTCTGTTCCTCAACCCATACACCACAATGTTTATCAGCATCAAACTCCCTTTCTGTAATTATAAGTATGCACACAAACTCAAACATGTTTTTCTGTACATTTTATAAAATGTATGGATCGTAGCAATACTTCATGTCTACTAACATTAGCATTGTGATGTTAATATGACAACCATTTTCACAAAAGCTCTTCACAAGTTGCTTTGTTTTACCAGTCAATCCATCTCTGGTTGGCACATGAATGACAAAGCCTTATGTAACATGAAGTATCGCTGTTGTACAAATATGTACCATCACTTTATTTCTTTTTTCATGGTTTTGAACCAAGACAACCCATGAGGCAAGATGTCTGAGGTTTTAGTTTTTATTACAAAAAAAATTACTAGTCTTGTTATTTTTACAGACTCACAGGTGGCGTAGCAGTGAGAGCGCTTGCCTCTCACCAATGCGACCAAGGTTTGAGCCTCACTAGGCTTGGTGTGGTATGTGAGTAGAGTTGTTTGTTGGTTCTCTCCTGTGCTTCTAGGGTTTTTCTCCGGGTTCTCCGGTTTTCCTCCCTCCACAAAAATCAACTTCCAAATTCTAATTTGATCTATCGGTTGCCTTGTAATTGGGTCCTAGACCTGTAAGGCTTTCCATCCACCTCAAGGTGGTAAAGTGGCAGAAATTTGATATATCCTTCTATATTGGATCTATTCTTAACTCACCTCTAGTTGGTATAACTTTTCTAGGTGACTTCTTGTTAGTACTTGAAGACTTTTTCATAGCTGCATTAGGTACTGCATTTTGTATTTTCTTGGGAATGACAGCATGGTTTGCTTTGGGTACTGTTAGTGGAACTTCTTCAATTTTCACTGAACTGTCTTCAATTTCAAGCTTTTCTATTTTGATTGATGCTTGACTGGGACTCGAAGTCTTGGGTTCTGACTCAAGAAGGAGCTCCACAGGTGTACTGTCATCTATGAGTTCCGGTGATGGTGTTGGTGGTGGAATGACTTTTTTATGTAAGAGGGCTATAAAATAAATCAACTTTGTTTATATACTATGCTTATCACTTGAGTGAGAAACAAGAAAGTTTAGGGGCACGTTTTCCTGTCAAAAGTACAAATTATGTTATTACATAGACCATAGTCTCTAAGTAAAGAGACTGATGTCGATGTTATAACCTTGTACTGTTGACCCTAATGACAAAATTGTACTTTTGATGGCAAAATTAACATCTCTAAACTTTCTCGTTTCTTAGTCAATTGATAAGTATAGTAAAACTTGACAGTATTTCAACTGAGCTTGTGGTCCTCTTTTAACGTTTCTAGTTGATTATGGGTGGGACCGCCACTACCGTGGTCATATGAGGCACGTGAAGGTCTAACCTTTTGCAGTTGTAAGATGTAAAGTCAGCACATTATTCTTAGTTATCTTAATTAAGACCCTGATTGAGTGTTGGTCAAGCTAGGATTGATTCTAAACAACTTTACGCACAAAAGACTGACACTTTTACCAGTATTCTCCTTCACAGTTATGTTCCCTGTCTGTCTTGAAAGGTAGCCATGCCTTTGCATTGAAGCGAGATGAACAGTGAGCTTGCAATGATAGAGACAATTTTTAAATGCCTTGGACAATTATTATTCCCATGTCTCTATCATTGCAAGCTCACCATTCATCTCGCTTTGTTGCAAAGGCATGGCTACCTTTGAAGATGACACAGGGTACTGTGAATGGTACTATATTGACCTAACCATGCAGCTATGATATAAAGATGACCACTTCTCAAATACTAAGTATGTAACTTCAGTATTAGGAAGAACATAGCTCACACAGTTACCTTGCTGAAATGTATTTCCTGAATCAGAAGTTTTGATTGGTTTAACCAAATAAAAAAAATCAATAGGAATCCATTTTTGTTGTTATACTATATTGTAAACATGTGTGCTAAGTTTGCAATATGTTTATCCATGTAAACGTTTTCTTTTTCTTCTTCTTCTTCTTCTCTTTTTTTTCTTCATACTTATTGTATTTCGTTACAAAATGATTGTTCCTTAAACACATGTTTTCAAAAACCATGCAGCCATAATTTTAAAGAAAGATATAGGCAACACTCATTTTAGGTCTAATCTCTCTTATACCTCTAAATAAATATATATAAAGTACTGTAAATAAAAAAGAAAGTAACCTTGGTTTATTTAAATGTAACGATTCAATTTGATAAAGTTTGATTCATTTCTGTCATTTCATGTCGAAAAAACTAAATTTCTTAATCTATATCACAATGTATATTTAGAAAGATCTATTAAAGACCAAAATGAAAAGTTGGGTATAAATTTTAATAGGTTATCTTTTTAAAGGTCAAATCCATAAAAATTCATATGTTTTCGTATTACAAAGGTCAAGAATATAATTCTCTAATCTTAACTCTATATTTGAGGGTTTTTGAGTTTCACATAACCTGTTATGTAAAGGTAAGTAGCCAACTTAACATTAAAGTTTCAAATCATTGCTAACTGCTAACAATTATAATAGGATAATATCATCAATTAATTTTTCACTAACATGTAAGGGTAATAATTGATCTGACACCTTATGATAAAACCCCAAGAAAAAATAATTTCCCACTAGAATTTTTAATATTACTGTAACACTCAAATATGAATATTTTTACTCGATAAAACAATGAATCAATAAATGAAGTAGTTAGGAACGGAAGTTTCTTTACACGTTTGCATAAAGCGCTTTTTCTTCAGTGCTTTAGGGTTGAGGAATTCTCTGGTTAATGCCAAAAAACTTACCACAGTGTCTTGAAAATGTAGAAACTTTAACTACTTTTCCACATTCTTTACAAATTACCAAACAGACCTCTTCTTGTGCGGGACATAAACCATACAAATTCATATCTGTGATGAGAGAAATTCAGTGTGACTTCTTTACATAATTAATTTGTGTGTAAGGTTTTTTCCATGTTTAGCTTACCCTGCGATCGAAATCTAACAAACCTTTTCTAAAAAAATTTCTATTGAGCGCAAACAATGAAATCGTGGGTTCAAATGAGCTCTATTTGTGGAAAAAGTCAATCTGTTTTAAGGATTTGATGGTGTTTAGATGATGGGGGGTAAAGAGGCACCCTTGAAGATGCACTATAGTATAAGGTAGTACTGATAAAGCTTATACAAACCATGCGAGAATATACACAGGGGTATAGGTTTTGGACGATCAACCTGTGATGATCTCGGAAAAAAATACTCAATCCTGACCATCGTAGATCAGAAACTTTTTTATGCATATCGCTTGAAAAATCGCATCCAAGGATTTTTCAAGAGAGCCCTTTTCTTACCTTCACACCGTAATCGCGTGGCTTCACTGGGACCAAAAGTATTGTTTTCGTCCACTTCCATGGCTAAACACCGAAAAATAACACAACATTATCCCATGATTACTACGACAAATCCGTATTTTTTGACAAATCTAACTTGACAAATCGGTAGCTGGATGATCATATTTACCTTCTGGCTCATCTTCGGATGTATCCCCCTCGAAGGAACTCCAGGAGCTCCCCGAAAGTAGGGAATGACAGTGAATTTTCGCCATTACTACTTCATTCCTGATTTAGATGTTGCTTTCTCCTCTGTTTTTCTGACGTCACATTCGGAAACCGACGGAGCTCCTCGGAAGATCTTCGTGACTTCTGTTAAAGCATCCGAAGTAGTTCCGACCTTTCAAAATGTCAAAATAATAGTGTCAGAGTTTGCAAAATAAAGCCCAGTGACATTTTCGATGGCATTTTGACCTCGATTCTTGTATCTTCGTTCTTTATAGCGAAGATTAAAGCGTCCAAAATCATCAAAAGTTTTATTCGATGTATAAAAATATCGCAAAAAGTTCCCCCCGAGTGGCGGCCATTTTGAAACTCACCTCTTCAAAAATAAAGTTTTCGATTAAGACGCACTACTGAGGCTCAGACTTCCTTTGGATGGGCTGATTTGTGTTATTCTCTCTCTCGATGCTAGAAAGGTAGCATCATGACTATGCAAATACTGAAATCGTTGAAAACTTTCTGATACAAAGCATCGCCATGATTGTGTTAATTTCGCGACCTACGGCGACGTATTGGGTCAGCGGTGAAGGACAAGCTACGCATGCACAACGAGGGAATTTTAAAAATCATGGCGGACAAAGGAAAAGACGATGTTGCGTTGAGTTTTCACGATAGTTTACTGCATGATTCAGACGTATTGCTTCTCAATGAAGGCCAGTGGTTAAACGACAATCTCATTGGGTTCATGTTTGAGTTAGTATTGTCATCTCACAGTTATTTTATCGCTGGTAGAAACCACTTTTGTACAGTATAAATTTGTACAATTTGTAAAAATATTTTACTATCGAGACAACCTCGGCAATTTGAATTTTTGTATTTTTCTTCTTTGTTTATAATGTAATAAATATCACTTTTTTTTAGGTACTTTGAACATGAACAATTCAAAGGTGCTTCTGAAGAAATTCTGTTTATTATTCCTAATGTGACTCAGTTTATTAAACTTGGGCATGGTAAGAAATTGTTGTTCTTTCAAAAACAGAGCTGAGCTGCAGTGATGTTAAAATGTATTATGAAATAACTGTTATGAATCTGGTGTTCTTATTGGTCGCAAGTATGGGTAGTTGAATATTGCCTGCAACATATATGTCAGGATTTTACAGGATTAGTCTAGGATCCTGTGCAGGATCCTACATGATATGAGCAAGACCTTGGATAATGGATATAAACTGGATCATGTTGTTTATCCTGCACCCACAACACACCACAACACAATACAAGGCTAGTGCTGTGTACTTCACTGTACGTTATGACACCATACTCTCCACACTAGTACAGTACTACAAGTGCTACGTCATGATACCCTACGCCACACCACATACATTCCACTGCACTCACCACACTGCACCATACTATGCTACAAGTGCTGTTCACTGCACCTCACCTTATGACACCATCATGTCCACCCAAAAGCACATTACACTACACTGCACCACACTACATTCCACTGCACTGCAACCATGCCATACTACACTTTATTACCCTACACAGTACAAGACATGACACACAACACACTACGCTACACCATACTACATTAAACTAAGAATAATAGATAACTAAACCACCACCCGGTTAGCTCAGTTGGTAAGAGCATTGGTCTGTTGTGCGGAAGGTCGTGGTTCGAATCCCGGCTGGACCAACACTCAGGTCTTAAAATAACTGAGGAGAAAGTGCTGCCTTTGTAATCACATCTACAAATGGTTAGACTTTCAAGTCTTCTCAGATAAGGACTTTAAACCATAGGCCCTGTCTCCCAACCCTTCCTTAACCTGTAAATGGGGGACATGAAAGAACCTGTTGAATTATTCGTGTAAGAGTAGGGGATTGTCTCCCAGTTCAACAGCCTATTCCAATTTGGAGGTATATCACTAATTACTAACAATTCACTCATGATTGTAAGCTGCACAGCTGCTAATAGCAGTAATAACAGTACTTATAACACACTTTGACTTCAAATACATATTCACATGGGTAACACTTCATGACAAAATTGTTTGATAATTTCAGGTCCTGAAGTTGGGATTTTCTTAGACCCACTAAATTTACCAAAACACAAGCTATTATTCTTTGTAATCAATGACAATGAGTCAAAAACCTCAACTGGTGGTTCACATTGGTAAGTTTATTGTCATAAATTAAGGCCTCAGAAATATCTCTTCAGGATCATAGATGGTGTAGGGGTAGTGCACCCACCTCTCACCTCTGGGGTCTTGAGGTTGATTCTGACCTGTACTCGGCATCACATATAGGGCAATCAAGGGTGGTGTAGTGGTAGTGTACTTGCCTCTCACCTCTGGGGTCTTGGGTTTGATTCCTATACTCGGCATCACTTGTGAGGGAATCAAGGATCAATGTAATGATAGTGAACTTGCCTCTTGCCTATGATGTCTATGATGCATAGGATTTTTCCCTTGATTTGAAATTTTTTCCTGGGTTCTCCAAGTTTTCTCCCACCACAATTACCAACATGCTAAAATTCTATCAGTTCCTATGAATAAAATTAATCATTATTGACTGTAAAATAATGCTACTAAGTGATACACTAATTTATGCTGTTATTATTTGAAGGAGTCTGTTGTTTTATAACAGAGACAAGAATTCGTTTATCCATTACGATTCATTCCATTACAACAACAATGACGCAGCCAAGAGCATGGCTAAGAATATTCAGCCATTTTTAAATGGTAATGAACTGCAGTCATGATATATCTCGCTTACCAGTACATTCTTTGCTGCTTCTAGTAGAGATCAAGAGCGGCATAGTGGTAGTGCACTTGCCTTTCTTCTCAATTCCAATTGGAATGCAGTGGAAGAATAGCCACTCTGTGGATTCCACTGTTAATCGCATTTATTATTTATTTATTATTATTATTATTTATTATCAAACTTGGCATTATATTTGAGTAGAGTTTGTTAGTTCTCTCCCTTGATTTGCATTTTTTTCTCTGCTTTTATTTCCTCCCTCCACAAAACTAATGCTAAATTCCAATTCAATCTATGAATTAGCTGAGCTTTGATAAGCTCCTCTAGGTTGTTTCAGGGTATTGGTAGATCTGTGGTACACTGTGCAATGGCATTGCTAGTTGCTGCAATGCATTGCAAAAACTAGAACTGAGTTCTACTGTGTGCAACACTCAACAACTCAACAACTCAACAACAAAAAGACAACCCCTGTTACGTTGTGCAATTCTTCAGGAAATTTGCTGGGAAAATTGCACAGTTTAACAGTGCCTTTAGTGCTGTGAGGAGGAGCCAGTTAACAAAGAAAGGCTAAAGTTTCTGGTCCAATAAAAAATAAAGACCATTTTTCTTTTTTCCTTTGATTATACCTAAGGAGGCTTTGTACCATCACATAATGGCAGCCATGACAGGAGGCAAAACAATAGGACTTTTTTCCCTGGGAAACTGAATTCTTTCTCATGTAAACCAGATTAGACCAGATTCAATTGTTCGTGCCTCCTGTCATGGCTGTCATCACGTGATGGTGCAAAGCCTCTATTGTATAATGATGCGACCAACATTCTGAGAAATCCAAGTCTTTGTTATCCAGAAATCAAAAAAATGCTAACTTAGACCATTGAAAATTTGATTGACAGAGGACATTGAAACCCCCAGACATCTCAAATCATAGCTAATCTGCTGCAGGAATGAATCCTGGAACTATCAATTCAATCAGATAACACCAAACAAAAGTTGTAAAAGACAAAAGACAGTGTTATTTAATTGAGTAAACAGTTCCAGAATTCATTGCTGTCACACAATAGCATTGTAGTCTAATGCTGGGTTTGCATGCATTTGCACTTAGATAGTTTCAGATTAGTATTGAAAAGATTTAGAGTGTATAACCATTTTTATTGGATTTATATTCAGCTGTTGATGTTCCTTCTTTTGTCATTGGGAAATGCCCTCAACAACAAAATGGTAAGAAGCATTGTTAGACCTGAATATATGTCACTGGCAGTCAATAGATTATGATAGTGAACATGGGTGAACAAAGTGCCATGATCTCACTTTTCATTGCGGTGTGATTTCTGTTATTCCATCCATCCTACTGTCCTTGCATCCCATCCCATCCTATGCAAGGATTTTATCTATTCATCCATATCATCCATCCCTCCACCCCTCCCTCCACCCAGCCACCCATCCACTCATCCATCCATTCTTTCATCCATCCCTTCATCCATCCCTTCATCCATCCATCCATCCATTCTTCCATCCTTCCCTTCATCCATCCATCCATTCTTTCATCCATCCCTTCATCCATTCATCCATTCTTTCATCCATCCCTTCATCCATCCATCCATCTATCCATTTCTTCCCTTCCCCTCCATTTATTCTCCCATCCTTCCTATCCATTCTATCCATTCAATGTCCCCCATTATCTAATTTACTCAATCAGTTTCCAATATCTTTACACAGGATGTGACTGCGGCATGTATGTGATTAGCATCACAGAACATCTGTGCAAGGAATACCTTGGTCGGACATCAGCCCCTTTGGCAAATACTGTCAATGCTTCTACAGTATCTGAAAAAAGATATTCCATCAAAACTTTAATCCTTCAATTAACTTCAACACACTAAACCCTACCTTGAATGTATGCAGATCATTGCTTTGGTCAAGAAAAGGACGAAATGTGTATTGGGAAATTCTTTTTCCAAATCAAGGTAAATGCAAGACTGAAAGGAATAGACAAGTTTGTCAAAACACGATTCTTACATCTAGCTTCAACCCTACCTTGAATGTATGCAGATCATTGCTTTGGTCAAGTAAAGGAAGAAATGTGTCTGGGAAATTCTTTGTCAAGTCAAGGTAAATAATGCAAGTTAGGAAACAGAAGTAAAGTCACCATATCATTTGCTGACCCCAAAGTTATAACTATACTCATTCATATAATAAGTGGCAAACATGATTATAAAAGTCATATATTCATTTGTCACTGGGCAACGACATCATTGCTCTCAAGTTTTCTAAACTTCAGGAAACATCAAATCTGATATAGAAGTGAGTAAAATTTTTATTAGATGTGGTTCCAAAAAGCGTTGAAATCCGGGTTAGCGGGCTGCAATGGTAATAATGATAATAATAATAATAATAATAATAATAATAATAATAACAACAACAACAATAGCAATAAATAGGATTTAGCAGTAGCATCTCTACAGAGTAGCTATTCGTCCAAAGAATTGAAATTGAATTGAAATGAATTGCAATTGAATAGGTGCAGCCATGAGTACCATGGAATCGAGAGGTGAGATCCGCCCATGAAGAAACTAGTATGTTATGTGTAGGTTCTTCTTCAATGAGTTGTTTCATGACAGGTACACAACCCAGCCACCTTTTGTTCACCGTGGGTGTATTACCTCCTTTGTTCTGGTTTTTCTTTTTCGTCTTCTTCTTTGGTTTCTCTTCTTTTCGTTATTCTTAGTTATTTTTTATTTTATTGTCTTACCATAAACGCCAAAGTTTTATTTTACTTCCTTTCCAATTGTTAATCCACGATGAGGCCAACGTCTGGCTTGCGAAAGATCTATTTTTGGTTACCGCCACGGGATCAGCTGGAATATTACGACCAGTGTAAACTTGCCTACAGAATAAAAACTACTGAAACAACCCGTAAGGCCCTTCAGTTGTTATATAGAGGCTTTTATGGCAAGATTCCTTTCAGCTTGTAGGAACGGTGATAAAATAGCTGAAAAATGAATCTGGCAATCATTTGATTGAAAATATTCCTTCGTTCTGGTATCTAGCATGGTTAACAATTCCATAACCTCAAGATGCTGCCTTGTTCCACTTCTTTGTCTCAGAATTTAACGACAGAAGTACAGAACATAAGGGAGCACAGATTGCCAGCCAAGATATTGGTTGAGATATCGCCCCACAAGAAAATACTTGAGCCGAGTGTCTGAAATGTTTTTGATGATGAAGGGGCGATTTTAGTGTAGTTTAGCGGTCTATCATGGCATTCCATCTTTTCTTTTTGAAACAAGACATGTTTCGGCACTGCGTACTGCAATCTTCAGTTCTCTTTTTTTCATTCTATTGTTTTGCTTCCAGATTCTTATTTCATTTAAAACTATCATTCTTTACGCGGCATCTGCACGAGCAATTTTTCCTTGACAAGGAAAAGCTAGCATACTGGCTTTTCCTTGACAAGGAAAAATTGTCAAGGATGAATTTTGCTCGTGTAGACGGACAGCAAGGAAAATGTGGCAAGGAGATGAGTTCCCAGCCTGTTACTTCGCTGATCAAAACTTGTCAAAGAAAACTTGTTCATCATCTACACGAGCAAGAAAACCTTGCCAATAAAAAATTGACAAAGAAAACTTGCTATTCGTCTAAGCGAGCAATGAAAATTGTCAAGGATACTTGTCAAGGAAAAATTGCTCGTGTAGATGCAGCTTTATGTTTTGTTTCCTGTGGCTTCTTATTTCATTCACAGTATAAAACCGTAACTGCAAGCGATTATAAAGCTACATAGTCCACAGTCGGCCAATCGACTTGTATTAGTCTTAGGATAACATAAAAAATATCATAAACCTTTTATAAAAAGAACGATATTAAACGTTTCTGATACAAGTAATTTTTTGGTCTGCTGCCGAGTAAAAGAGCTAAAATGAGAAAACCTGTTGTTAGGTAAGTAAGGTAATCTTTATTTAAACACGGTTAAAAACATCAGTTTATTGAGGGGAGGAAAATTAATAAATTGTACAGGCATTAAGAGGAGTCTTTATTGAGGGTTAAAATGTGCGCTAAAGAAAACAAAAAGTCACAAACAATCTAACAGAATGATGATTGTTCATTGAGTCGATAATGTCTGTATACTCCCAAAGAAGAAATAAGACGCATTTTTTGAATGCGGATTGACGGTGATCGTTGCCACGGGAAACTAACTGACCATAGGCTAAAAACGATCTAACACTTATTTTATTCTCTTTCGTGTTCCCTAATCAAAAGTGATAGTTGGAAAGTCCAAGTTATGTGAGATCACCATGAAGATACGGGTCTGCTATGTGTTGGTTTTTCTTCAATGGGCTGGTTTCATGACAGGTAGACAACCCAGCCACCGTTTGCTCACCGTGGGGGAAATAAGGACTTGTCATGCACCAATTTTCCATGAACTGTTACATAGACTGAGGTTGTCCATCCCACCGCCCAAAAAAACAAAACAAAAAAGTAAGAAACAACTTCTAACAGAATGATAATTGTGCCAAGAGACCATGGTCTCTTGTTGTGCATAATTGTTCACTAAGGGAGTAACTGGAAATAAGACAACACCGCGGAAAAGTTCCTGCAAACGTCATTCTATTTGCGCAACCGTTCACGGTGGCTGGTGTGATTATGTCAACCCGGATACCACGTGAGGTTTTCACATCACCAAATCCGAGTTTGGTTTACTGAATCACTTTGTTTTTCGACGAATATAGCAAGGTTCTGATGTAATGTTCCTGCGAGGCCAAGTTCATGTGATGAATACAAATACAGCTGGTCATCTCAGTGTATTCATTGGTGTCTTTCATCTTGGCTTACACTTGACGCCAAACGTTTCTCACAGAAGACAACTGAGAGAGAGATAGACAGGTTTGTAGGTATGAGTTACCAATTATGAACAACACTTTTATATTTTTTGAATGTATGTTTAGGTGCATGTTGTTTTTTTTTGTTTTAATTATTTTTTAATTTGATTTGTGTCTCAACTATATATTCTCACGATTGCCCACCAAACCTGTGAAGAAGTCGGATTTTTCCAGTTAGGATTTTCTCTCAAGGAAATATAATTTTCTCAAACTTGCTCAATAAAACCTCACTCAACAAGATTACTATTTAATTGATATAAGTCTGGGCAACGTAAACACAAATCACTTAAACTCCTATAATGACCATCGTTTTTTGTTTGCTTGTTTTTTCTTTTAGAATACTAGACAGGCCATCGCAAGGAAAATGGCCATGTTGCAGTTCGTCCTACTGTTGGTAGTGATTAGTATTGGTGCATCCAATGCAGGTCCAGGTTGGTTAACTAAACGTAACGGATATTCAGTAACGGATATTACTTGTCATGCATGCCAATTCAGTATATTTGTGTTCAACAACGCCCTCATGCAGAAATTGAATTTGAATTTGTCGTGTTTCTTTTTGTTTGCTCATTTGTTCGGCCTTTTTATTCTTATTTTATTTTATTTCATTTTATTTGTTTCTAAAGGCTAGTTGTCACTAGTGACGGAAGCAGAAGCAGCTTATGAGTATGTGAAAATTAGATTAATCAATTCGAAAGTAGAAGCAAATAATCAGTCACAACGCTGCTGTACAGGCTCTTCCTATTGAGAACAGAAACAAAAATCGTAGTGACATATTCACTGGTCTGTGACAACTTTTTAACTAATTTATAATCAAAAACAAAGAAAATGTCGCCTGTGTCGCTTTTAGACTTTAGAATCAAAAGAGACCTCTCTACTCTTTTATTTTATCAAATTTCTTCGTCCTCTTAGCTAAGATATAAATTCGGGCCTTATGCTCCCGCTTATGACGAGTGCAGATTTTCACTTGGAATTTCATGCATGAGTTGATTCCTATTCCGACGAAAGGAAAAATCCACCTTAAACCTGGATTCTCTTTTCAGAATTTGACTTTGAAGTCAGCAGCCAAATAGACTCTTTCGATTCTGGTGGACAACGTAATTCACAGCGTTCAATCGTTTCTGGTTACTCCAAAAGTGGAAAAAAGTCCCTTCTTTGGCAGTGGGGCGCCAGAACAACGGATGAGAATCCTTCGCTTACACTGAAACTCGATGCCCAAACTACCATTAAAGGAAAGGAGTTAAAGAATGGAGGAATCAAGTTCTGGATGTACCGCATAAATAAAAACCCCGTCTCAAAGATGAATATAGTTTTCCAAGATTATAATGAAGTGGGAAGAACCCTTACCAAGGGAACTCCTGCTGTTCAAGTTATACTTGACTTCAAAGGATGGAGAGCTGTGTGGATTGGTTACGTAGAATTTGGCCTTCAAAGCACCACATTGGATCAGTTGAACAGAGTGGAATTCACCATTACAACCGATAATCAAGATAAGTTATATATTGACCTGTTTCGCTTTGCAAAAGAAATGGACAAACAGACGAGGGATAAAGTCGTGCCAGAAGTTCCAATGATTGGTATAAGCAACTCGCGAAATTATGATACCCATCCACTCTTGTACGATGAAAAAAACTATTGGCAACAGTCGCTGCGATGGGATAAATACACCCAGTACAGTACACCCAAAACAACTGACGTCACCGATGCTGGTTTGGATGCTAAAATCAATGAGATAAACAATATCGAGGAAAGACTAAACGAATGGTATGCTAAGACAGATGAGAGCCTTACCTACTTACAAACGACTGATGGATGTAAAACTTTTAAAAAGAAGTGCTGGACTTCACTTCAACGAAACATCGAGGATGCGCATGACTTGTATACTCAATTATCCTTCAATTTTGACGAAAGCAACAATATCATTATCAGTGGTCCACCACTTTTCTCAAAGATTTCAAAACTCGGAGAAGATGCAGTAGGCAATCCAAAAGGAAAGGCAAAATTTGGGTTCATTTTTACAAAGATCCTTCTTCCGCTCTCTCTTGAGTACTATTTGATGAACCGGGACGAGTAAGTAAAATCCCTTGCACATAACGAATGCCAGAATTTGAAACTGAATAAAGATGACCCTTCTTTCCAGATGGCAATTGCTAACATCGCTGGTAAAAATATCCTAATGAGAAACGAATTTCAAAATATGGTTGAACCATTCAGTAATGTTCTAAATTGTAAAAGTAGAGTAAAAGTCGAGCAGTTGATCAAAAACTTCAATAAGGACGTTCGGTTTGGAAGAATTCTACGACTTTTGAATTATATAGAGAATGAGGGATGGGCTGCAGGCAGTGGCCTTGGATCTTTGGATCACGAGATGAATAAAGCAGGCGCTGGTTTCATGCATTCAATGTTTCTTCTCAGACACGAGCTGAGAAAAGACCCTGACATGTTAACAAAACTTTTAAAGACCATGAAATGGTACAACGATTTCAACGAGATTTATCAGCAAGCAGGTCAGTACAGTTACGATGGGACCAGTGCAGATAGGATGAGGACGATTCTTTTGTACAGACTGATGATTATCCTCATACCTCCTCGACCAACTACAACGCAGGACCAAAAGCAGACAGTGTACGATATGAATTGTTTCAAATCATGGTTTGAAAACACATTGAAGATCAACAAAGGCTTGGGAGGTGTGATCAAGCCCGACTACACAGGATTTCACCATATGACGTTCTTTGGTTCAGCCTACGTTCCCCAGGCACTCCACAACGCTGCCTTCGTAAAGTATCTTCTTGGTGACGGAGCCAATTTTGCATTGGGTAGCACAAGTAGTGAAAATCTTCGAAAGGCTCTAAGCGTGCTGAGAATCGTAGCCGTCAAGTACTCGACCCCTAACGGAATCTGTGGACGCTTTCCCAATTATCAGAAGAGCATCCTATCGGAACACTTCCCTGCGTACGCATATATGAGCTATATTCACCGAGAGACACCGAACTTGCACCAAGAGGACGCTGAAATATTCCTTCGCCTTTTCTATGTTAATGACCCTGCCATTGAAAAGTACCTGTCGAATGGCAGAGTCCTTTCGTCCATATATTACTTGAACTCCATTGGATCCATTGACTTTCTCTGTAAAGTTAAATCCTTGGCAAATACCAAGGGCTTTAGAGAAGAAGCTTCACCCAATGGCCACTGGAGTAAGAATTTCGCGGCTCTTTCCACACATAGGCGTGATGACTGGAGTGTTGCTGCCAAAGGGTTCAGCAAATACACTTGGGATTTCGAGAACAGCGCGAAAGAGAACGTCTTTGGTGTATTTCAAAGTTATGGATCGTTACAGATTTCTAACAGCGAGGACGCGTTGAGGAAGTACGACGTGACCGAGGGCTGGGATTGGACAAAAGTTCCTGGGGCCACAACTGTCAACATTGACCTTCTCAACATGATTACCGATAAAGCGAGATACTACAGTCCAAACGGAGGCTTTGCAGGTGGAGTCAGCTTAAGCGGAAATAACGGTGTGTTTGGGATGAATCTTAAGGAGCTCCCCAATTATAAAACAAAATCCAAATCCTCTCCCCTCGCTACAATGGACTTCAGCTTCAGAAAAACGTACTTTTTCTATGATCATTTGATCGTGTGCATTGGTAATAGGATTACACTGAATAACGTGCGAAGTGGATACCACGCGCAAACGACGCTGTTCCAAGATAAACTCTTGGATCCTGCTTATTCAAGTACAATCGACGTCGATGGTGCGACTCACGATCTACGCGTTTTGTATGAGAAAAGGGGATGGCTCCCCCCGTATCCCTCAGAAGCAACTTTGGAGGACACAAGTGGGAATACTTACTTAGTAAAGAACCCCAGTCAAAGTGGACTCAAAATTAAAATTTCCGACCAAGATTCTAGAGAACGAGACGGTTGCAAGAAGACCAAGGGAAGATATGCTACTGCCTGGCTGGAGCACTCTTCCACTTACAACCACTACGAGTACGCCATTCTGATCAATGGACACAATTCAAATTTACTTCAACAGTATACCGTAAGAAATAGAGGAGGCGTTCACACGGTTGAAGTTGATGATAATGGGGAAATAACGGTTGGTTATTCAGTCTTTAGACGAAACCAAAGAATGCCGTCGAGAAGCCAGGGTCCTGTACAACACGTTGATAAACCTTGTTTGATCATGACTAGTGAGAAAGGAAGTCAGCTGCATTTGGCCATCAGTGACCCGTCCATCAAGTTCAAAGATGTTCCATCCCCGAATCCGCTGACCTGCTCCCGAAGAAGTCTTAAGGACTTTGAAAATGGCAAACCCAAGTCCAACTATTTGGACCCAACTGACTTGGGAGATGTTGGCGCAAAGTTATTGTTTTGTGTAGAGGGGAAGAAAAATAAAATCACGGTCACATTGAGAAAAGATGTAAAGAGAGTTAGAGTTGTAAGAGTTAACGGAGAAGATAAAACTACCGAAAAAAATACTCATGTAACCTTTGATGCCAACAAACCACGGGAGTTGAAATTTTTGAATCTGTTGAATGGCTTCACAACTGAACTGGAATTAGAGATATGAAGTGTGAGACGTAAAGCACTCAATCTGCTTGTCAATTATTCTTTCTATGGAAAAAGACTGAATAAAAAGACTGAACAAGATTTTTATTAATTTCTGATTCTATTCTTATTATGTTGTAGTTTCTGACAAAAGATTTCTGATTATTTGTCTGCTTTGTCTGCTTTATTGCCTTGTACCACCTCAAACATGGGATGCCTTTTAGGCTAGCAAGGGAACGGTTGCTATTTATTTTGATTTACCGAAACAATTGTCTGTGGTCGACTAATAATGATCTACTATACACTATAAAACATCCTTTTACGACAACCTACATTTGAGAATTCCCTAAAGATGGTCGCTTCATAGCCGCTACGATCGTATAGGGGAAATTATTAGACAGCTTTACCTTAATGTAATACGGTTCTTAATTTAAGTTGTATCCATGTTCATGTGTCTTCTCGTGATGATACGCTATGGCTAATGATGCAACGACCCTTTAAGGTACCTGGACTGGCTAAAGTGGGTGTCACTTCAACAAAAACTGTTCAAATTGTATTCAGTATATCTTACAAATGACTTTAGAATGATAATATACATAAAATTTACTTCCCAAATCGCGTGTTAAAAGTGTCAAATTTCACACCTAAGGTGTCAAAAAAACACAGGTTACCCAAGGCTTTAAAATCAGTTATTCCGTAATATCTCTATTTCAATTTAACTAATAAGACTCAAACTAAGCATTTATAATCTACACCTCATACATTTCAAAAATTAGCCAGCCCGGAGCAAAAATTTTTTTCGTTTAGATGCAAATTGGAATACAAGATAGCCGAACTTCAAACCTTTGTAAAATTTTCCCAAATTAAATTTTTGCTCCGGGCTGGCTAATTTTTAATCTTTGAAGTCTATTTAAACTCTCTACCAAATACAATAATAGCATGATAAATACAAAAGAATTTATCGAAGAACGCGTCCGGGACGGTGGTGTTTTAGTGTTCTAAGGTCGCCGTAACTTTTTAAGTTTTGGATTGAAACTTAAGAATTCGCCGCCATATTGTTTTTGGCTTCGATATACGTCATGATACCCGATTTCAGGTCGATTGGACCACGGAAACTATCGGAAAACCTCGGTTTTATATCGTCCAAGTGTCGCTGGATCCAAATTTAATATGGTGTCCCAAACAAATGACGTCAGCCATAGCAACGGCGGTACGCATGCGCTGTACTAAGAGTGAAACATGAGCATTCGAATGTTGATTCATCACGGTGATGTTTTACAGCCTAAACAGGGCCTAAACTTCTACTTCGAGTCTTATTTATTTGTTATTTTGTATATATTACAATCAACGCATAGTTTAATGAGTAAAAGATGCGTTTAAAAGAAGAAATTTTACGCGTGACCGCCAAGAACGCAAGCCCTGTTTGTCAACACTTATGCCCAGAAAGGTCAAATCGCAAGAAATTCTCTCAAATTTCAATCAAAATGGCTTCCTTGGATACAAACTTTTTCGCTATTTTATTCCACATTGCATCGAAGTATGGAAGTAAAACAATGTAAAACGTATTCAGCTACTCCCAAAGCAGTTAGGAATCGACAAAAATTAAGAGATTTTTTTTTCACCCTGAGCCAGTCCAAGTACCTTAAGAGGCGATAAGAGGAGTATATGTCGAGGTCTTTAAAATAAGAATGTGCGTTAAGGAAAACAGGAAAGTCAAGTCAGACAAGTAAAACAGATAAAAAAGATCAGAGATAACTGTTCACTGTTTAGACCTTCTTCAATGACTTGTTTTGTGACAGATGACGGAATAGACCAACCACCCAGTTTGCTCACGGCACGGTGAGGAAATAGGTTCTTGTCATGCACCCATTTTTCATGAACTTCTAGATAGATGGGGATTGTTCAGTTTTCCTCCTTTCTTAAAAAAAACAAACTTCCATTTTGAACAACTGGTGTTGAAAGCGCAAACCCTGAACCACGTCATTCGGATATGGAATTGTATATTTTTGTACGAGCCATAAACCGCCGGTAATTTTGAAAGTATTTCCATAAAAGATATTGCTTGAGTTATTCCTTTGTTGTTGTTTTTTTTGCACTCTTGGTCTTCCCTACTTTGTTCTCGTTCAACTATAAACACCGAAGTTTTCGTTTGTTCGTTTGTAAGTGTTCTTTTGATCTTTTTGTTCCAAACTTATTAATCTGTAATGACGCTACTGAACGAGTGGCCTGCGAAAGATCAGTCTATGCGTCAGAAGACCACCAGTGGAAACCGGCCTAAAGAACAGAAAAGACTGAAGCAGCCTGTAAGGCCCTTGTTATAGAAGCTTTTTATAGCAAGGTTCATTTTACCTTGCAGGAACGTTGAAAAAGGGGTAGAAAGTCTCTGGAAACTGTTAGATGCCAGAAAATGTTCCTTTTTTTCTGGCATGAAACATGGCTAATATAATTCAACAATCTCTTATGTTTTTGAACTTGTTCCATATATGCACTTCTCTGTATCAGAATTGAAACGAAGGAAGTACAAAACCCAAAGGAGGACAGATAGAAGTATGTTAGGTTAAGAACAGCGGATGCCAAGATTGGTAGAAATATCGCCCATTTAAAGGAAATCTTTCTCCACTGTCTATAAAAATGTTTTTGATGATAATAATGATGATGGTGATAATGCGATTCTTAGATCTCATTGCATTTAAAACTAGCTGGACAATATAGGTAATAATGATAAATGTTAATTAGATAATTAAAATGTTCCTCTCGTAATAGTGTCCTTTTATGACAAATGAAACATCGAAACATCTTTCTATCTAATACCATTATGTATCCAGACCCATTTTCTTTTCCTTTTTCTCCTTTTTTCATTGTATTGTTTTGCTTTCAGTGGATTCTAATTTCATTTCGATATAAAACTTATTGTTCCCTTTCGTGATCCCTAATCAAACGCTCTGTTTACGAAGTCTATGATAGGCGAGGTCACCATGAAGACACTGGTCCGGTATGTGTCGCGATTCTTCTTCAATGAGTTGTTTCATGACAGATAGACAATCCTACCCGGATTTGCTAATGAAGTCTGATTCCCTCAACTCGGATACCCCTTGAGGTCTTAAAATAACCTATAATCCAAGTCTGGTTCATTGAATCACTTTGTTTTTCGACGAATATGCAAAGGTTCTGATGTAATGTTCTTGCGAGGCCAAGTTCATGGGATGCATACAAATACAGCTGATCATCTCAGTGTATTCAGTGGTGTCTTTCATCTTGGCTTACACTTGACGCCAAACGTTTCTCATCGAAGACAACGGAGAGAGATAGACAGGTTTGTAGGTATGTGTTACCAATTATAAGCGACACTCTTACAGAATTCTATAAATATATTGCGGATCTCCTTTTTTGTCCCGTGTATCTTGTATGTTTACTTGATTACTTTATTTCTGAGTATTTGTTTGTTTGTTTGATTTGTGTCTCAAAATCTTCTCATGATTGATATGCATCTACTTCAATGGCAAGAACTCGGACTTTCTAATAACTCGCTCAATAAACTGAAAACCATGGCCAACACGACTGTTCTTTTTTCTTTTAGAAGGTTACACAGGATGGGGATCCCAAGGAAAATGGCCAACTTTCAGTTTATTCTACTGTTGGTAGGGATCAATATTGGTGCAACCAATGCGGGCCCAGGTTAGTCACTTTATACTGCTTATCCAGTTGGTTAACTATACGTTTATTTTCAGAAAAATCAGTAGCAGACAGTGCCCACTATTCATGGCAATTCAACAACGCCCTCAGAAAAAGCGCTGTCGTTTTTCGTTTTCATGGCTCGTTAATTCGCCTTTTTTTTTTTTTTTTGCTTCTAAAGGCTGTTTGTCACTAGCGACGGATTCGGAGTCGGAAAAAGTTTATAACGAATTAGTGAAAATCGGAAAACGAAAGTCGAGAAAAAGTCGAGTGAATTAGATTGGAAAATGTAAGAAATTAGTTACGGGGAAGGAACATAGCCCCCAGCCCCTCCCCCTCCGCGATCCCTGGCATGAAACGCTTTCCATTCCGAGTTCGATTTTCCGGCGCTAGTGAAAACCAGGCTTAATGCTGGATTCTTTTTTCAGAATTTGACTTTGAAGACAGCAGCCAAATAAACATTTTCCAATCTGGTGGACAACGTAATTCGACGCATTTAATCGTTTCTGGTTACTCCAAAAGTGGAAAAAAGTCCCTTCTTTGGAATTGGAAAGCCAAGAGTAATCCAACTGACGAGGATCCTTCGCTTACACTGAAACTCGATGCCCAAATCACCATTAAAGGAAAGGAGTTAAAGAATGGGGGAATCAAGTTCTGGATGTACCGCACAAAAGAAACCCCCTCCTCGAGGATGAATATAGTTTTTCAGGATTATGACAAGCCGAACAAGGTCGTTACAAAAGAAACTCCTGCTGTTGATACCAAACTTGACTTTCGAGGATGGAGAGCTGTGTGGATTGGTTACGTAGAGTTTGGCCTAGACAGCACCAATTTGAATCAGTTGAACAGAGTGAAATTTACCATTACAACTGATGTAAAAGATGAGTTATATATTGACGTGTTTCGCTTTGCAAAAGAAATGAGCAAACAGACGAGGGATAAAGTCGTGCCAGAAGTTCCAATGATTGGTATAAGCAGCCCGCGAAATTATGATACCCATCCACTCTTGTACGACGATAAAGACTTTTGGCAACAGTCGCTGCGATGGGATAAATACACCCAGTATAGTACACCCAAAGCAACTGACGTTCCCGATGCTGGTTTGGATGCTAAAATTAACGAGATAAGCAATATCGAGGAAAGACTAGATAACTGGTATGCTAAGAAAGATGAGAGCCTTACGTACTTCAAAACGACTGATGAATGTGAAGCTTTTAAAAACCAGCGTTGGAATTCACTTCAGCGAAGCATCGAGAAGGCTCATTATTTGTATGCTAAACTATCCTTCTACGAAGATGAAAATATAATCAATGGTCCACCACTTTTTTCAAAAGTTTCAGAACTCGGAGAAGATGCAGTAGGCAATCCACGAGGCAAGACAAAGTTTGGGTTCATTTTTACAAAGATCCTATTTCCGCTCTCTCTTGAGTACTATTTGATGAACCGGGACGAGGAAGTAAAATCCCTTGCAGATAAAGAATGCCAGAATTTGAAATCGGATAAGGGTAACCCTTTCAAGAAGGCAATTGCTAACATCGCTGGTAAAAATACCCTGCTGAGAAACGAATTTCAAAATATGCTAAAAGAAGAGCTTAAAAAGGACGGTAACGTTCTAGATTGTAAAAATACAGCTATAGTTGAGAAGTTGATCAAAGACTTCAATAAGGACGTTCGGTTTGGAAGAATTCTACGACTTTTGAATTATGTAGAGAATGAGGGATGGGCTGCAGGCAGTGGCCTTGGATCTTCTGATCACGAGATGAATAGAGGAGGCGCTGGTTTCATGCATTCAATGTTTCTTCTCAGACACGACCTTAGATCGAAAGAACATGAGAACTTGTTCAAAAGACTTCTGAAGACCATGAAGTGGTACACTGATTTCAACGAGATTTATCAGCCCTCGTCTTGTCTATACAGTTACGATGGGACCACTGCAGATAGGATGAGGACGATTCTTTTGTACAGACTGATGATTATCCTTATACCGCCTCGACCAACTACAACAAAGGTCCAAAAGCAGACAGTGTACGATATGAATTGTTTCAAATCTTGGTTTGAAAACACATTGAAGATCAACAAAGGCTTGGGCGGTGTAATCAAGCCCGACTACACGGGATTTCACCATATGACGTTCTATGGTTCAGCCTACGTTCCCCAGGCACTCCACAAGGCTGCCTTCGTAAAGTATCTTCTTGGTGACGGAGCCAATTTTGCATTGGGTAGCACAAGTAGTGAAAATCTTCGAAAGGCTCTGGGCGTGCTGAGAATCGTAGCAGTAAAGTATTCGACCCCAAACGGAATCTGTGGACGCTTTCCCAATTATCAGAAGAGCATCCTCTCGGAACACTTCCCTGCGTACGCATACATGAGCTATATTCACCAAAAGACACCGAACTTGCACCAAGAGGACGCTGAAATATTCCTTCGCCTTTTCGATGTGAATGACCCTGCCATTGAAGAGTACCTGTCGAATGGTAGAGTCCGTTCGTCCATATATTACTTAAACTCCATTGGATCCATTGACTTTCTCTGTAAAGTTAAATCCTTGGCAAATACCAAGGACTTTAGTGAAGAAGCTTCACCGAGTGGCCACTGGAGTAAGAATTTCGCGGCTCTTTCCACACATAGGCGGGCTGACTGGAGTGTTGCTGCCAAAGGGTTCAGCAAATACACTTGGGATTTCGAGAACAGCGCGAAAGAGAACGTCTTTGGTGTATTTCAAAGCTATGGATCGTTACAGATTTCTAACAGCGAGGACGCGTTGAGGAAGTACGACGTGAACGAGGGCTGGGATTGGACAAAAGTTCCTGGGGCCACAACTGTCAACATTGACCTTCTCAACATAATTACAGATAATGCGAGATATTACAGTCCAAATGGAGGCTTTGCAGGTGGAGTCAGCTTAAGCGGAAAGAATGGTGTGTTTGGGATGGATCTTAAGGAGCTCCCCAAGTATAAAACAAAATCCAAATTCTCTCCCCTTGCTACAATGGACTTCAGCTTCAGAAAAACGTACTTTTTCTATGATCATTTGATCGTGTGCATTGGTAATAGGATTACACTGAATAACGTGCGAAGTGGATACCACGCGCAAACGACGCTGTTCCAAGATAAACTCTTGGATCCTGCTTATTCAAGTACAATCGACGTCGATGGTGCGACTCACGATCTACGCGTTTTGTATGAGAAAAGGAGATGGCTCAGGTATCCCTCAGAAATAACTTTGAAGGACACAAGTGGGAATACTTACGTAGTAAAGAACCCCACGCAAAGTGGACTCAAAATTGAAATTTCCGACCAAGATTCTAGAAAACGAGACGGTTGCAAGAAGACTAAGGGAAGATATGCTACTGCCTGGCTGGAGCACTCTTCCACTTACAACCACTACGAGTACGCCATTCTGATCAATGGACACAATTCAAATTTACTTCAACGGTATACTGTAAGAAATAGAGGAGGCGTTCACACGGTTGAAGTTGATGATAATGGGAAAATATCGGTTGGTTATTCAGTCTTTAGACGAAACCAAAGAATGCCCTCGAGAAGCCAGGGTCCGGTAGAACGCGTTGATAAACCTTGTTTGATCATGACTAGTGAGAAAGGAAGTCAGCTGCATTTGGCCATCAGTGACCCGTCCATCAAGTTCAAAGATGTTCCATCCCCGAATCCGCTGACCTGCTCCCGAAGAAGTCTTAAGGACTTTAAAAATGGCATACCCAAGAGCAACTATTTGGACCCAACTAACTTGGTAGATGTCCGTGCGAAGTTATTGTTTTGTGTGGAGGGGAAGAAAAATGAAATCACGGTCACATTGAGAAAAGATGTGAAGAGCGTTAAAGTTGTAAGAGTTAACGGAGAAGATAAAACTAGCGAAAAAAATACTCATGTAACCTTTGATGCCAACAAACCACGGGAGTTGAAATTTTTGAATCTGTTGAATGGCTTTACAACTGAACTGGAATTAGAAACATGAATTGTAAGACGTAAAGCACTCAATCTAGAGATTGTAATATGAAGAATCTAAGAGCTAAATAAGTTACATATTAAGTAATGTCCAATATATCACTGCTTGTCACAAATGGACTACTTCGACGATGCGGCGGCCATCTTGAATCTGAATTAATAAAAATAACTTTTTACGAAATGCCGGGGGTATACGTAGGATCTGATAAAGAAAAAAAACAAATCCTGGCTTTCTCTGGCCCTATCATGCTGGTTAAGTGACAAGCATTTCATTTTTCTACGTGGTATCGGTCATTATTTTCACACCTTGAATTGCAATGCATTATGGTGCGTCCAGGGGAAAAAAGAAAAGAAAACTATCGGATAAAATAGAAGGTTTCGTTTATTTGTCTTTCTTTCATACCCATCTTCTTAATTCATCTCTTGTCAAGTTGTCTAGGGGTGAAATGTTAATTCAAATCGATGCCATAAGTGTAACAAAGATTTGTATATTTGCCCCCTACCAAAATGGCCGCCGCATTGTGGAAGTAGTCCATTCTCTCTATGGGAAATTGAAGACTGAATATTGAAAAAAGCCTGAACAAGACGAATTTTCATATTTTCTGAAGTTTATTCTTATATTGCACATTAGGAAATGGCTGTCATACTGGTGGTTTCTGACAAAACATTTAGTAAATAAACCCCTCCTGGCGGCTGGGATATCGGCTGATAATGTCCGAGGATGAGAAATGGTCCGAAAAAAGAACATTTGGCCGAGAAGCGAAGCTTCGAGGGCAAATGTGATATTTTGAGGACCATTTCTCATCCAAGGACATTATCAGCCGATATTCCAGTGAGCCAGAGGGGGTTTATTTATTTTATAACCCAACGACTTCACTGAAATGAATTCAGCAAACTGCATCGACTCGTCATCTCCAAAGTTTTCAAAAAATAATTCTCTCTTGTCTCCAAGCTGGATATAAAAACAATTATTTTGGTAAATGAAAGCTATTTGACATTGAATTATTCTATTGTTTGACATTTGTTGTCGAATTCATTGTTGGTTTTTAGTAGTTTATAAAAACAATTTCGAAAACAAACCAAAAACTTCATTCACGAAACATGGCGCTTACCATTGAAGAAATTTACAGTATATTTTGTTGATTTTTTCGTGTTTCCTGGCGTAGTTTTCTCAACCAGTCTTTGTATTTTACTCTCACTTGTTTGTAAAAACCGAGTTTCTTTGTTTTCCGGGTTTTTGTTTTGCTTTTTTAACGTTTTTACCTTTGCTGGACGAATATCACTTCGGACGGGGGATATCGCCTGATACCCGTCCTGCACGTGACCCATTTGAACCAATGACAGCGCGCGAAAATTCATCGTTGGGTTATAATTCTGATTATCCGTGTGCTTCCTTTGTTGATACTACCTAAAATTTGTATTGATTTACCGAAACAACTGTCTGTAGTCGAATAACAATGAATAAATGTACTTTACACTAAAAACTCCTTTTAACGACAACCTCCACTCGAGAATTCCATGAAGGTGATTGCTTCATAGCCGTTCGCATCAAGCATTCCGCGCTACTCCTCTAAGCGCATGCTCAGGGCATTAAAAAGTGAGATAATATTTCGTAAAATATGCAATTTTTTGGTATATTTGACTCAAAATTCGCTTAACGGTACGTGATCTTGAATATTTAATAAAAATTGTGTTTGACAAGAAAAATACAACTAAAATATAACATGTTTTACAAAATATTATCTCACTTTTTAATCCCCTGAGCATGCATGCGCTTAGAGGAGTAGCGCGGAATGCTTGATGCGTGTATAGGGGAAATAATTATACCTCTTTACCTTGGGCGTAATGTTATACGATTCTTTATTTGATTTGTAGTTCCATATCTATGTATCTTCAACTGTTAAAAAGAAGCAATGATACTCTATGGTGGATGATGCAATCACCCTTGCGATAAGAGGAGTATATGTTGAGGTTTAAAAAGAATGCGCACTAAAAAAACCCCGGGAAAGTCAGATAATAAAACAGATAAAAAATGATGAAAGGTAACTGCTGCTCATTGATTGGACCTTCTTCAATGACTTGTTTTATGACAGATAGACAGACCGACCACCTTTTGCTCACGGTGGGGGAAAATAGGTTCTTGTCATGTACCCCTTTCCATTGGTTGTAAAGTGGTTTTATTTTTCATGAACTTCTACATAGATGTAGATTGTTCAGTTTCCCTCCTTCCACGAAGAAACTTCCATTTCGATCATTTGCTGTTGAAAGCGCAAACCCCAGCCACGTCATTTGGATATTGAATTATACTTGTACAAGCCATAAACCGCTATTTTAAAATAGTATTTCGATAAAGGTTAGGAAGTTATCCGAGGTCTTTTCTTGTCACTTTTGGGCTTTGCTTCCTAATATTATTGTTCATTTTCTTCTTTTTCTTTCTTTTTTTTTTCTTTTGTTTTGCTGACTTCAGTTACCATAAACGCAAACGTTTTCCTTCCTTTGCAAGTGTCCTGTTTATCTTTTTTCACCCAAAACTTATTAATCTGTGATGACACTAACGTGTGGCCTGCGAAATATCAGACACTCTATTTCAGTTGTTTTTTTTCTTCAACCTGAAAGGTCCTTGTTATCGAGACTTTTTATGGCAAGGTTCCTCAGTTTCAGCTTGCAGGAACGATGATATAGTGATAGAAAGAATCTGGCAATTTTTAGAATGAAAATGTTCCTTTGTTCTGAGGATATCAAACATGGCTAACAATTCGATAACCTCTTGCGCTTTGTTCCATTCTCTTCTCCGTCTCAGAATTGAATGATGGAAGTACAAAACGTAAAGTAGGAGAAATTGAAGTATTTTTGGTTACACGACCCGTGTTCAGTGATGATAACGCGTCATCTCAGTAGAGTCAGCTTTAAGAACTTTTGACTGCCGTCAATCAAATAACTAATAAGTAACGGTTGGTATTTGCGAAACGAAGCAAACTTACCTTTTTCCCTAAATATTCAAAAGGTTCAGGATTTGAGATCAATTTTGGCTTGTGTGATCGAAAACAAACCGTAGCTAATTTGACTGACGGCAGTCAAAACACCAGAAAAGCCTTTCTGTACGTCATCAGCACAAGTCGGTTAATTTTGAAAATGGGTGTAAAGGGAATCTTTCTCTATTGTCTATGAAAATGTTTTTGATGATAATTATGATGGAGATGCGATTCTTAGATTTCTTAGATCTCACTGCGTTTAAGACCTGGGTGAATGATAAAAGGCATCTGCACGACTATGGAACTCTCTGCCAGATGAAATTAGAACAATTGATTCTCTCAACATATTCAAATCTAAACTAAAAACATTTCTTTTTAATCTTTGATCGATTGTTGATTATTCCTACTTCGCATATATTTTTAGATCTAGTCCGTTAGTAGTGTATATTTATTTCTTCCCATAACCACTCAGATTTATATTATATCATATTTTATTGTTTTATATACTAATATTTCTTTTTTCTAGTATATATATATATATATATATACATTTTTGTTTTTCATGATTCATTAGTTAATTTACGTTATTATTTTTAGATTGTAAAAGCATTGAGACTTTGTAGAATCGGCTTCTAATAAAGTTTTATTATTATTATTATTATTATTATTATTATTAAAAGTAATAATGATAAAAAAATATATGAATAATGAATACGTTCCTCGTATAAAAATGTTCTTTTATATACAATGAAACATCGATACATCTTTCAATTTGGTATCATCATGATTGATCCTCTTTTCGTTTTCATTTTTCGTTTTATTGTTTTGCTTCCAGTGGATTCTTATTTCATTCCAATATAAGACTTATTTTGCCGTTCTCTTTCTTCGTGATGCCTAATCAAACGTGTTGTTACGAAGTCCAATGTCAGTGTGAAGTCACCATGAAGACACTGGTCCGGTATGTGTCGGTTCTTCTTCAATGAGTTGTTTCATGACAGATAGACAATCCAACCACCCGGATTTTCTAATGAAGTCTTATTCCCTCAACTCGGATACCGCTTGAGGCATTAGAATAACCTATAATCCAAGTCTGGTTCCTTGAATCACTTGGTTTTTGGAAGGACGTACCAAGGTTTTGATGTAATGCTGCTGTGATGCCAAGTTCACGGTATGTATACCAATACTGTTGGTTATCCGGTGCAGTTTCATTTGTATCACCCCGGCTTACACGTGACACCATACGTTACTCACGGAAGACAACTGAAAGAGATAGGGATAAGTTTGTAGGTACGTGTTACCAACTATAAACGACACTTTTACTGGATTCTATATTTCTCCTTTTCAAACCTCGGATTTTCTAATAACTCGCTCAATAAACTGAACACTCCATGGCCAACACGACTGTTCTTCTTTCTTTTAGAAGGTTACACATCTGATGCAGGATGGGGATCCCAAGGAAAATGGCCATTTTGAAGTTCACCGTACTGTTGGTAGGGATCAATATTGGTGCATCCAATGCGGGCCCAGGTTAGTCACTTTATACTGCTTATCCAGTTGGTTAACTATACGTTTGTTTTCAGAAAAATCAAAAACAGATAGTGCCATTTAATTTCTATGGAAATTCAACAACGCAGTCAGCAATAGCGCTTTTGTTTATCGTTTTGTTTGCTTGTTCGCCTTTTTTATTTGCTTTGTGAAAACCAGCCTTAAGCTGTATTCTCTTTTCAGAATTTGATTTTGAAGACAACAGCCAAAAAAACATTTTCGAATCTGGTGGAGAACGTAATTCGACGCATTTAATCGTTTCTGGTTACTCCAAAAGTGGAAAAAAGTCCCTTCTTTGGAATTGGAAAGCCAAGAGTAATCCAACTGACGAGGATCCTTCGCTTACACTGAAACTCGATGCCCAAACCACCATAAAAGAGAAGAAGTTAAAGAAGGGAGGAATCAAGTTCTGGATGTACCGCACAAAAGAAACCCCTGCCTCAAAGATGAATATAGTTTTCCAAAATTATGATGAATCGAATCAAACCGTTACCGAGAAAGCTCCTGCTGTTCAAGTTATACTTAACTTCAAAGGATGGAGAGCTGTGTGGATTGGTTACGAAGAGTTTGGTCTAGACAGCACCAAACTGAATCAGTTGAACAGAGTAAAACTTACCATTACAACTGATGTAAAAGATGAGTTATATATTGACGTGTTTCGCTTTGCAAAAGAAATTCGCAAACAGACGAGGGATAAAGTCGTGCCAGAAGTTCCAATGATTGGTATAAGCAGCCCGCGAAATTATGACACCCATCCACTCTTGTACGACGATAAAGACTATTGGCAACAGTCGCTGCGATGGGATAAATACACCCAGTATAGTACTCCCAAAGAAACTGACGTCCCCGATGCTGGTTTGGATGCTAAAATCAATGAGATAAACAATATCGAGGAAAGACTAGACGAATGGTATGCTAAGACAGATGAGAGCCTTACCTACTTCAACATGTCTGATGAATGTGAAAATTTTAAGAGGCAGCGTTGGAATTCACTTCAAACAAACATCAAGAACGCTCATGATTTGTATGCTCAATTATCCCACGACAACATAAATAAAGTAATCAATGGTCCATCACTTTTTTCAAAAGTTTCAGAACTCGGAGAAGATGCTGTAGGCACTCCACAAAGCAAGACTAAGTTTGGGTTCATTTTTACAAAGATCCTATTTCCGCTCTCTCTTGAGTACTATTTGATGAACCGGGACGAGGAAGTAAAATCCCTTGCAGATAAAGAATGCCAGAATTTAAAATTGAATGAGGTTAACCCTTCTTTCAAGAAGGCAATTGCTAACATCGCTGGTACAAATACCCAGATGAGAAACAAATTTCAAAATATGCTCAAAGAACAGCTTAAGAAGGACAGTAGAGTTCTAGATTGTAAAAATGATACTGCTAAAGTTAAGAAGTTGATCAAAGACTTCAATAAGGACGTTCGGTTTGGAAGAATTCTACGACTTTTGAATTATGTAGAGAATGAGGGATGGGCTGCAGGCAGTGGTCTTGGATCTTTGGATCACGAGATGAATAGAGGAGGCGCTGGTTTCATGCATTCAATGTTTCTTCTCAGACACGACCTTAGATCGAAAAAACACGAAGACTTGTTCAAAAGACTTCTGAAGACCATGAAGTGGTACACTGATTTCAACGAGATTTATCAGCCCTCGTCTTGTCTATACAGTTACGATGGGACCACTGCAGATAGGATGAGGACGATTCTTTTGTACAGACTGATGATCATCCTTATACCGCCTCGACCAACTAAACCTATTGACAAAAAGGAAAAAGAAAAATTAAAGCAGACAGTGTACGATATGAATTGTTTTAAATCTTGGTTTGAAAACACATTGAAGATAAACAAAGGCTTGGGAGGTGTGATCAAGCCCGACTACACTGGATTTCACCATATGACGTTCTTTGGTTCCGCCTACGTCCCCCAGGCACTCCACAAGGCTGCCTTCGTAAAGTATCTTCTTGGTGACGGAACCAATTTTGCATTGGGTAGCACAAGTAGTGAAAATCTTCGAAAGGCTCTAGGCGTGCTGAGAATTGTAGCCGTCAAGTACTCGACTCCTAACGGAATCTGTGGGCGCTTTCCCAATTATCAGAAGAGCATCCTATCGGAACACTTCCCTGCGTACGCATACATGAGCTATATTCACCAAAAGACACCGAACTTGCACCAAGAGGACGCTGAAATATTCCTTCGCCTTTTCGATGTGAATGACCCTGCTATTAAAAAGTACCTGTCGGTTGGTAAAGTCCGTTCGTCCATATATTACTTGAACTCCATTGGATCCATTGACTTTCTCTGTAAAGTTAAATCCTTGGCAATGAGCGAGGGCTTTAGTGAAGAAGCTTCACCCAATGGCCACTGGAGTAAGAATTTCGCGGCTCTTTCCACACATAGGCGTGATGACTGGAGTGTTGCTGCCAAAGGGTTCAGCAAATACACTTGGGATTTCGAGAACAGCGCGAAAGAGAACGTCTTTGGTGTATTTCAAAGCTATGGATCGTTACAGATTTCTAACAGCGAGGACGCGTTGAGGAAGTACGACGTGACCGAGGGCTGGGATTGGACAAAAGTTCCTGGGGCCACAACTGTCAACATTGACCTTCTCAACATGATTACCGATAAATCGAGATATTACAGTTTAAACGGAGGCTTTGCAGGTGGAGTCAGCTTAAGGGGAAAGAATGGTGTATTTGGGATGAATCTTAAGGAGCTCCCCAAGTATAAAACAAAATCCAAATCCTCTCCCCTCGCTACAATGGACTTCAGCTTCAGAAAAACGTACTTTTTCTATGATAATTTGATTGTGTGTGTTGGTGATGGGATCACATTAAAGAAGGCGCCCGGTTACCACGCGGAAACGACGCTGTTTCAAGATAAACTTTTGGATCCTGCTGAAGCAAGTACGATCGAAGTCGACAGTGCGACTCACGATCTACGCGTGTCGTTTGATAAAAAAAGTTGGTCCTCGAATAACACAGCAGAAGTAACTTTGAAGGATACAAGTGGAAATACTTATGTAGTAAAGAATACCACTAAAAGTGGACTCAAAATTAAAATTTCCGAACAAAGTTCAAAGACATCGGACGGTAAAAAGGACACCAAAGGAAGATACGCTACTGCCTGGCTGGAGCACTCTTCTACTAACAACCACTACGAGTACGCCATTTTGATCGATGGACACAATTCAAATTTACTTCAACGGTATACTGTAAGAAAAAGAGAAGGCGTACACTCGGTTGAAGTTGATGATAATGGGAAAATAACGGTTGGTTATTCAGTCTTTAGACGAAACCAAACAATGCCCCCCAGAAGCGAGGGTCCGGTACAACACGTTGATAAACCTTGTTTGATCATGGCTATTGAGAAAGGAAGTCAGCTGCATTTGGCCATCAGTGACCCGTCCATCAAGTTCAAAGATGCGGTTCCATCCCCGAATAAGCAGACCTGCTCCCGTAAAAGTCGTAAGGACTTTAAAAATGGCAAACCCAAGTCCAACTATTTCGACCCAACTGACTTGGGAGATGTTGGCGCGAAGTTATTGTTTTGTGTAGAGGGGAAGAAAAATGAAATCACGGTCACATTGAGAAAAGATGTGAAGAGCGTTAAAGTTGTAAGAGTTAACGGAGAAGATAAAACTAGCGTAAAAGATACCTACGTAGCCTTAGATGCGAAATCAAAACGAGAGTTGAAATTTTTGAATCTGTTGAATGGCTTCACAACTGAACTGAAATTAGAGATATGAGGTGTAAGACGTAAAGCATTCACTCTACAGATTGTAATATGAAGAATCTAAGAGCTAAATAAAAGTTAGTAAGCAATGAGCTATTTATCACTAGTTGTCACAGATTCTCCTTATGGGAGATATGAAGTACGTGTAAGACGTAAAGCATTCACTCTAGAGATTGTAAAAGAAAAAATGGTAACCCATCGAGTTGATTTTTCATGGCTTGATTACGTCATTCTATTGTCCATACGTATATACGGCTTGTACCACCACAGGGTTCCCGGTTGATTTCAAAGCAAACTTTGCCTCGGAATACATAGAAAACATAGCTTTTGGACACATAATAAACATTTTTATGGATCAATAAGAATTCTTCAAAAACTCAGGGTTTTTGTTTTAGCGAACAATCGTATATTTTTACTTATTTTTTTCGCCTCCGATCGGCAAATCAAAGAAAACTTTCTCTCAATAGTTTTTAATAATATTTCTATTACATAATTTAATTTCATGTTGAATGAAATAAAAAAAAAAGTTTTCTGGTGCTTTGAAGGCTTAAGTTATCGATTTTTCCTTTAGTTTTGACCCACCGGTTTTGAAAAAAGGCAGGTTCATAGTTCTCACTATCAAAAACCAATTCCTTTCAAAACTGAATTAAGCTTATAACTTGAAAAGAATATGGGGAATAGGAAGTACGAAGAATTGAACTGGAAGCTCCGCTTTTAGGCAGTGCCTAAATATATATATTAATACTAAATGAAAGTTGGTAAGCAATGTCCAAACCAATGATAGTCCCCTTCGCACGGTTCCTCTACCATATTTGATATATTTTGTTAATTAAGATGGATAAGACGACATCACATGCACTGCGCGCTGACACTAGAGAAAAACGTTTGCGCATGCGTGCCTTTCCAAGAATTTATAGAATTTTAGTGAGAAAATAAATGCTTGTTTTCTCCGAGTATACAAAAAAAAAAATTCGTGGGTATGCTTTTGTGAGACCAAGATAATGTGTTAATAAAGACAATATGAAAGAATCAGCCTTAAGTTTCAACTAAGTTGCATGCGCAGACGTTTTTCACGCGTGTCCTGTGCGCCTATATCATTGTTTACATAAGAAATTTACCTTCGTTTCGTTGCCAATATTTATGAAATCTCACGAAAAGCATAAAATATCATTTTATTATATCTTGATGGTTTTAAAACTTCTAGAAAGTGAATAACAAGATGGAATTGGATTCCCAAACTTCGCCTGGAAAACCGCCATTTTGCCTGGCAGAGTCGGAAAATGGCGGATTAAATTGTTTTCGGCGCGCAATGCATTGTAGTTGACTTGGATTTTTTAATTGCTTTCTGCTTTCCTTTTCAGCATTTCTTTTAAGTTTAGTTCAGTTTGTAAAAATGTCAGTGACTCACCGTTTGTGTCGTTTTGATGTTAATTGTTTACTTTTTGATAAACGAGCGGGAGTGTTTAATTATCACGATTTGCGAGTTTATTGAACAACTTAAAAAACTCATGAATGATTTCCATTCATGAGTACTTGAGCATAATTTATTCAATAAGGCAGAGGAACTGTGAATGGGACTATTCTCTAAGACTGAATAAAAGGGCTGAAATATATTGTGCAATTTAATCGCTTATTACACAAATTCTGGATCCGCCACTGTGAATTGATAGCTGTAGATGAAAGATTATTCTACAGGTAACATGCAAATCCCAAAAATATTATTATTCATTTGTTTAATGATAATTTCAAACTAGAACTTTTTGGTTAAAAATCTATTTATGATTGTTTATTTTATAATTTAGTATGAGATGAGCTATTTCATTTGATGCTTGAAGATATAAAAAAAATGGAGTAACGAAATTTGTCAGTTTTGGAAGGTTGATACTTGTTTCCAAGTAGCCCAAAATGCCCCTGTCGTGAGAGGACTGGTATCTAACCCTAAACTTTACCCTAAACCTAACTAACCCTAAAATCGATTCCAGTCCTTTCTCGATCAAAGGGCACTTTGGGCTATGGAAACAAGTGTTCACCGTTTTGGAATCATTGGGAAAAGGCCACGTACTTCAAATCATTGGGTACGGTAGAAATACCTTGTAAAAGGGACCCGAAATAGTCGAGTGGGATCTGCTTCAGGTGTCCTGGGTAGAAAAAAAAAATGGGAGTCCATCGAACATAAAATGCCAAGGCTCAATCTCTATTTAGTGACTTTTTTGATATGTGCTTAATCCAGTGTTGATCTGGACCGTGGTTTGACCTATATGCAAAACTTACAAACATCTAAACATAAACTTATTTAGATTTCAACAAATTATTAACGGTTACAGCGTGATCAATTTGTAGAAGATCATTTGTCACGGGTTTTCTTTTAAAGATATTTTCTCTCTGTCTCATTTTTCGCATTTTAAATCTGAGCTCCTTTTGTTCATTTAATCTATTCGTCGAGGTTTTTTTCGACATGCAACACAGATGTATCTGGGATAGCTACATGTTAAAGTTTTCACTTTCAATTTATCTTAGAAGATCGTTTGTCGTTCACAATTTCAGCACGATACGCCATCTCCGCGTTCCTTAATTCAATGCTGTGTTGTTGACGAAACGTTTCGTAGTGTAGCATATTGCACAACTGAACAGGCCTGATGTGGCTTGGGTTTTAGCGCCAAAGTTCTTCCTTTCACGCTCCTGTGAAGCCATTTTATTCAGACTACACTTTCGTTATGTCTTGACATCGCACACACAAGGTCATTTTGTTCTCCGCAATTTCGTGCCTCTGAAGTCAATTGACTAAAATAAGTTCCCTGGTGATTTGGTATAGTACATTCAGGCAAGATCGATCTTATGGCGCCTGCGACTTCAGTACGACATCCTTTTTTATCCATCTTCCCCTGAAACCATTTATTTGAATAACGTTTCATCGTATCTTTGAATCGCATACAAGATCGTTTGTCGTTTGCGAATGCAGTACGACATCCTTTATATCGGATTCCGTGGTCTTCTGAAACAATTATCGACTTAGTTTAAAGTTTCGTTGTAACATCGCAAAGACACTTGACTGGTTTGGAATCCTCACCAATTCCATAATTCCCAATCGTTCCTTTACACACCCCACAATGTTGCTTTACTTCACATTCGGGATCCTTACCCTCGGTGGAGTTCTCAAGATCTTTTGTTTGTTGAGGAACAACTTTTACATCGTCATAATTCGATTCCTGGTCGGATTCGAGGTCACTTGGTAGCTCTCTGAGTGATATTGTTGGACTGTGGTCTGATATAATTTCTTCTGGTTTGTCATACTTATAATTTAAACTTTTATCTTCAGTAGGTGATTTATCGGGTAACACATCTATGTATGAGTCTTCTGTTATGTCTTCACGTGATACTGGAGTTGTGGGCGGCTCTGGCAACGTGTGACCATCAGCTGAAAAAATGGAGAATGAAAAGACATCGTTACAACTAACTATAAGAATATGCATCATTGTATTCTATCAACCAAGGTATAGTGGCTGATATTGCGGGGTGTAATCCAGCTGAGAGCCACAAGATCAAAGTAGAATTTAGAAATTGAGGAAAGAAAACTTGGAATTAACCCCGGCGAAAAACCCTCGATCAAAGCACATAAAAGAAAACCGACAAAGAACTCTGCTCACTTATGATGGCGGGTACAGGGCTTCAACCTAGCAAGGTACACCACCCGGTCTACCCAAGAGATGCCAAAAAAATCGGAATTTTCAGATTTTAGCTGCAGACTTTCAATGAAAGTCAACAGAGTTTTAAATCCCGACCTGAAATAGGGACAAGGGTCGTCAACTATTATCGTCTCTGCAGCCAGTAAGACAAATCTTATTTACAGCAGAAACGTAACGAGGATTTTTTACTCAGTATTTTTACTACTTTTTATGCAAGCAAGGTTGATGCTGCACGAAATATCATGAAGAATGTAAAAGTATGAAGAGACTCACTTGGTATAAGGTAGCCATCTGTCGTCATGTCACAATAAGGAAGACTGCACCTGTTTGGATTCTGTAAAGATAACAATCACTGATCACTACTTATAAAATCATTAGTTGTTCATTTGCAGGACCTTCTTGCAAATCACACACGTGAAGGAGCATCCTGGTTCATTTCATTAGAGTAAAAATAATCAGACTACTTATTTCTCTCCCTTTCCAGGAATTGTATTTCTTTTTATTGCTTCCTCTAAGTGCAATTGCCAATTCATCTTTCCGAAGTTCGAAGAAAACTAACAGTAACAACGACCTTGGGCGATGTAAAGTCTAAAGAGGAAGCTATATTCAAAGTAACGACCATCCCTTTTGAAATAATCCTGGATATATCACTAGATTTGCTCTGATTGACTGCTGTTGTTGTGTTGCTCCTGTTGTTGTTGTTGTTGTTGTTGTTGAGCCGCTGCTGATGTTATCAGTTGCTGCTTTTGTTGTTGATGATTATGATATGTTGTTGTTCAAAAAGAGTGTCATTCTTCCTGACAAAAACCCTTTTTTGCGCACAAGTCTATTCTTACACCAGGATAGTGGCTTACCCCTTCATATCCAGTGAAAGATGTCCTGCTGACTCGAACTTGTTCGTCCAAGCTTTGATATATCGGTTCTCCTTGATTACCATGTGTCTCACGGGTATTTTCAACAAGGGGTTGATAGAAATGGGAATTGAATGGAAAAGTCTGACGGGATCCTCTGTTCTCTATCAGCGTCATGTCAGGACCACGCTCATACAATGGGTTACCTGTGGAGAAATGTTTTCGTACTTTAGATGACTTCAGGTCCAAACAAAATATAAACTTCTTGGAAAGAAAAGTGGAAAAACATAAAATGACAGGAAAACATTTGACTTACTTGCTCTAAGATTAATCTTTTTTCTGAAAAAAAAAATAAATGTTAAAATAATGCGAGAATGCTCTACGGGGACAGGAAAAAGGTAGGCGCTGTGGTACTTCACTCGCCTCTCATCTCTGGGGTCTCAGGTTTGATTCCTGGACTCAACATCACATGTGAGGGGATCAAGGGTGGTGTAGTGGTAGTGCACTCACCTCACACCTCTGGGGTCTCAGGTTTGATTCCTGGGTAGAGTTTGTTAGGTTTCTACCTTGACTTGAGGGTTTTTCTCTAGGCTCTTCGATTTTCCTCCCTCTGCAAAACCTAAGCAGCTAATCTGTAAGTAGACCAAGCCCCGACTTTTATCTGTTTGATAAACTCAGAGGCTGTTTCATGGTATCGATAAAAAAGTCAACGAACCGAATTGGTCTAAGATAAACTTTATCTACGCAATGGCGGATTTAGTGCTCAGTGCCCCCTGAATTTGTCATGGTCTTTTGTCATAAAATAACCATGGAACGCGATCTTTATGGTACAAGATCCACATGGTACCTTATCGCTAAGGTACATAATTCCTGTCGCACACAATAAGTAAATGAAAGTAAATGAAAGACCATAAGATCCCTTACAGGAATAAAAATTGAAATCGTCATCATCAAAACACTTACTTTTTTCTCATAACGATGAAGCCAATGCCAATACACGCAAAAATAACTGCCATAAGGAGTAGAGTACCCAGAACCGCCGCCACCACCACAAGAATCATGTCCACTTTACCAGGAACATGTATGACGTTCAGCCTTTCTTTATCATCAGTAGGTGTACTAGAATCTACTACAGTTGCTATGGATACGGTCTTGGGCGTTGGCATGACAACTAAACCGCCAGATTTATTCGTGGAATTGGTAAAGTCAAATACTTGGAAAACATTTGAGCCTTGCCCTGGAAATATTTGTGTTCCAAAAGACATTTGTTGGACATGAACATTTATTACAAATCCTTAGCGCATGCAACTTAAAACGGGATACACCTTGCTATTTCATCGGCCCGACACTATCGGGAAGCATACGTGTATATAGTTTAGAGCCCGATTCAAGCCCGATTCGAAAAATAATTGAATCGGCTCTAGCTATTCACAAAATCTGTAGCACTGTCACAGATTTTCACATGACGGCCCGATTTTTCAAATTAAATCGGGCCAAATTGGAAACTAGACCAAATATTATTGAATAGCTCCATGAACATACTTTTCTGCTTTACTTACAAATTTCGGAGCCCGCCATCTTGAATAGAAGCCGGGAGTTGATTGAAAGTTCCTTCAATCCCGAAGCCGTAAAATATGCTTGAAAACAGGTGACATCCAACATCATTATACTTCCCTGCAGAAGTATGTCTGTGATAGCCTGCCACTAAATGTAAAATATTAGATATCAGAGGACCGTATATACTTTACCAAGTGTCACTTACCATGAATGTCGATCTCTTTAATTGAACTGAACATTTTACGAATGCAGCTTATCTCAAAATGGGGCGAAGTTTACATGATAACTGATTTATACCTACAAGTGGGTTGCAATGACTCTCGTGTAAAAGAACGCCATGTTGGTATAGATATGACAAAACCTTATGTTTGGTTCCACCAACATGGCGCCTATAAAATTGACGAATCTTGACAAAGTACAAGTGAAGTACAAGGTAGCTACAAGTACAAGAAAAACCTTGGTCCCAGACGGAAAACACTTGTTTCCATAGCCCAAACTCTCCTTCATCAGAGAAAGGACTGCAATCGATTCTAGGGTTGGTTAGGTTAAGGGTTAGATTCCAGTCCTCTCGGTGCTGACCATAACGGACGCCGGCTCTAGAAACGATGTTACGATACACCTAGTTTGACTTAATTAATTGCGCATGCGTAGACCTAATACAAGCACCAAACTATAATGAATTATATTGTTTAGCCATGATAATCAAAACATTTGAAAATCGTACCTTCAACTGTAGCACATCCAATGAAAAGCCATGTTTAACTGCGCGTCTTTTCTCAGAATCCAAACCGACCCATTGACCATCATGATCGAGGTATTTCGATTCCTTGGGTGACATTGTACACTTTATAATCTTACCAGGTGATGTAGAACAAATAGTAAAGTTTCGTCTACCAGGGGCTGTGGTGTATAAGGTCGCGAGGGACTGGGACTGACAGGATGAACCCGGATATTGCAAATTGAAACGGTAGCCTGAAATATACAAAGAATAAATAGTCAACCTCATCCACATCTTTGGAAGATGAGGGGGTTTGGTATTGAACAACATGGAAATTAGACTAGTTGTAAATTCGGGGGAAAATTTGTAATAAAAAAATCACGACTAACATTTCATCACAACAATGTGACTTTGTAACTATAACAATCCCACAATAAACCTCACAATATATTCCTATACTACGAATAAATTATTCCAAAACCGCATAGTGGTGGAAAACATCCAAAGAATCTCAGGAACACCAAGGACAAGTTCATAGTGCTGATGGGAGATGAATTACAGTGAAGTGCTGAGCATTCTAGTCACGCAAAACTCCATTCCAGACCACTTGTCATTTCCTTGAGTTTTATTACTTTATTTTTTTAGTACAAACTGGAGCGTTTTTGAGCATGCACATCGTATATGAATATGGATGAAAATCGAGCAACGAATCTTCTTTCTAGGACGGAAAGACACATGGTCTGAAATGGATAAATATCACAGCCAAACCAATAAGGTTTATCAATGTCGCTAGTCGAATTTTAAGGAAAAACTACAACCTGGAAACACCTTTAGCTACAGTTTTCTGGCTGTTAGATTCTAGCATGCATGCTATATAAGTCATTTTTAAACTATGTATCTGATGAGAGTGCGGCCTTGACGGTGATAACATGAACTGTGCCAGAGCGTACCGTATCTTGGCACTGCTTCGAAGTGGCAACCATTTTGTATTCTCAATACTCGTACGCGTGTGACTTGAGTTTGTGGTTTATTTGCATTCATATATCGTGTACTTTGAGGGTTCCCTTTAAGTTCTCTATAAATATTCCACCATCTCTGCCAATAGTGTTTTTTTTTTAGTAGTAAATGTAAAAATCAAAAATATATAGCCCGGCTATTTCACAGAAAACTAAAAACGAAGGTGATACAAATACACGTTTTGAGTCACGATATTTGCTCCAAGTATTTTCCGCCTTCTTTCGCCTTTAGTCTAGGCAAAACTGATGGTGACCATCAGTGGCAAAACTTGAATGGCAAAAAAACCACTAGTGTTTTTTCAACAGGAAGACAAATTTTTAAATCAAATTAACAGGAAAATTCGTCGTTTGGTTTAAAAGTTTTCACTCTACATTTTCTTGTGTCATTGGAAAGAGAACCATCTATTCAACTCCATTATCAATGCGATCTTGAACTTCGGCTTTGGAAACCTATTCTTTTTCGGGTATTTAAACCATTAAATAAGTCTTAGATTAGAATTCTATGTAGGAAGGATATTGTTTTATAATTAGGTCGCCAGTGATCTAGAATATCAGCCCATTAATGGCCATAATTTGTACAAAAACTAACTCGTTAGATAAGACCTGCTATATCTCCTAAACTTTCATTTTGATCGATTACCATCTTCTTCCAAAGCTCTTTGCATTAGAGCTTCTCGTTCTTAAGGAATCAGGAAATAGGATCTTAAAAGATTAAGCATAACATTAATACTAAAATCTAAAGAAAACGGCGTTAAATATAACGAGGGCGAAGCGAAATAGTGGTTTTGACTCCAACTCGAAGACGCGAAGGGTGATGTATTTTTTTCGGCAAAGGCATGGAAAAGCGAAAAACTCATAATAGTCTTTCGGTTTTTTTTTTTTACCCAATTTTTGTGCTGTTGAAAAACCTTTTTCTTTAAAGGAAGGAAGGATGAATATTTCACATTACAAAGGTCTCTAGCAAGAACATCTTTGATAAGTTTTTCTTACGAATTTGAACGAATTTTGGGAGGCAAATTGGACACATAAGTTAATCTTGTTTGAAACCTCGAATGTTCATGCTATCTTGAAAGATCTCTGAAGTAATCCCAAGGAAAGCTTTATAATCGTGTGGATAGGAACAGCATTAGCCAAAGCGAAGTAATGTTGATAGAAAATATTACGAAGCGCTGACTTCAAAGCATCAATCACAAACAGTTGGTGTGTTTGTAAGGAACGCACTCCGAATGTGTCAAAAGTGGTTAGCGGTTGAATCCCGAATGTCAATGCTAAGATTTTTGGTTAAGTTTTTGAAACGAGAACGATAGACACAGCCTTTCACTGTCTCATGTCAGATTAAATGTCTGTTAATAGACTTATAGAGGGTTTGGGACAAAAAGGAAATTGAAAAATTCGTCTTATATTTACCATTGGACGTGAGCAAACAAATGGACACGAATCAATGAATTTGCTAGAAGTCCCTCGAATTAGGGACTTGGTACATGCTTTCAAAGTATGATTTTAAAATACAGCGGATCATTCATAATCATTTCTTAATAATTCCTGACATGATTAAAAATGGTTACTAAAACGTAGAGATTTATAAAGTTTAAGAAAGCGAAATAAACCTTATTTCTGTCTGACAAAAATGATTGTAGGGTAACAATAAGCGAAAGAGAAGAGACGAAAAAACTGCTTTAAATAGTACTTCGTCTATACCAAGCTAGCCGCTTTAAGCCATGTTTTGTTTCAGATATTACAATTTAAAGTCATCTTCTTCGTCAGAAACTTAGCATTGAACCCTGATTTGGCCTTACAAAATTAGACAAAAGAATTTGATTTTAAAAAAGGCCGAAACAGAAAGGTCGAAAGCCTCCATTAAGAAGAATGTTTTCTTTGAAGATGGGCTTGAACTCTCTGTGTATTTACTCAGTAAAGGGTATTAAAGTATCAGCTGTTAGCCAAGCCCATATAACCATTACTAAACATTAGGACTTTTCTTTTTTATTAGCATCAAAACCACAAAGCTTTTGAAAAATATTTTTAAAACTCGAAAGAAAAAACAATTTGGTATTTAAGATAGGAAACATTGCCTCACCCTGGTCTTTGGAACTGAACCAGAAGGATCATTGGAAAAGCGTTCTTCTCGTTTCAAAGGCGAGGACAACGGTTTTGAACTCAATTTTATAAGGAATTTTGTAGCATGAATGAACATGTTTCAAAGAAATATAATTAAAAGGGAAGATATGTTTAGACATTCGGATATGAAGGTGACATTATTCGTATGACAACAGAGCCTAAGCGAATTTTCTTATTTCCTGTAACATTGTTGTTTTTTTTCTGAACAAAAACACTCCATTTTTGTTCAAATCTAACGAGGCGAAGGAATCTACTCTCTGGATTTTAATATAGAGTTTAGTAAAGTTTTCTTTATCTTTAGGAGTTACAAATCAACACTGAAGTTAGGTTAAAAGGAGTTTTGTACAATAGAATAGAGTTCATTGTGTTGCTGATGCGCGTATCAAAGAACAGTGTTGTCGCTATTTTTATTCAAATCTCGCATATCTAAGGAAATTAGATCAATCAGACTAACAGAATTGGGACTTACATGGACTTGACAAACTCTGAACCAAAGTTCTCACTTACCTGATTTACTCCGACCAGACTTTTCAGTGATATTTTTGTCCTCGACGCATCTTTGTTTGTGCACGAGAAACGTTGGTCTTTCTTTAACACATTGGCAAGCCTCACAACATAGCTCTTTAGTTTCACACTTTGTTTTCAGTTGAATGCCTCCATAACTAGCACAGATATCAGGGTTTTCTAGCGAACAGTTCGTATTCCTAGACTTCGGAGCTTTGAAAGTAAAAGAATCTACGGATCCAGGAGTACGATTCACAGTAAAATTCGATAAGGACTCCAGTGAACTTGCCACGGTTCTTTCGGCTCTTAACAGACTTAGAACAGGCAATAAAATATTAAGAACTCTTCCTTTAACCATCACATTCATCAGATGCATTGTTCTTTTACTTCTTCTTCGAATTTGTGGCAAGTTTTTCGGCTTTTAAGGCAGACAGTAGCAAAAATACTCAGTGTTATCCCGATGTGACCTGGTTATCGATATGTCATAACGATCGCCACACGCCAAAGAACGATATCGAATTTCATCAAAAAATCAAAGCTATGAGCTGTCCATCATCAAGCTGTTTCCTTGGAGCCAAGGTTCAAATGTCACCGAACATTGATCTGTGATCCAAGAATAAGGAATAATAATAATTTTAGAGCAAGAAGACCAGAAATGTTTACACCGCCCAATCCTAAAACTCCACACATTTGAGTTACTAATTTCTTTGATGGACAATAAATAAATAAAGTAAAACAAACATCCGATATGATTGGGTTGAGAATACCAGAATAATGTCGTCATGGTACTCAAAAGGCAGACAAAAATACGTCGGAGTAGACTGATAACGACCCCTCAATCTTATTAACTAGGTAAACTTTCACTTAACCTCAGACGAGTATGTTTTGTATAAGGGAAACGTCCTCGTTTTTTTGACACAAATTATATTAAAAATCACTTATAAAAACTAATTAAACTCAGAGAAAGAAGCGAGTCGTGTTCTTTTGTGTTTTCTGGTACGAATGGACCAGTAACTGATAGTGTTTACTTAAGGGTGGTTTGTAAGAAAGGACTGAGCATTCCACCTTTTGTTTTGGTTGTCAAACTAAGTTTAAACCAGCATGGAAAGTTAATGAATTAATTTTGTCTAGAACTAAGTATATATCATAAAATATACGCCAGTTTGTCTCTCTTGATTCAAGGGGTTTCTCTTGTTTTCCACCCTCTTCAAAACTCAGCACGCGCTGAATTCCAAATCGATCCGTAAGTTAGCAGTGCCCTGTTTGATAAACCCAGAGGTTTCAGTTTATAGAAATAATTTTGCTACCAGTTAATGTGTAATTATAATTAGCTTGTCCGTCCCACCTAAATCGCCACGCTGTTGTTACTAGTATTTGGGCAAGTTTTTGGTGATCTTTTTTGTAATTATTAGCGTGATGGTCCGAGTCAGGGATACACGATTTCTGTTTGACTCGATCTTTGAGGCTTCCTTCTCGTCTCCCACTCTTCACAGTTGAAATCTTCGCTCACTCCTACGACTGAGTTTCCCAGTCACTGCCATGTGGGTTTTCTCAGCAGCAGGTTGTCCGGTTTTCAACTGATTATCCTACTAGATATTTATCACATGTGTTTAAAAACGAAGCTAAACTTGAGCATCATACTTTCATTTGAGTTTCATGCAGTTACCGTTAATTGGGCTCACCTATCAGTCAAATTCAACTTCCGTCTGTCATACACATCTTCAAACACAGTCCCATAACACACACTGAAATAATAGCTCAGAATAGAAACTAAAATATAGAATTACTAATGTCATTTTAGTTTTAAAGCCGTTTGAGGCTGCGAAGTTTTATTGCAAATCTTCGTTATTTAAAGTAATTTTTCTGACGTTTTCGTTGACGTTGGTGAAGGCGTCCAGTTTTCGGATTGATTTCCAGTTTTCCAGGTGAAGAAGATCTTAGTTCGGTTCGCATGCATCCATCGCTTCATTTTCCTCCTTTGATCTCTGCCCGACTACTATTTAATTCGCTACATGTCTGTCACGGGATGGACCCTGAACTTATGAGACGAAAATGAGACGTTCCTGTAGAGAAAGGTATGGACGCGCTGAGCACGAACGATTTAGTTTGGGCGTAAAATTTTCCCCCATTTCAGACCTCGTGTCATTTCCTTGAGAATACAAATCCTTATTTGTCTTCAATACTTCTCCGGTAAGCGTTTGTGGTATAAATATAGAAATGATTTTCAGGGGAATACCAGTGGTTTGACATGGAACATCATTATACGCCCAAGAGGTCGATTGAACTGAGAAAATTGACAAATGCTGACACCAGCTAGAATCCCCTTATGTAAACAGAACTCGCGCTGAGATGTCAAGAAGCTCATCTACTATCTATTAGTAATCAATAGCAATGTGTTGTAGGAGTATTTCGATTTCATTTTCAAGCTCAACGATATGATAACCTTGATGTAATAATGTACATGTTTGGGCAACGCAAGACGCTGATGGAACTCTGCTTGATTTGATCGCACTTTTACTTTTTAATTCCCTTTCCAATAGCCAATTGGCAGGAACTCGAAATTCTAGCACACAGCATGATGGGAAAGTGAGTCTTTACACTTTTTTTTGGCTCCTCTAAAAATTCATCTGATAATTTTTTCCTTCGACATTTTCTATGGAAATGAAAGTAAGACGAAAATAACAAGTGATTTTTTTCTGACATTTCCTTTGACTTCCCTGTTCCATTTTTACATGACTCACTTTCCCAGAGTGCTTTGTGAGCTTTGATGCACATTGCCTGCGTGTTTGGATACGACAAATAACAATTTCCCCTTTATCTGTATCGATCAGATTTTGAAATTCACAGTATTTTTATTTGTTTGTTTTTTGATTGGCTAAAAATAACAAGGACCATACTTCCAGACATCGAATGCTGAACCCTCGTTACGCTAGAGATTTCGGCCCCAACACCGCTATCCCGGGAGGAATTACAGGCTGATCAGGAAGCTCGGCCGAAGGCTGAGGGAGAGGTTAGTCGGCCCCTAGACCGTAGATCAACCGCGCTTGCTATGACCAGCAAGACTTTGGGGGTCGTACTACATAATGGTTGTAAAATGCTTCCGAGTGTGCTACATCAGACAGAAAGTAAGTTTTGCGACCGGCAAAATCCTTTATTGTGTACTTCACATTTCTATCGATACCCTGAAACAACCTTTTGGCTGATCTATGTACCTCTTCCGACCTCCCTCATTAAACCACATGACGTACCTTTCTTATTCCGAATAAATAATTTTATAAGTATTGAGTGTACTATTATAAACTATTACCTTGAAATATTTCATACTGTTATGGCTAAATCACCGCCTTGGTGTATCATATGACTCACGGATAGCGTGATGATCTTCGGTCTATATTCGACAGCTTTGTCCATCTTATTTAAAGGTTATATTTTGATTTTTACTGACCGCAGGTACGGCACCATCTGTGTATAGAGTATGAATGCGAAGCGGAACAATCGCACGCATCGTCACGTTATCGTTTAAACCAATCGCAGACGCGCGGGAATGACTTATCCAATTAAAATGCATAACACAGTCACAGTACAACACGCGAGTTTTTCTTCTCTAAAGTCATAATACGAATTTTTTTTCGATTGTGAGAGGCGCACGTAGAATTAGAAACTCTGAAATAAGCAGTATTTCAAGTCTTTCTCATCATGAAATAACGCATGTATGAGTTATTTTTGCACACTCAGGGAGTTGTTCCCTTTTACATCGTACAGTGACAAAATTGTAGCTCGGGCTAGCTGTGGTATGCCGAGGCGAATTTAAGGTCCTTCAAGCACGTGATAAAAATGAGGAAGATTGTCGTCCTTGACAGGCTTGTTACCAGGCTTTTCTGGTTCATGATAATACGGAGGGGAGCTGGGTCGTGGAGTCTGCAAATTTATAAGAAGATAAAAGATCTTATCATGAATATTCTTCTGATAATCAAATTAGTGCTGAAAATCAAATGGAACGAGTCGTAGCTACTACAGTTTTTACTGAAAGGTTATTATACATCTTTAGGGACTGAAAATTGAACTGCAATAGTCCACCTCACAGTTCCCTGTGCCATTTTGAAAGGTACCTATATGCCTTTGCATCGAAGCGAGACCAACGGTGAGCTTGCAATTATGAATACCTTTTTAAACACCTTGAACAATTATTCACATGTCTCTATCATTGCAAGGTCACCACGTCTCCTTTTTATGCAAAGGCACGGCTACCTTTCAATATGGTGCAGGAAACTGTGAAAGGGACTATTCGTTTTGTTCATCAATGAAGATACTCAAATCAAGGAGAATTCTTTACACCATTTTTAATCAAAAGGACCAAACAACGGATTGCACGCACTTTGTAGGCAGAATCGTATCATTGCCTTTGATGTCGTTGGTATAGCTAGAAGCTAATCAAATAGCTGGGTTTCAATCAGCTGATAAAAGTCTTTGAATCTCATTATCTGCTCCAAATGGTGGTCAAACACTGACCACCATGTGTTGGCGGCCAGAAAGAATTCTATTGAAAACTTGTGATTCAGCTGATGAGCATTCCGCACGATACAGGAAATGACGTCAAGTGAAACCCAGCTATAGGTTGTAAAAATGGCGATATATATTGTTTCTGCCAATGCGTAAAACTCAAAATTCCGTGTGAGTTTGGATTCTCTTTCGTTATTCTTTAAAAAAATCGAGCAATGAGCCTCAAAATAACTTATGTCATTAACATGACAACCATGACATTCTTACCTGTTTGTCGTCCTTGGCAACGAGTGGGTGGTAATGTGGAGTGTTTGCTATGGCTGAGAGTAGGTTCTGATATTCTGCTGTCCTGTCAGTCTTATCACTGGTTTTTGCTGGCGTTGTGTACACAGGGCTTTCCGCCAGATTTGCGCATTGGTATCCCTTCGCCTGGTTCTTAGTGGTTGGTGATGATATGGTGACATGTTTGCCTGATGTTTGACGTAATTCTTTGGAAAGTGCAAAAAAAGTTAAAATATGACACCTCGATCAAATAAAAGCGAGCTGAGATCAAATGTGATACATGCGAGTTTTGATTGAATACAGTTTTTGTACCAATGTGAAAGTCAACTGCCCTGTTTCACTATGACGACACGGTTTGTTTACATGGACAAGAATAATAAAAATTTACGGGCTAAATCGTCTTTCACTCAAGATATTTAGTGTAATATTCAGCAGCTCTCACTTTCCACTATGTCAGAAACCAAATTTTATCCGATAAATAATGATTTTATTTGTTTTTTTCTGCTATTTTCATTGCCCCTTCTGGCGACCATGATCCCTAGCGTTTAAACAATAGATTGTTTTGATGTGACGTCATAGTGAAATAGGGCAATTAACGGGATCATAGCAGCACTACAAGTCCAAGGACGGCCTGCTTTCAGTATTAGCGAACTTAAGATTTGCAAAATCTGCGACGGCGACGTCAACCGGAAGTGTAAGTAATTTCTCTTCGGGGTTCTGTTCCTTGGGGATTTCATTGAAAACATTGTCAGTAAAGTCAACTCATCCACAGGAAAGACAGACTTTGAAGGCGTGAAACCCAAAAGTGAAGTTATTAACACTTCCGGTTGACGTCGCCGTCGCAGATTTTGCAAATCTTAAGGTCGCTATTATGGGTGAGCAGTATCCGTGAAGGATGGCTAAAAATTCACACTGGATCTACTTACCCAACATTTTCTCCCTCATTTCTCTGCTGTACTTTTTCCTAAAGCAGAGCCGAATCAATGATTAGCAAATGAAGAAACAAAATTAAATTAAATTAAAATAAAATATTATCGAATTATAGACGACTTGCAGCACATCGGAATGCAGCTCAATTTGGAGGACAAAACAATTGGTTCCAATTCTCAGGAGATTTAGATTCTTTTGTTTTGTCCTTCAAATTGAGCTGCTTTGACGCCACGTAAAAGTTAAGGGGTTTAATGATGTTCAAACTTACTTGGTACACATTCCTCCTCGTTTCCTAACACACAGGATAACCACACAGATCAAAACCAGGAAAAGCAAGGCGCATACGACTGATATGATGATAATGATTGTTGTATCGTTGGATTTCTGTTTCCCTTTACTTTCTACGAGTGTTGGAACTCCAGTGATATTTGTTGTAGGAGTGGTACTTGGCCTTGTATCTGGATTTCATAATGAAAGGAGGCGAATTCATTTATTTATATTATAACTTTACTGGTCACCAAAGTCTTTTGTTAGACTTGCCCCAAGTCGACCTCTCTTTCCGAGCGCTGCGAGAGAGCGTAGGGAGTCAGTGGGCGACGGACTTTGCGAAAGTCTAGTCTTTTGTATACGCTCTAAAGCACTGCGCCGTGCAAGGGCGGATCCAGGGGGGGGGGGGGGATCAGGGGGTCGAGAACCCCTATCGTACCTATAAGGTTCCATTGTTTGTTTTATCCTTACATTTAATTTTGCAACAGGCTGAATTAAATGTTGTATGATGTGTAAATTTATGCTCCACTCTCAACGTTTGGACCCCTCTCGCAACAAATTCCTGGATCCACCCTTGTTCGTGCATGCGAGGTGAGATAAACGAAGTACCTGTTTAAAGTTTACTACAAGGATTACGAGGCGATTTTCCTTTGTTTTTCACAGGAAAGTAAGCAACTGAAATAATTTATAATCAATTTTCTCCAACAATCAGAGTTATAAGATATTATAACTAATTTGTTGAGCTTGTGGGACATAGCAACGGTAACTAAGGGGAATCGAAACTATGAATGTAAAAGGAATTCGTAGATCGTTTTTTTTTTGGAGGAAACTATTTCCTCGAGGTTAGAAGGAAAAGTCTATTTCTTACCCATTTGTGTGCCTTTCACTTTGAACAGCAAACAGGATTCAACGGGACTTCTATTGAACTTCCTGTAGCATTTGATATCTAGTGATAGTATGTCTCCATGGAAACGACTGGGAAGAGTGGCATTCCACTGTCACAAGAAGAAACAAGCAAGTTATCATCTGTAATTTTTTTCAGTGTTATTCCTAATTGTAGCTATCAAGAATGCATCCAACCATTAGACTGTGATAGTTATTTGTATGTCTATTTTTGAGACCACTCGACCACGTGTCATTTCCTTGAGAATTACGAGGAAGAATTCGAAAATAAATTCGGGGTGACCTGCATGAGTGATACTATTATTTACCACGGGCATTCATCCAATCAGAAAGCGATATTACCAAGATCTGTTTATGAAATATTTTCTCACCTTTAGAAAAACGTGAACGCCCTCTCTCTTCTCAACCGAGAAAATATCTTGTTCTACCGAGCCTACCCCCCACAGGTCCGTCCATTGTCCATTTTGATAGTGGGCTCCGCTCAAGACTGAACATGACGATATACTCCATGTGAAGATACCACAGACGTCAATCTTCTGTCTACTGCTGACACTTGTATTCAAGGCATGCAGGCGCAGGTTGGTAAATAAACATGGTTGTCGTCCACGAGGTCTGTTGTCATAGTAATTATTCGGAACCAGACGAAATGAGCAACCTATTTGTAACAAAATTTGTGAGAAATTTTAAAAATTGCATTCTCGCGAATGATATGTATGTGAAAGCAGGAGAACGACTGAATGACGTCATGAGATTGCTATTTCTGGGCGGGAAAATGGCGCCACCATAACTAGATGCATACAACCGGGGAGGGAAAGTAATTATAATCCCTAATGCTTTTCAGTTTTTTAATCCTTTTATGCGGTTGTTTTGATTTAGAGGTTTCTCAGTTTCAGATCGGATAATTTTGTGATTGAGAAAAAAATTTAGGTAAGAAATAAACAGAAACAACAATAATGTATGAAATGGCCATTTTTCTTTAAGAAGCTAATTTACTGCTGAAGACAAGACGGTAGAAAACAGCTTCTAACGGAAAAAGCAAAAATATGTTAAAAACAAGAAACATGAATTTTTTTGATGATAATGTTGGTTTGCGTATGATGATGGAATATGAAATGTATATGTGATCGTACCATACTGAATGGACTCAGAAAAAAATTCTGAGCCCCAGATGGGAAATTCATATTTTTTTTTCTTGTCGGCTTGTTGCTAGAAATTTTATTAATGCGAAGCTCATGGTTTCTTGTTGTGAACACGCGTAACTAATTTGTAAGTGATATATTATTACTATCAAGCAACAACATCTTCAAAACTACTTTGTTCTAATTTATCTTCATTCATGAACACCTTGTTAATTCATACTGAAGTTGTCAGGTTTAATTTATTACAATATGATTTTTATCGGCTGACATTCCTTGTCTTCCTTAACTGACCACTTTTTATCATAGTGGGTTTGACAAAAAGCCAAAAGACAAAAACAATTCGGTGGATTAAATGATTTTCATTCGTGTCAATTCACGACAGTTCAAATGACCAACTTCGTCTACCAAGAACCACAAAGCTACCCTTGGTGGACTTAGACAACCAAAAGTATGTAAATGGAGAAATAGCTGAATTAGGAAGGAAAACATTCAAAGAAAAACCGTGTTTACTTGTGCCTGCTTGTATAGAAAGGGCACGATATCGAGCTAAATTTGGTAATAGTTCGATGAAAGAGGTCAAAGTTTCTTAAGTACGAAACACAAGATAAATAAAATTGTATTTGTACAAATAATTTTTGGTAATTTGATTACAAGAGAGAAAATAATCGAGAGGAAATAGTTTGGCTTGATTCGGTTAAGAAATTCCTCTCGATTGACTCAAAATCCACGAGAAAAAAGTTAATTTATTGCTTTCAAAATCGAAACCTTAATGACACAATGACTAATTACGGTACAACACTTCTGTTATTGATATCGTCGTGTGTGTTTTAGTACTAAATGTGAGCTTACCTTGATTAAAATCACGAAACAGAGTAGCCGTCAAGTTCTCGTTCGAGATACATCGTTTTTCATGCCTCAGATAAGTCGTCCTGTCGCTAGAACACACACACTCTTTACAGCAATTCTCCAGCGAGACACATTTCCCTCCAGTCTTCACGTTTTCGTGAACTTCGCAGGATTGTCTTGCAGTTTCTTCACAGACATCACATTTACTGACTGGATTGCTAAAGATGTCACCATCTGTGTTTCTTGTTATATCTACAAATGATTCCAATCTAGATAACTCGAATAAACATGTCCACAAAAGGAAAAACAGCAGAGACCTTGAAGCCATCATCTCTTGACTCTAAGCGTGCTCTCAGTTACGTTACCTTGTATACATTGATAACACTTCTGATTTTCGTCACGTGCTTAAGTATTTTTTGGCAGGTTGTTGAAGTAACACAGATGTTCTTGTGTTGGATTAAGCCATTTCCGGTTTTGCCAGACACGAGACTGTATTTTTGCCAATAGTCTTTTTATTTTCATTATAAAGCAGAACAAAGGAGATGAATGCATCTGAAGTCATGTATCATTGACGTACACTTCCAGCAGGAACTGATGTCAGAACGATAGCACACCCAGTCGTATATGCTGAGAACCCAGCCGGAGATCACCCGGGGTGCCGGAGAAGCTAGCCCACTTCTTCGCGAAGGAGGTTCCGAGTATTGGATTAAGATATAAATGAATGTATTATAGGGATACCCGAGGGTAATAAGTCGTATGTGAACAGTTATAAAGTATCAATCTCGTATGATCTAGAACCATTCCTTTTGGCTTCCACCCATATAGGTGTGGTCAAAAAAATGTCTCTTTCAATATGACGTCAAGTGTGTGGGTGATCCGAATGCTATCGAAGCAAAAACGGCGGGAAAATTCGGTTGAATAACACAGCAAGCTTGTTTCTAGCTTAAAATCGTGTAGTGAAAGACTTTACCAAGGCCATGAAGGCATTTACCATGAGTTTAGCGGGGAATTAGCGAAATTTTCCCCCGAGGTTTGTGTCAACTAGTTTTTAAATCATACTATTTTTGCAGAATCCTTTTGCTCGCGTGCGCTACAGTATGAAAGTCAATCCCATTTAGCTCTATCTACGGTATTTTTGAATCCTCCTCCTTCCCCGATCGAAGATCGAAGGTCCTATAAACCAGTCAAATCATATTGAGTTTTAAAAGAATCGAATATTTTATAAAATATAATATTACACCAAATATTAGTATAGTATATATAGTATAAATGACTATTTAATTGGCTGAAATTAGCAGCACAGAATTGATTCTAAGACTATATTTTTGGAATGAAAAGTAAGAATTTGCTGTTCAATTAGTTAGTTTGCGCAGTTTTTGCAAAAAACGTATACAACGATATAGCAGTTATTAGCAGAAATTGTATATGAAAATACATCAGTGCTGTATATATCGCTTTTATGCTATGTAAATATAAGCTTCAAACAATATATCTAGATTATTTACAGAATTATCTGATAATGTATTAGAATTGCCTACTTTTGAGAAGGGGAAGGGGACCGGGGAGACCGGAAGAGAGAGGGAGAGAGAGAGAGAGCGCACTTACTTCCCCTCTCCTTGCCCTTCACCCAAGCCCCTGCTTTCCTTTCCTCGCGTCTTGATCTGCTAACCATTTTAATTTTTTTTCACTCGACTCGTATATAGAAACTGGGCTATGGATAATGGAGCAGGAACATATTTGTTAATATTTTTCCCAAACTTTTTCTAGTGTATAAGAACTTTAGAAACATTATGAAATGCCTAATTTCTATTCTAGTTAAACGTTCGTTACCACGATTCGAGCCATCTCTGTGCTGTCTTCTTCTGAGCCCTCCTCCGTAGGACTCTTCTCTTTGGGTTCATCAGCGACAGGGTCCTTATTGATATCATCATTGGTTGGGTCCTTCTCTTCGGATTCCCCTTCGGCTTGTTCTTTATCTCTATGATCTTCGCCTGTAGAATCTTTTGTTTCGTTGTTGGTAAGGTCCTCTTTAGGCTCGTTATCAGTAGGGTCTGTTTCTTTAGGTTCATCATCAGTAGGGTCTTTTTCCTTAGGCTCGTTATCAGTAGGGTCTGTTTCTTTAGGTTCATCATCAGTAGGGTCTTTTTCTTTAGGTTCATCATCAATAGGGTCTTTTTCTTTTGGTTCATCATCAGTAGGGTCTTTTTCTTTAGGTTCATCGTCAGTAGGGTCTTTTTCTTTAGGCTCGTTATCAGCAGGGCCTTTTTCTTTAGGTTCATCAAGAGAAGGGTCTTCATCTTTGGGCTCATTATCGGCGGGTTCCTTCTCTTCATCATTTGTTTCCTTATCTTTATCTTTATCTTCAAGAGTTACCTCACTTGCCTCACCGGAAGGCACATCCTTTGGATCATTCTGTAGAGTTTCTGCTGCTTCATTGTCTCTAGTGTCGTTAGCTTGGGAATCTTTGCCTTCTTCTTCTTCCTTTTCTTCGTCTTGTGTCTCTTCCGTGTTTTTAGCACCATGTTCTTGGTCTTCTGTTTCTTCCACACCGGCATCTTTGCTTTTCTCGTCATCCTGCAGGGCAGCATCCTCTCTCGACTTCTCTTCTGTTTTCTCTTCTTGGTTTTCATTTTCAACTTCATTTTCTTCATTGTCCGATTCCTTGTCGTCGTCGTCACCTTGTGGTTCTTGTTCGTTTTTGCTCGGCTTGCAATACAGAGAAGGCTCAACCTGCACATCAATGGGACTCTTTTCTCGTTTACTTCTCTTCAAAGATTCCTTTTCTCGTTTCTTCTTTTCCTTTTCTTCTTTTTCCTTTCTCTTTTTCTCTATCTTCTCTTGTTTTTGCTTTTCTTTCAACTCTTTTTCTTTCTGCTTCCTTTCTTTTTCTCTTTCTTTCTTTTCTTGTTTTGCCTTTTCTTTCTCTTGCTTTTCTTTAGCTTTCTTTTCTGCTTTGCTAATTCGCTTTGGGATGACAGCATGTATCACGACTTGCTCCGGTTCCTTCTGTCCATCTTGTTCGTCCTTTTTTGCACTTTCTGTTGCTTCTTGATCTTCACTTGTTTTTTCTTTCTCTTGCTGTCTTTCTTTCTCTTCTTGCTCTGCTCTTTCCCTGTCTTCTCTGTCTTCTTCGTCTTCTTCGTCTTCTTCCTCTTCTTCGTCCTCTTCTTCTTCTTTTTTCTCTTGATCTTCTTCTTTGTCAACTTCATGCTCTTCTTTCGGCTTTTCTTGATCTTCTGTTTCTTTGCTTACTCTTGCCTCCTCGTCTTTCACTGCCCCCTCTTCTTCTTGTCCATCTTCTTCCTTTGTTGGTTGTTCTTTATCAGCTTCTTGTTCCTTATTCTCTTCACTGTGTGCCATCTCTGCTACTTTAATGAACGCCAAAGGATCCAATGTCATTGATGAACTTGTGTCATCTGGTCCATCTTCAACTCCATCCACAGTTGTCTTGGTTTCTTTTTTTTCACCTTTCTCTTCTTCAGGACTTTCCTTGCCATCTTTTTCTTCGTCTTTCTCCTTCTGATTCTCATCAGTAGACTTGTCTTCTTCTTGTTTGTCTTTTATATCTTCATTTGCTTGTCCCTGTTGACTTGCAGAAAGTGGTTCGTCAGCTTCATCTTTTTTGTCACTTACTTCGTTACTCGTGTCCTCTTTATCAGGTTCTTCGTTCAGATCTTCTTTCTTAGTTTCTTCAACTTCGTCTTCTCCTGGTGTAGCTGTTACTAATCCTGCCACTTCGAGTGATGGTTTGCTTTCTTCTGTTCCTTTGGATTCTTCTTCTTTCTGACTCTCAGTGTCCTCTTCCTTTCCTTCCTTTTCCTCAGCATCTTTTACAGTTTGTTCCTTTTCTTTCTCTTCTAGTTTTTCTACATGAACGTCTGCTCCGAGCTGTAAATTTTCAATATCCACCTTGGTTTCATCTTTTGCTTTTCCTTCCTCTTCTTCGTCTTCGTCTTCTTTCTTTTTCTCGTCATCAGCTCCTTCCACTACGACAGCAACAAGCTCATCTTCGTTCTCACCCTCTTTCTTTTCTTCCTCTCCTTCTCCTTCTTCTTCAGTTATTACTTTCATTTCCATCAGATTTGCAGCGCTGTTGGTCTTGGCTGTTAAGAAAATCAAATACAATTGTATTTGTACATTTGTACTTTGCAGTTATGATGCGTAGATTTTATACAGAATTTTTAGAAATACACTAACGTTTTCGGTAATTCCCTCGTATCCGTATCCTGATTTTGGAGCCCTCAGACGAGGATGGACTTGATAAATTACAAGGAATGTATAAAAGTTCAAGTCCACCCTTGAGTTGGAAACATTGTTTCGCGTTTTTCAAGGGTCGCGTTTTTCAAGGGTCGACAAAACTTATGGGAAAAAAATCCCAGTGATCTAAATCCGGGTCGGTCCTAGTGATGAACCTTGGGGAAATCCATCGTTGGTGATTCTATATCTCATTCCTAGTGATCTATGTCCCAGTCCAGAGATGAACCTTGCAGAAATCCCATGTTTGGGATTCTATTCCCATTCCTAGTGATATAAATTGCAATCCTAATGATGAACTTTGGAAACATCAAATTTACTGTTGATGATTCTATTTCCCATTCCCAGTGACCTAAATAGACCATTTTCGAGATGTGCGAGCGCTTTCAAAACTATCGCAGGCGCGTACATGATCTCGAGGCATTTTCGGGCAGAGTCAACAGCGCGCGTGATCTTGCCCGAAATTGCCTCTTTTTCATGTCTGCGCCTGCGATATTTTTGAAAGCGCTCGCGCATCTCGAAAATGGTCTATTCCAGTCCAAGTGCCTCAAATCAACAGAAACAGCCCTAAAATCCCCTCATTTAAGGGCACCTCACTAAGTTAGCAAAATCTCAGTTCACGACATACCTTCTGGTATATTTTCCAAGTCCATGCTCCTACTTCTCCTAAAAAAGTAATGAGAAGTAATTATTATCTAATTTTCATTTCGAACTCGAAATGATAATTTTGTCCTGAAAAAGAACCGTTGACGGAACCAAATTTCCACTGAACCAGATTTTAAAGTACCAACAAATTTATTCATGTTGCATGTTGCGAAAATTTAGACTGATCTAACATTGACCACAATATGTAGTCAGATATGGAAAAACCTAAGGAAAAATAATCGATGTACGCATCTTGCTACAAGCGTATTATCCTCTTATTTATCTGTTGAACACCGTATAATTAAGAAAGGTATAATAACTGATTGCTCGGACTTTAGTCCTTCGTCGGAGTAAAAACGTTAGTTTGGGTGGCCACAATTGCATGCGTCGTCACGGTCAATAGCATACGACAAGAAAAAACCTTTATAACTTAAAGATGCATCACCCAAACTATATCATTTTTTTGGGGTCACTGAATAGCTCACCTCATGAAGAATTAATGCTGAGAATATTGTTAGAGGTGGTATGGGCACTTTAAATAGCTTCCCTTATTGAAGTAAAGTTCTGGTCTTCAACGTGGTTTTGTACTCATCCTTTTTGATGATTATGTTACCACAACAACTAGCTACAGCAGTCACTTACCTTTGTTTTCGGATTATCTTGTAAAGGATCCATCCTAACACAACATCAATGGCGAGAAATATCACACACAAGACAACAATAAGAACAATAAGTGTGGGGTGGATTGAACGTTCACCATCTTTTCCACCCAGTACACCAGGACTCCCATTAGTTGCTACTGTAGTTGGAGATTTCGTAGTCGTCTCTACGACTGGTTGTGTTGCTGGTATTTTAGGCGTTGGTGCTGGACTCGATGATGTTTGTGGTGTCGTTGACGAAGTAGTTGGTGACGATGTCGTCGATACAGTCGTTGTTGATGCTCCCGTCGATGCAGTAGTTGGTGATGTAGTCGCTAATACTGTTGTAATGGATGCTGTTGTTGACGAAGTGGTTGGTGACGATGTCGTCGATGCAGTTGTTGCTGATGCTCCCGTCGATGCAAAAGGTGATGATGCGGTAGCTGATGCTGTAGTAATTGAAAATGTTGTTGTTGCTTCTATTGCAGAAGTTGGTGATTCTGTCGTTATCTTTGATGCTGTTGTCGATGTAGTAGTTTGCGATGCCGCAGTTGTTGGTGCAGAAGTTGTTGGTGCAGTAGTTGGTAGTGCAGCAGTTGTTGGTGCAGAAGTTGTTGGTGCAGCAGTTGTTGGTGCAGCAGTTGTTGGTGCAGCAGTTGGTGATGCTGCAGTTGTTGGTGCAGAAGGTGTTGATGTATTAGTTGTCAATGCAGCAGTTGTTGGTGCAGAAGTTGTTGATGTATTAGTTGTCAATGCAGCAGTTGTTGGTGCAGAAGTTGTTGATGTATTAGTTGTCAATGCAGCAGTTGTTGGTGCAGAAGTTGTTGATGTATTAGTTGTCAATGCAGCAGTTGTTGGTGCAGAAGTTGTTGATGTATTAGTTGTCAATGCAGCAGTTGTTGGTGCAGAAGTTGTTGGTGCAGCAGTTGGTAGTGAAGCAGTTGTTGGTGCAGCAGGCATTCGTGCAGCAGTTGTTGGTGCAGCTGTCGTTACTGCAGCAGTTGTTGGGGCAGCAGTTGTTGGTGCAACAGTTGGTAGTGCAGCAGTTGTTGGTGCAGCAGTTGGTAGTGAAGCAGTTGCTGGTGCAGCAGGCATTCGTGCAGCAGTTGTTGGTGCAGCTGTCGTTACTGCAGCAGTTGTTGGTGCAGCAGTTGGTAGTGCAGTAGTTGTTGGTGCAGCTGTCGTTACTGCAGTAGTTGTTGGTGCAGTAGTTGGTGATGTTTTAGCAGATGCTGTAATAGTTGGTGGTGTAGGAGGTGATGCAGAAGGTGCTGTTGAAACAAAAAATGGAATTAATTAACGTGTGGTTAATGTTTATATTCCATTAGGCAATAACTAGGAGGAAAAAGCCTCAGGTGGTTATTTTTCGACAATTTTCTCAGTAAAATATATAATACTTGTCCTAAATATAATAATGAAAATCTATTTATAAAGATGGTAGACCATTTTGCCGCATAATAGACCATTTGTCATTGATTAGTATAGGAGGGGTGGATCCAGGATTTTGTTCAGGGAGAGGTGCAGGACAAAATGTCAACCCAGGGGAACTGGGTGGGGGGAGGGGGGGGGGGGGGGGAGGGAAGGGGCGGTGAAACCCTCAGAATCAAAGAAAGAAAACATTATTTCGTATTGGGTATCTTCAGAATAGGGGGACAAAGTTGCTCCCAGGGGAGTGCATACCCCCTGCACCCACCCCTGGATCCGGCCCTATGTAGTATGATATACGAGTTGAAATATCTGCGACATTTTCATTCATCCAAGATAAGGAAAATAGCCAGCATGACAAACACATAGTTTTATGAAAATATTTTAATTGGTCCATGAAAAAGTAAGTATGAAAACATTACTAAATTCCACTGTTAGCCGTCACATAGTTATACAGCTTTGTTTCACAGGCCAAGTAAAATAACTCCGGTAGGTTCTGAAACAGTATACAAGTGTATCGCTTTAAGAAAATTGGCTAAATAGAAACAGCAATATATTTATCCGCTATCAACTGGCTGACGTTCCTAGAAGCATTCACACGAGCCTCTTTCGTTTATGTATTTTACCTTTACTCGAATGTTCAATCTATTTTCCGAGTGCAGACAATAGCGTTAAACCCGCCCCGACATATTAATTGATTATTTGATTTTACTAAGCCTGGGGGAAAAATATATTTAGCATAACACACTCATATATATACAGAGTCAATCGGAAAGCAGTATATTCAGCGGTATTCTATTGTTCCTTGCCATCAGGCATTGTGGCCTAGGCGAATGTTCAACTGATTGTATGTGATACAATAGTTATACTTGCTACTTTTTCAGTTGAATGATATGTGTATTTTCTCGCAGCTCGTGTGTATAGTATATAGAAAGTACAAGCTACTCGTAAGGTATGCCATGGTATGACACTCAAAACCGTTTTATAACTAGTATATATACGATGGAACTAGATCGATGAACTGCAGGCAGAAAATTTAAACCCGCGTATTAAAAATATTAGAAATGTATAGTAATCATAGTTGAAGAATAATGCTTTTACGTTTAGAATAGAGAGTTCATTCTGAGTTCTAGGATGAAATGAAATCATAGATAAGAAGTGATATGTTTTCGATTATTTCAACAACATCTAATTGGAATAAAGACTGAAGTGGTTTATATATATTTTCATTGTATTGTACCCCCGGTGACAAAACCGCTGAAAACCTCATTTTACTTGCCTTCCAAACTACAAAACATGTGGTCAAGACATAACAACAATAATCTGATTGGACAACCCGTAGACAAGCATTCTTACAAGCAAGAAGGTATTTTGTTTTAATTAAACTAGCCAGTTATTTTGAGTGTAAAATAATAGCACTTGAGACCATGACTGCATGGAAATAGATATTAGTCTAATAGACATCAAGTGTCTATAATTACATTATTTTCTTTTGATTTCATGTGACAGTTAGAGACTGATTATATAGTAGATTTTGTTTCCGATAGGTTTTGAAAATGCAATTACGTTATCAATTAATATCAATATTGATAACAAACTTTTAGTATTATTTAATAAGTTAGTTATTTACCTAGTTTATTGTCGGAACCCTTTGGTATAAATCTTTCATTTTTCAATGTATAATTTTCACTGTGGGGTGTGTACGGAGTGACCAATCTGTCATACGTCTCGAGCCTGGCAGTATCACACCCAAATGATTTCCAATTTGATCATATATAGTAATCTACTATCTAATGACTTAACATAGACTTAATAATTTATCCAAGTATATAAAACTTTTCATTATAAATACTTACTACCATGAGTGGTATCAAACGTGATCAAAAGCGAAAAAGCTACCAGCGCCAACACCTTCATTCTTGCCATATTTACTGCAGTCAAACTAAATCTTCTGCTTCTCCAAATATACCATAAAACTAGTAGCTCTCTCCTTGCACTAATTCTTTGAACAGGATATCATGTATTTATCTATATGCTCTAGAAACTTCCGTAAAGACACCATTCGGATTCTACTCCTGACTTTGGCGAAGTGCTCCGAATCGAAAGACACTTTACAACGGCGCTGAAAAGCTCGTATAATTATCAGCAAGACTATTCAAAAATTGGCAGAACGAAAGTCTGGTTACAAATAAGGAAATCTACTAACAATAGCACACGACGTATCAACTTTAATCTTGTCTTCGGCCTGAAACGGTTTGTAGCAAAAAAATATTTCATTTTCTGTAGATCAGACATTTGGACAACTCCCTCGAATAATACATGGAAAATTATCAAAAACATTGAAAAATTGTGGTGAACTTAAGGTTATTTATTTCGAAGGGGAAATCTGACTTTGGTTTTATTAAATGTTGGTATTTCGCTTTCTTTTATTTTAGGAGGACTTCTGGTCACTATAAATAGCACAAACAGCGCCAATTCAGTATTAATTATATTAATCAATTATTATGTTATAGATACCCGGATATAACTTTGTAATCAACATTCTGCAATAGAACGTGTATTTTTTTCTGCGTACTCTTGCTTCTCAAAATATGATATTTGTTTCTTAATCCACTATCGATACCTCTTAGTTCTTAGTTCTTGTGAAGCTTTGCAGACCAGTAACCTACTGGGATCGCATTACATGCACTCAATCTAAAAAACATCAGAGAGTTTATTAATAAGTATCTCTTTTACGGCAAACATGAAACAAAAAGCTCTTTAGAATTAGTGAAAACGAAAATCGAAAAATCTCCAAGTGGACCGATAGATAAATAATATACTTGTCTTTGGTGAGAAGGTTTGCTAAAGGTTCGGTAAAATGCAGGGAAACGATGAAAACGTGATCATGTCTTCCCGTTTGTGGAAAGAAAAAGCGTGATCACTAAATCTGCCTATTTGAAGTAATATAAACAGCAACCATTATACACTATTTTATTGTACTTTTTATTACTATCTGGGGAGTATTATTTAAAACAGTTTAAAATGTTTCTTAGGGTAAGTTTTATTCATCCATCTCACTCAGCCTTCTTCGTTAGAAATTTTAATTTCTAATTTTAATTTCTAATTAAAAGTCCTAATTTTACTGACATTTATTCAAAAACGTCAAAAAATATGTAGTTGTCAGTCAGTTGGCTCGAGAAACTGCTTTTGTGAGTTTTCCAAGGCCTAGTGGTTTACGAAGTAAATTACAGACAAAGTCACCAGAAACCGATATCAAAGACTGAAGTTCAATTGTCTTAGTAGATGTTTTGGGTACTATGTGGTACTGTGTGGCCAATCAGAATACGACTTCCCACAGAGCTGTGGTTTGTTTATATCGAATAAACATGGCGTATTTACCGAAAGCCAACTTATAGCAATATGCTCAAATCATAATATTTTGGATAAGTTGAGTCCAATCAAGGATCGATTGTTTCATTTTTGGGCAAATAACTTTTACTTTCACAAAATTCCCATGTGCTACAGAGTAGTTTCTTTCCTTGAAGCCCTTGTAGTTTTTGCCATGTCAAATATTGTTGTAGCTAGTGAGAGGTTATGTTCGTATTGTATGACCTGCGTGATTCACTTACCGGTTTCGACTTCTATAAGTCTACACCGACTAGCTCTAGCTAGCTTGAAATATTCTTACCAAATTATGAATAATCGATAAGGAAAATTAGAAATCGAAATCAGTCAGTGACCTAGGAGATCTGTAATCGGATACAGAGATATCCTCATTTGCATTCAACTTTATATAAATTAAGTTTTAACATGGATTTTCTCGGATAATTTCACTCCCATTTAGAAAACATTTTTGTAGAACATGAAATTATGCTGATGAAAAAATTTGATTATAAAAATGTAGTTCCGTGGCTTGCTAGAAGAAGAGCGACTTCGTAGGTGAAGAAATTCCCCATATGTTTAGTATATTTTATAACAAAGAAAAATTCTCAATGGAACTGCCATGTGATCGGAAATAAAAAATAAATGAATTGAACACAAGATTTCTAATCAAGTTATAACAACCATCATGGCGGCAATGGTTTTACAATAAGCTCCACTATTATTTCATGTTTCTGTTTGGGGGGAGGGGGGAGGGGTGACGTGAACCTGGACCTTTTTCCTCCTCCCCAGTCCCCTCCCTAAAAAAAAAAGAAAGAAAAGAAAAAAAAAAGCGCCGCATATTCCTTCGTTTAGATTTTTCCAAAACGTTCTTCGTCCAGAAAACCAGTTAACGAGGTGATTTTAAAATACATTTTTTATTCTTTAATTCACATTTTATATTCATACCAAACCACATAGATAATTTTAATTTATATAAAATTCCAGACATTTTTACCGCATTTTTTTTAGCTTTTCCAAGAATTCTAGGAGCAGTATATATGAACCCTGTTGTAATAATTTATTCCATAATCGTATCTGCTATCTACAAAGATACAAACCTTTCTAAAATTAGAAAGCTTCCCCAAAGCTAAATTTCTAAAATTGTGTAAGACCTAAAAATTCCGTAACTTGTCATGATTAATATCTATGAATCCCCTTTCACGTGACCTTAAAGCAACTCAATTTGGAGGACAAAACAAAATAATTTCAATCTCCTGAGAATTGGAACATATTGCTTTGTCCTCCAAATGGCCCACTTCTGAGATATGCTTTGCTTGTCACGCACAAAGGCTTCAATGTGTGGCTCAGTGTTAAATGCTCAGTGATTCGTGACAGGAGAAAAGAATTAATTTAATTTATCACAGGGCCTCGTACTGAACCCTTTGTGCGTGACAAGCGAAGCATATCTAGAAAGTGGGCTGTTAAGCTGCATTCCGACGTAATGCAAGGGGTCCAGTCTAGAGCTATTACCAAACATACAAAATATTGTATAACTATTTGTGATCATGCAAACTGATCTTCATCCAAGCAGCCATTTGTTTGGAGATGTTAAGTTCCAATACATAACCGCTGGTCAGTAGTGACTGCTCGTAAAATGATTTTTGTTCCCCGACACAGGAACCCCAAATGTTGAGCTGTTCTAGCCAATGGGTATGACTGAGTCAGGATCTCTGTATGCTGTGTTTTCAAAGTCTATAGTGTTACCGTCTTGAGCTGTGCTGACGGCGTATAGGCCACCTAAACCGAAATATACTAGATTTAGTAACTATAGTAACAGAAAGGCAATATTTAGACTCTCAAGTCCTGTTTGGCATAGAAGCAAACCATGTCTTGGGGGTAAGAAATTGTTGCAGTTTCTTTAAGACTTTTTCTTCTCCCGAAACAATGTCCTGAATTGTCACTGAACTAAATATTTTACATTCTATATAGACATATTCAACCCATTCCCGCCAGTCAAATCCAATCCCTCCCAGTCACGTCTCATCCAATCCATCCCAGTCACGTCTCATCCAATCCATCCCATTCACGCCTCATCCAATCCCTCCCACTCCCGTCTCATCCAATCCATTCCAGTCACGTCTCATCCAATCCATCCCAGTCACGTCTCATCCAATCCATCCCAGTCACGTCTCATCCAATCCATCCCATTCACGTCTCATCCAATCCATCCCAGTCACGTCTCATCCAATCCATCCCAGTCACATCGAATCCATCCCAGTCACATCGAATCCATCCCAGTCACATCGAATCCATCCCAGTCACATCGAATCCATCCCAGTCACATCGAATCCATGCCAGTCACATCGAATCCATCCCAGTCACGTCTCATCCAATCCATCCCAGTCACATCCAATCCATCCCAGTCACATCGAATCCATCCCAATCACGTCTCATCCAATCCATCCCAGTCACATCGAATCCATCCCAGTCACGTCTCATCCAATCCATTCCAGTCACGTCACTGCATTGCAATTAACCCCTTAGTATTCTTCTGTCGCTATATCTGTAAGTCTCTCTTGTATGTTGGGATTTTTTTCCCTTTTTATGTATGTAAAATGATGTGACTTAAATTAGATTAAAATATAAAAAAATAAGAGAATGATATACTTATCCTTAAAAGAGTTTACAAGTTTTTACCTTCGTTTGGATTTCTGGGATTGGTTGGGTCCTCATAGTCAGGTGATTCGGCCAAGTATTTACCTTCGTTTGGATTTCTGGGATTGGTTGGGTCCTCATAGTCAGGTGATTCGGCCAAGTCAGGTTCATTTGTTGCAGGTTGCTGTGAAAATAAGTTAAGTTAAAGCAAAGAATTATAAAAAGTCCAGGAATCAAACCTGAGACCCCAGAGGTGAGTACACTAAAGTAGATATTTTTCGTATCTATGAGGCTCGTAAGAAGCGCGCGCAATCATATATTCACATGTATGTGATTATAGAGAAAAATTCCAACCAATCAGCGTGCGCAATTTTGTATAATCACCATGGTAATGATACTAAAGCCTATTATTCTATACCTGTATAGGAATCGCCACAGTCTCATAAGCCAGTCCATGCTTGTCTGGTGTTTTCATGTGTAAAACTGGACGTGGATTATTGTTCTTAGTCTCTTGGTTCAGCGGTGTGTATACTGGTACTTTACCAGATGCGTCACGCGTTCTTGTGTTCTGGACGAGCGGCTGGTATCTACTAGAAGTGTCTGGGTAATCATAGTCGGGTGTCTTTCCATTGACTGTTACAGGGAGAGTTCTGTCTTGACCAAGTTCATATGTTGGGTTGGCTAGAAAAATCATTAACAGAATATCATCAGAGAATAAGTTCCCATTTGAATACACTATTTTGTACTATTTTATGCTAATTCTTTTGTTTTCTTTTGTTCAACTAGCACTATTTTGCACAATTTAGTAATTAGTGTTTCACGCTTTTACTGAATGCACTCTATAACTAACCTGGGCTTAAATTCATTAATCCTGCTTTCTTATTGGCTAATCTACCATAGTTCTAACAATACACGAAAAGTTTGCCGCAAAGATAGTGAAACATGAGAAATACAAGTTGTCATGAATGTTTGCCCTTTCCCTACACGTGTCATTCGCTTGAGTATCATTTATTTCTTTACCAAAAACACTTGAGAAGATGCAATATGTGATATGGACGAAAACGAACCTCAAAGAATCTCTTGAAAATAGAGCCTTACATATGACCCGTACGGCTCTGCTTGCGCGCTCTCTAATACCTTTGGAAAACTGAAGTCACCTGTTGGGGCCTGACGGGTTGATGTAAGCGGGCCGGAAAAACTCGTCCGGTCCTGCTCGTTTACGTCTTTATGCAAAAAGTAGGTCATATATGATAAAATACTTATTGACTGAGTTATGTCGGGCCGGATGGAAAAAATATTTAGTGGCTTCTGGTCTTGTTCATCTCGCTGCGCTCGGTCTGTACGGCACGGTTCCCGAGCCAAATATTTTCCATTCAATAAGCACATAGGAAACTGAATATCTCAAAGAAGCTCATTCCCAAGAATGACACGTGGTCTGAAATAGGAAGAGATAAAACTCAAGTAATGTTTTATCAACTTACCTTCGCTTTTTGCTTCTTCGGGTGGCTTTCCGTTGCTGCTGAAAGGGAAGAACATCAACATATACATATATATTTCTTTGTTTTGGACTTCCTTGTTGTCTTCTGACACATTAGCCTAGCTAGCGCTGATTCCTGGTTTGAAACAGTAGAACATCCTGTCTTCAAATTGTTACTGACACGAACGAACTTAGAGTAGATTTCGTGACTGAAATAATTTCGTTCAGCTCTGAACCAAACAAAAATAGCCTTGATTGAAGAAGGACTTAACATATCTGAAACCTGTGCCCCTGGTTTCATTATTAATTTGGGATTTACAAGTTTTCGTGATTTTTGCACTTACTTTCTCTTTCTTCTGAGATAGAAAACTACCACAACAATGATAACTATCAGCACCAAGATGACGCAAATTGTGACACCGGCGATCAAGCCCTTGTCTTCTGAACTGCTTGAGTTTTTCCCTTTATCAGACTTCGATGCAGTGGTAGATGACTGTGACGTGGTTGATGGACGATTGGCTTCAGAGGTTGGAGCAGAAGAGATTGGAGCAAAGGTTGGTTTATCACCATTGACTATAAGAAAAGAATATCGTTTATTTGAGGTCGAGAGGAAGAGATAAGGAAGAACCTGGGTACCTACATCTGTTCCTTTGCTTCAAATTTTATTACCCTGAAACAACCTCAAGGGTGATCTAAAGTCAGGCAACTGCTAACTCACAGATAGAACCCTGAAACAACCTCGAGCGTGATCGGCTAAAGTCAGGTAACTGCTAACTCACAGATCGAACCCTGAAACAACCTCTAGGATGATCTAAAGTCAGGCAACTGCTAACTTACAGATAGAACCCTGAAACAACCTCTAGGATGATCTAAAGTCGGGCAACTGCTAACTCACAGATAGAACCCTGAAACAACCTCGAGGGTGATCTAAAGTCAGGCAACTGTTTACTCACAGATAGAACCCTGAAACAACCTCGAGGGTGATCTAAAGTCAGGCAACTGCTAACTCACAGATAGAACCCTGAAACAACCTCTGGGCTGATCTAAAGTCAGGCAACTGCTAACTCACAGATAGAACCCTGAAACAACCTCTAGGATGATCTAAAGTCAGGCAACTGTTTACTCACAGATAGAACCCTGAAACAACCTCAAGGGTGATCTAAAGTCAGGCAACTGCTAACTCACAGATAGAACCCTGAAACAACCTCTAGGATGATCTAAAGTCAGGCAACTGTTTACTCACAGATAGAACCCTGAAACAACCTCGAGGGTGATCTAAAGTCAGGCAACTACTAACTCACAGATCGAACCCTGAAACAACCTCAAGGGTGATCTAAAGTCAGGCAACTGCTAACTCACAGATAGAACCCTGAAACAACCTCTAGGATGATCTAAAGTCAGGCAACTGTTTACTCACAGATAGAACCCTGAAACAACCTCGAGGATGATCTAAAGTCAGGCAACTGCTAACTCACAGATAGAACCCTGAAACAACCTTTAGGATCTAAAGTCAGGCAACTGCTAACTCACAGATCGATGTTGGAATGTAGCTTTCTAGGTTATGCTGAGGGAGGAAAACCAAAGAATCCGGGGAAAACCCTGTCGACACTTACAGTAATGTGAGCCAGCAGATTTGAATATCAAGTAGGACCCAAATGCGTTGGTCATGTCGTCAGCCAACGAGTGTTTTAAATGACAAGATATCTTGAGACCAAATATGAGGCCAGTGAACTGTTGACCTAATGACTTCCACTACAGAATGAAAAGAAAAGAATGAAGGAAAAATATTAGAATTGGAACGCGTTTTCAAGTAGTCCTAATGCTTTCACTTCTATTGAAAACAAATTACCTATGGTGGATATTTCAACAAGGGGGAGGGGAGTGTAGTTCAATACTTAGGATGTTTTAAAGGTGCGACGTTTGCCAAAATGTTGAAAGTAGAGCTATTTTCTACTTTATGCAAGCGACGTCGCGTGCAGTCTGGCACTGATAATCACACCATGTATTTTCCCGGTCGCAATGCGTCGCATCTTGTGGATATTTAGGATATTCAATTGTTGTAGGTATATAATGATGCTGATCGGGGATTATGTAAATGCCATTAGAAGTGGAAATTGGAAATAATCCTAAAAGTAGCCAGAATACTGGCATTTATTCTGCCACGAAGTGATACAGAATCTGGAAAACGTAACAAACCTTCGAAAAACAATCTTAAATATATTAATCTGAAATATATTCAGCGGCTGTTGCCTAGACAAAGTTGATGAAATATAGATGGGGAAAGAGCCATTCCATTATTTGGCTTTTTTGGCAGTGCAAACGACTCAGACGAATTAGCATAGTCTGAAAGGAAAGCGCGGACTACACCAACACCATACGCTTCGTAGCCGAACAGACAAGTATATTTTATCTAATCATTATTAAAGAAAGTAGGTTTCTGACTGGCAATCAGCCATCACCAGTTAACACCGAGTATGGACATTAATGCTGACACCAACCTGTGCATTGCTTTTGCGCGCTACACTCGTGATTAAGCTGGAATCTGCAATCATTTTATGACGTTATTCTGTGGTCAATAAGAGTACAAACCATAAAAAGAGATGTTCATTTTCATACGCGCGGCCCACGCAATTTGGGAGGACTCTGAAAATCTGGGTTTTTGACTCCATCATCAAAATTTCCAATGACGTTTTGATTAATTGACAGAGGCCAAAACCCCATCTGGTCACGTGATCATGATGTATATATACTTTACCAACCTTTAAAAAGCTGTCCTGATCATCTTCAGTAATGTTAAAAATGTCCTGTTTCCTATTTGTCGGCCATATTGGATACCACTTTCCCTCGTAGAAGTACTTAGAATCTTTCTTCATAATATTGCATTTTGTTATATAAGTCCCTGCGAGACACAGTTTACGACTACCTGGTCTTGTAATATCGAGGACTGGCATCACCTTGATAGATGGGTGACAACCACTACTCTTCGGCACACGAAATAAAGCATCTGCAAACAAAAGGAACATAACATTGCTCTATTTAGCTCTGCTCTGACGTCAGCACCAGTGATGACGTTGGACGATATGACGTCATTTTTTTAGTAATGACGACAGTAATGATCAGGTGACCCAGAAGCTTATGGGAGCTCTGTTGCGTGACTTTTTTTCCTGGTTCTACAGGAATCCTGAATAACTTATAAATATTTGGATAGATAATAAATAAATGAAATAAAATCATGGAATCTAGCAGTGGTTTCACAGTGACTCTTCTTCCAAATCTGATTGTAATTTTATCAATTAGAAGTTGATTTTTGCGGAAGGACGAAGACCATAGAACCAAGTATAGGAGAGAACGACCAAGCAACTTAAAAAAAGTCATAATGATAACTAATTAATTTACCACCAGCCAGACAAGGCGAATATACAGAAGAACCGAAACAATAGTGATCGACAGCATCACTGATCATGCAGAAGAAAAGGATTAAAATGATCCCATTGTCTTAGGAGCCTTGTGGTTGTTCCCAAAAAGCATAACCTGATTATAAAAGATACTGTAATACTCAAAATATCTGAAAATATCTTAGAGCAAGCATATATTTTACATCATGTATATGTAATATATATTTCTAATGTTAATTGATAATGTAATTATAAGCTAGGCCTCTCGTGTTTATCTAAACGAAGTTATTTTCAGTAGTTAACGATTCGCTAACAGACTCGAACTTATAAGTATATAAATTATGCAAAAAATACAGTTAACTAGCAGAGTTAACTAGTTCCTTATAAAACTACCACGTTGTGGTTGACGATTTTTTACCTTTTGCTCCGAGGCTTGCGAGAAGATTGGAGTGAACTATGTTGTTATCCACACATGATGTGTTGTGGACCACGAACGTGTTAGCATAATTACAAGAGCATTTGCAGGTTTGCATTTCTGTTCCTCCAACAAGAATACCCCTGTATTTCTGGCAAGAGTTTGTATTACATTCATCGTCAGGGTTTGTGAATGTATCACCATTTTCATTACGTGTTACATTTTGAACAACACTTTGAATAGCGAGAATTTGAAGAAGAAGAAGAACATAAATCAGTCCTGAGCAAACCATCGTGCACGCGTTGATAATTTCGAGTCACACAACAACTTGTCTACACGTAAGACAACGATTACCCATCCAATGAGTTCCAGAACTTACTCTAAACAGACTCTATACCTAATCAAAAACACTCTCTTCCAAGAACTCCATGCAGACGAAATATAATGAGCTATAACAGTTTATACGGAAACATGGATGGTGAACTACGTATGAAGAGAGACCGGAAGTTCATTATGTCTGGAACATCCGGGGATTCACAAAAGGTCAAAACGAAAACAAATGTCATACTGTCTCGTGACGGGCCAATCGTTAATAATACGAGTGACGTATACTATCCCTCAAGCTGTTTTTCCTATATTTGTTCAAATTTTCCTTGTTGAAATTAAATCTGTTTTTTTTTGGGTTTCATTTTTCCTATTGTCTATAAAACCAGTGAGGTATGGTTTCGTAATAAGTTTAGTTGTTGATGAACTCTCTTCATCTATGGCGGTGATATTGAGTGATGCTTCAGCGCGAGGAGATCTTAAGGAGATGTATTCGTAGACTCATAAAGCATTGATCAGAAATAAGACCTTGACTACTCTTATAGATGAGAAATCACTGAGTGTGCTCCTTTAATAATTTACGAAGAAAATGTGACTGGGCATGAATTCCCTCTCATAACTTTAGCAACCTTTCATAACCCGTGCCCTTGATGGAATGTGAAAGGTACCTTAGTCTAAACACGTTTTCATAGTTCATTTTCGTACGCGTGTGGAATGACGTATGCTTCACCAGAATATTTTAGGAGGGTCTCAATGGGGGGTAGCTTTTACGGTTAATTAATAATTAATGACGAGCAATTGATTATTAATTAATTAATAATAAATTGTAATGAATAAGTATGTACGCTTTGTTTCACCTGCGTAGGGCGTACATTTTCATTCATTACAGTTTATCAATAAATATTAAGGACTCAGGATAATTTATGCATAAAAAATTAGCTAAAAAGCAAAAAACAAAAAACAAAACAAAAATAAATAATTTTTAAATGATAAGTAAGCTATTAGGGAAGAGGTGGTTGGTACGGTCCGTTTACTGGCGATTTTCGCTGCGATTTTTGCAGCGATTTTGGTCATAGTCAAGAATGGTAAAGGATTAACTTGTGAAGTCTTATTCAGGACACTAAGATTACCTGGACAAATATCTCTTTAGAAGCATAAGACAAAATTTATTATATTTTCAAAAATCGTAGAAAAAATCGCCAGTGTAAACGAGCCTGTAGAACTATTGGTGTCAACCACCTGCTTCTTGAAAACAACCACCCCATGCATGGTGCGTGCCACCTTGGTCGTTTTCAGTGACAACGACTTATAAATCCTTTGACTAAATTATTTCGACAGAAGAGAATAGTCAGTAAAGTGAACGAATGTAGAATCTATATGTTAAAGTCTTCAAAGTCCTCTGAAGATGAAAATAATTTACCCAATAAATAAATCAAAATGATAAATAATCCGAAATTTCAGGTGGCAGGTCTAATATATTGTGAAGAAATTGGCAAGCGTTACCACAACCTGCTAAGATGTTTTCTAAGATTTACTAAATACGACTGCTCTTTTCAATCAGAGTTTAGTTTCTAATTTTCTTCCGCTTTACTCAGTCTCTAAGCGATGATTTTAAGGAAAAACAGTTTCCTTCTTCAGTAGCACGATTTCCCAACACAATGAAGCAGTTGTTTAATAACTTGACAAGAAAGCGTCAACACATACCGGCAGAAAAAGAACAGTCTCAGTACGTGCGATGTCTCACTACACTAGATCTATCCTCGCTCGGAGTGGCGTCTGTCGTTGGCGCTGGTTTATACGTAGTTATCGGTAAACTTGCCCGTGATGTAGCTGGCCCTGCTGTTGTTCTATCATTCGCTTTAGCAGCCTTGTCTGCTCTGTTGTCCGGGCTCTGTTATGCCGAGTTTGGTTGTCGGATTCCCAAAGCAGGATCAGCGTACGTGTATACCTATACGGCGCTGGGAGAACTCTGGGCTTTCATTACAGGGTGGAATATGATTCTAGAGTATGTTATTGGAGCTTCGAGTCTTGGACGCGCGTGTAGTGAATACATCGACTCGTTATCTGGAGGAGTCATCTACACGTTTTTCATGAAGGAACTTGGATGGTGGGACAGCCCTGCTTTTGGAAAGTTTCCCGACTTTCTTGCGCTATTAATAGTATTATTCATAGCTTTTATTATTGGCCTTGGAGTCAAGCACAGCTCTATATTCAACAAGGTAGTTACATTTATAAATATCGTCGTGATTGTATTTACGTTCTGCGTTGGATCGTACTATGCAGATACCAGTAACTGGTCCACGTGGGAAAAGTTCGCTCCGTATGGCTTCACCGGTGTCATTACAGCCGCAGGGAGTTGTTTTTACGCATTTGTAGGTTTTGACGTCGTTGGGACAGCGGGAGAAGAAGCGGTTAACACCAAAAAGGCAATCCCACGTGCTTTTATTGCGACTATTGTGGTCAGTTTTTTATCGTATTTTGGAGTGTCAACAGTTTTGACTCTGATGCAGCCGTATAACCAGTTGAACCGGTTTGCTCCGCTCGCTGAAGCCTTTGCTCATAAAGGATTTGCTGCCGCGAAGTATGTCATCGCTGTTGGAGCCGTGTTTGCTACTCTAGGGTGTCTTCTCTCAATTGCATTTGCTGCTCCTCGAATCATCCATGCCATGGCCGCCGATGGACTACTCTTCGACTGGTTAAGTAACATCAATAATAAAACCCATGTTCCTGTAAGGGCTCTGTTATGCTCAACTACATTCATAGGAATACTTACTGTTATATTAGACTTGGAACAACTTGTCGAGATGCTTTCAATTGGGACATTGATTGCTTATACTCTAGTCGCTGTTTCTGTGTTGCTGACTCGATATCAGTGCGATGTAGAGAGCGTCTATGATGATACGGTCGAGCCGACAAAAGATGAAGACACTAACGTTGCCACGACAACCCCAAGCTGGCTAGCGTCTCTATGTTGCAATACAAAAGACAGAAACCACAAAGAATCTAGTGCAGATTATAGCAAACTGAGAACCTCTGAGAACGGAGACAATGATGTTTCTCAAATCTCTGGCGAAAATGAGCCAACGGAGAATTCAAGTTTCCGCGCAAGTGTAGCAACTTTTTTCCTTACTATCGGCTTGATAGTCCTCTGCATAATGCTCAGTAATGCGCACAGCCAGATCGTCTCTCTCAAGGTTTGGGCTGTATTAGTGGTTTGTGCCAGTGGTGTTATCATCCTGGGGGCTGTCGTGTTTCTTCATAAACAGCCAATGAACTCGGCTACCTTTCCATTCACTGTTCCCTTTGTTCCTGTGCTTCCTATATTGACTTTGTTTATCAATTTATTGTTGATTGTGAACTTGAATCACTGGACATATGTGAGGTTTAGTGTCTGGATGGTTTTAGGTTAGTATTTATTATGATATTCAAACCTGTGAAGGAGTGAAGCTTATTCGAATAGTCCACGATAAAACAGAAGAGGCTAGGAGACAGAACAGAAGAGGCTAGGAGACAGGACAGGACAGGACAGGACAGGACAGGACAGGACAGGACAGGACAGGACAGGACAGGACAGGACAGGACAGGACAGGACAGGACAGGACAGGACAGGACAGGACAGGACAGGACAGGACAGGACAGGACAGGACGGGACAGGACAGGACAGGACAGGACAGGACAGGACATGCAGGACAGTTTTTGGATAGTGGAGGAAAGGAGAGGAAAGGAGAGGAAAGGAGAGGAGAGAAAAGGAGAGGAGAGAAAAGGGGTTATTATCATAGGATGCCTAGTGTAAAATGCAAAACATTTGAAAACCCACAACCAATAACGGTGTCCAACTTTGTCATTACTAAAGATACCTTTCTCTATTTTTATAGGATTTTTAATTTACGGATTTTATGGCTACAAGCACAGCAGTCAAGCAGACGAAATCCCGCAACCTGACTGCGACAGAATAGGAAGGGAATAAACATGTTTGCCGCCTTTATTCTACTCAAGTTGTTAAAAGTGAGTTGACAGAACGCTCACGAAGTGTTAGGAGAAGCACGATGCATAAAAATACAAACTACGTATACAATAACCGTACGACGTGTTATTTTGGTCGATACTAAGTGTTTTGAAATACCCGTGCTCTCCTGCATAGAGAAGTAATATTTCTTGCATGAAGGAAAAACTTATGGTGAAAAAAAAAAACAAAACAAAAAAGACTAAAAAAAAATAGTCTATCAACATTATAACAAGAGTGAAGTTATCTGTAAAAATAAGGCAAATTCCATCTCCTAGTGTTTCGAGAAAACGTTGTAAATAAACGTTCGCTAAAAAGGTACAGGAAATAAAAAATAGTTGCAGTATTTTTATTTGGTAGTTTACAGAAAGTTGGCAAGGAGTTTCTTTTATGACTTCGAGTTTTGGTGTAAAATCTAAGCTTTCAAGAAGTCAAAAATCTTCTCATGAACCGAACTTAATGACATCAAAGAAGATCGCATTTTTATCCACTGTTTTCAATGCGTTCGGCTCATGAGAAGCTCGACGTTCGAACTGGACCTAAAGAAAAAAGTAAAAAAAAATAAATCTATGGCTCCTTGTCATCTTTTCCCCACCTTTTTCAATAATCCTAGTTCCCAGACTTCTTATTAGCAACTCGGTTTTTCATCTCCTGGATCATGTTAGCATTCATCATTGGGTTGCTGTTTAACGGCTTCAGGGGCTTCTTATTGGATGGTTCTGGCTTCTGGAAATCAGGTTTTTGTTGAACTGCAGCAAGACCAGAAGTGGTTGCATTCTTGGGATTTGTTGGGCTTGGATTATTGGTAGATTCCTCCCCCACACAGGAATAATATATGTCGTCCTCAGGCTGGTTTGTGGGTAAAAATGGCAAAGGTTTAGATGGTGTCGTGTTGGAGTTTGCCGTCTTGTTTTCAGGATTATTTGAGTCGCAGTAGTAATACACATCCTCCCTTGTTTCGCCATTAGTAGAAAAAGGACGAGGTTTTGTGGGGGTTGCCTGTGAATTTGCATCAAACTCAGTACTCTCTTCCAAGACGTGGTAATAAACTAACGGATCTGGTACTTCTGGGGTTGGTTCTTTTTTTGTTTTGGCACGATCGCGAAACGATCCGGGTTTCCTTGACATGAGCTCAGAAGCAGCTGAAACTTTATCTTCGTAGGGTTCAGAGTAAACCAAGCCTCCTACGTCTTCCTCCACCACCTGTTCGTTACTAGGCAACACAGTCGTCTCCAGATCCTGTACCGTGCGCCTGTTTGGCTTATTATGCTGCTTCGCCATTAGCCTATCGATCAATCTTTTAGCAGGATTTTTCTCCGTCGCTGATTGTTTCCTGGAAAGATGCTGGTGTCCAGGCCGAAGAGCCACACCCGGTTGTGGGAATAAGCTCAATAGCTGGCGGTTTTTAGGATGCTTTTGAGTCTGATCTTGGGTAGTAGTCTCATCTGCGTCAGTGTACATTGGATATTCACTCGCATCTATATAATTCATGTAAAAGAATTTTTAGTTTTAGGTTTTAATAATCAGTTACCATGAATTAAAGAGGGAGTTTCTGATATAATAGTGCTTTACCGTCCCAAACTTAAAGGGGCACTTGATGAAAATCGTTGAAAATTGGAAAAGCCTTGAAACTTGGTCAAACTTATCTATATGTTCCCAATAGTAGCCAAGCAACATATTTTCTTCACAGTCAAAATTTGCGGATAAGAATTATATATTTTTTTCAGCATCTAAATTGTGAGTAAATGACGTCATTTACTCAACCCTATTGTTCTTTTAGTTTTTTAACCAAAATTTCTCAACTGCGAGTGGCTCCCAGGCTAATATTTTTGCCAATCTGGTTTTCATAATCATGATTGAGTCATATTATTCTTAAATACTTGAACTATTCGGACTTTCAAAATAGAGGGCGCTAATGAATATGGACTAAATTTTAGAGTCTCAGTCCCCTAGTTTTGGATTTTACATAATTAACTAGTCTACAACTGATTGATTGAAATAATTTCTTATATCTCAGCTCTACATAAACATACTTTGGTGGGTACCCCATTGTTCTTAATATAGTACAGCTACTCCAAGGCCAACCCAACAAGTACCCCTACTTCCTAAGTAGAAAAAGCAAGCTTAGAAAATATTAGATGGTTTGCAATTATTCTCAAGTGAGTGAAACCTAACATGCAACATGGCGGCCATGATTGATATAATTTTTCAGTCTTTTACAGTGTCGAAACTTACCTTGTTCAGGATCTTGGTTATTGCTTTCTTTTCTCTTCAAATTAAACCTGAAATCAGTAATTGAAAATTTCCATACGGAAATGAGACACCATTCATTACATGCATATTTGTCTGATTTCTATGATTTTTTTATACGTTCGTATTATTTTATTGTATATGTTTTTGATATGAATTGTAAATTTTTGTCATAGTTTAATTATAGTTTAGGTGGACTACCTCTATACTAGCATTTTAGCTAAGGGTAAGATCCACGTTAATATAAAGTATTATATTGTATTGTATTGTTTGTATCATTGCGCAAAAAAAAAAAAAAAAAAAAAAAAACCTACAAATCCTCATAAAATAAGTAAAGCTAAGCGGATTGGGGGCGGGAGGGGTAGGGATTACTTGTTGAGGTAACTTTGAGGGAGCGACTGATCTTCATCATGCAAATATTCTAGATTGCCCTTGACAGAGAAGATTGGGAAACTAGGCAATAGTCTGTCGCTCGGACACTGTGAAGCATTTGGGTTGAAAGAAATCAGTTACGTTTCATCTTCAGCCAATCAAAATGTAATAATTGTCCTTTTATATAATACTTTACTACATAATATATTGATTATGATAACGGAATAAGCTGCTCTAGCCAAAAAAGACTGAAATTGTAATGAGTATTTTAATGAGCTCTTTACTTTCGAAAACGTGGAAAAGGTAACGCAATGAATAAGATTTAATCATTTTGGGAGGCACTTTTCAATATCAAATATAATTTTTTTTAAATATTTGTCTGGGAATATATGTGAATTCATTCATTCATTTATTCATTTAGGACCATTTTAATGCCCAAATTTTTATTTCTATCGAAATAGAAGAAAATAATGATAATAAATGTATGTAACTAAATACAATTATTCAGTTTTAATTTCATAAGAAAGAGAAATCTTAACACAAAACAAATGCTTGGCTCGAGTCATTAATTCATTCAAAATTTATAGGCCTGGATATTTATTATTTATACGCCCATGATTTTCAGCATTGCTATCCATATATTCAACTGATCATGAACGATATAAAGAAAAGCTTCATACCTTACTGCGTTGGACATACTAGCATAATTTGAATACACTATAATATCATCATTTTTAAAAATCTTCTTAACTAAAATGTCATTATGTATTTATATTTATAATTATATTTATATTCGTATTGATATTTATATCCATGTATTTCTACAAATATTTCATTATTGTAAAGTCAAGTTCTTCAGATTGTTCAACTTATTGGGCAATTCTGCCAGTTGATATTTTAATAAAGCAATTCATTTCAGATACTGCATGATAAAAAAGGTAGACAAATACAAATCTTAGTATTCACTCTTAATGTCATTCGAAAGAGAAATCCTGACACTGTTTCCTTTATGGAAAAAGTACATCATGGTGGGGAAATGATTTAAATTGGTTATGGCAGGAGGAGATAGGTCATGGAGTAGGATGGTGTAAGGAGCGGAGCGGTGGAACCTTAGGTGGATATAAGTAGTAAGTTGGTATAGGTAGATAGGGTGATAGGTGGCTAGTTAGGTAGATGGATGGGTAGTTATGTGGGTAGATAGTTAGATTGGTAAGTTGATAGTTATGTACGTAAACAGCTAAGTATAAGTAAATAGGCAAGTTGGTGATTCGTAAACATGAGTGGTATAAGGATCGGTACGTGCATAATATATCGGTAGAAATGAGGGACTGATGAGTAAGTAGTTATAAAATTTGTAAGAAAGAGGGATATGGGCAATGATTTATTGGGGATGGAAAGTAAGCAAGATGGATTACTGAGAGGATGTGTAATTCAGCAATTATCAATGGGAGTGAAGGAAGGGGGTGTGTGAGTAAGTGAGTGCTTAGTGTGGGGGAGTGTGTAGGTGTCAAGAAATGAAAGATGGATAAAGGTGGGCAGGATTAGTGTGGGTAGGGTTAAGGGCTTGTTGGTTAGAAGACATCCCAGGATTACACAAACTAACCTTAAATTTTTGGCCCAACAAAATAATACATAACAGCAAAAGATAGTCTCGATCACCAATAGAGTTCCAAGAGTTCCCCCGATACTATCTACCTTCTTTTTGCAGTCTTCTAGCTCCTGTGCCAGTGTTGTGGTACTTAAACTGACCAGGACAAAAAAAGCAAAGAATCCATTGCCCTTAATGCCCATCATGGAAGTCCGAACAGAATAGCCAAACAGGTGCCGGTATAACGAAGTGCTCTGAAATACGTTTTGGATAGCAGTGGAGGTTTTGCTATGTATGATTGTCGTTTCAGTTAAACGTGGATGAGAGGGCCGAGGATGTTTGCCTGATGTGGTAAGCGAAAAGTAAGATCATCACATGCCTCAACGTTCGGTGAACGTGAAAGATTCTCATAAGTATCAAATTCATACCCACCCTACCCCCCTCGTGGATTATAATTATGGTAATGTGGTAACTGAAAGATATGATCGTCACATGCCTCACCGCTGAATGTGACACTTTCGAAAAATATCACATTTGTAACCCCCTCCCCCTCCCTTGCCCATTTCATAGCTAGTGCTGTTGATTTAAGTATTGTAATCATCGTAGCGATCCCCGGTAAATAAACAGGGGAATAATTAAGCTTTTTCGGATTAATCTAGAGTTTTTTGGTGACTCAAATCTCTTAATAAATATTTTATAATTTAATTAGGGATTACTAGTGAATATTAAAAAATGGAACAATCGAAAAAATCGAGTTAATCGAAAATTATGTTTTCGCTTAACTCATAAAAAAAACACACACAAAAACAGCAACAACTACAAAACAAACAAACAAACAAACAAAAGAAAAGCTAATGAAGCGAAATATTTGTATTCATACCAAGTAACGGACAATTGAGTGGAATATTTTTATTCAAATTCAATACACGCGTCTATCACGAGTTTCATTTTCTAGTTTTCTAATTCAAGAATCTTGCTGCTATTGCTCACGTGAAGTTTCGATACTTAAAGAAAATTGTACAAAAATTTATAGTAAATTGTGTTTTGATATATCAGTTTATGTGTAGAGTTCTAACAGCCCACTTTCGATATTCTGGTTGAGTGTCACGCACAAAGCAATTCAAGATGAGGCTCCGGAAGAACAATGAAGTAATCCTAATATGTTCTATTTTCCCGGAGCCTCGCCTTGAATTGCTTTGTGCATGATCACTTAACCAGAATATCGAAATAAGGCTATAAATAAATTTGGTTCCTTATTATGCAGGTACATAGCCATACATTAAAGAATCCTAGTCAACTACGATGCACTGCGCGCCGAAAACAATGCAATCCGCAATTTTCCCTGCCAGGCAAATGGCGGATTTGTAGATGAAGCTTTGGAATCCAGTTCCATCGGTTTTGTTATTCAAGCTAGAAGTTTTAAAACCATCAAGATATAATGATAAGTAGTTATTTTATGCTTTTCGTGAGATTTTATCAAGTTTGGCAATTAATCTAATGTAAATTTCGTATGCGAACAATGATATAGACGCGCAGTGCATTGTAGCTGAATAGGATACTTGAAATAGGAATGACCTATTTTAGGGACCTTATCGATAAGGCACTTATTTTATCAAAATTATCGATAAGGCACTAAGTGTGTGGTGATGGTAGATTCTATCAAATGAGGACCCCTTCTTTGTGACCACATGATGTAGAAACTTATTGCATCATATTTGTAATTTTCATTCTATTTACATATACAGCATTCTATCAAATAATATAGGCTTCTTCAGTTGGACCTTAAATAAGGTACTTATTCTGACGAAAAAACTTGTACTTTCAAACCTTCATTCTTGTTGTACAAGTGTATATTTACAGACCCTATCACTGAACGAGGCTAGGCTTAATGCATTCTTGAATTGTAATGACCCAGGTGTTATTGTGCACAGATATTTATTGTTGGCTGGAACTTGTCAATAAGGTACTTAAGGTACTTATTATATTTAACTTGGGGGTACCTCGGTGAGAGTACATGTTTCTATAATAAAATACGAAGGATTCTTATGAATAAGGAAGCTATTCGATTCTATCAGACTTGGACACATGGACACTTGGATACAGTGCATAATGAAGTACTTTTTTGCTTCTATAAAATACGAAAAACCTTTTTATCAGCATTAACTCTCTTTGTTTTGAAAATTGTCTGACGTAAAGAAAAATGCGAAGACCTCAAACGTGGATGAGTTACCAGTTCTCCTACAGAGACGAATCTTCCGACACGAGCTCTAAATATTCCGGTTCAGTAACGGCGTCTTGTGATGATCCGGGAACATCTTGGGAAATGTCCTGTATCGGAGGGTTGTCGTAGTCCGAGGATTCAGTGTTTAAATTGTTATGGCTGTGAATGCTATTGCCCTGTATCGGAGGGTTGTCGTAATCCGAGGATTCAGTGTTCGAGTTACCAATTCTGTGAGTGCTCATTGGTGGACTGTTGCCCTGTATCGCCGGAGGGTTGTCGTAGTCCGACGTTTCATTGTTCATTGGCATAACCTGATTGATTACTGGTGGATTGTCGTAATCGACGGTTTCAGGTTCTTCTCTGTCAGGATTCAAATAATCAGATGACACCGGTGGAGGAGTTGGAGCAATTAGACCTTAAAATGGACAACGGAAAAATAATAAGAGAGCAGGAAAGTGCAGAGCAGAGGAGCACAGAGCAGAGACAAGCAGAGGAAATCAGAAAATAGCGGAGGAAAGCAAAGGAGAGGAGAGAAAAGTCGAGGAAATCAAAAAGGAGCAGAGCAGAGGCCAACAAAGTATAGGCCTACCTGGAGCAGTCCTTGTATTTTGTTCAAGTGGTTGGTAGGTCGATTCATTTACCGGTAAGGAAGGAAGAGGATCAAGTTTTGATCTTTTCATGAATTGTTCTTCGGTTGGATCACAGTAGATTGGATTATCTGAAGTTTGTAAGGGGAAAAACGTCAAAAATGAACCACTATGAAGGAACTATCGGTAATTAGCCATCCTACGGAAACTCAGTCTTACAAAGGAGGCCATTAGAAAAGTACAACACTCTTTTTGACAATGAGGCATAATGTTCATCGCAGCTCTTGCAGTTGGTAATGGTGGTCAAGCCTGATGTGAACCAGCACTAATGGTCTTCAAATACCTAAGTTGAAGGTGCTGTCTAAAAAATATCTGCATATGGTTAGACCTTCGCTGTGGCTCGATGACCACGTAAAATGGCGTTCCGTCATACACAGAGACGTCATACATATATTGGGCCACAAGTTTATTAGTTGCGACTGTCGTATACTATCACTAACGACAAATGCGTGCACATGACAAAATACACTCACCAAAGTCACCAGTAGTCTGTGTATCATCTGGTAACTCGGCATAAAGTGGATCCTGGAAATGACATATGAAAGGTAAGCTATTGCTGTTACATTGATTATAATTAATGATAATTAATTATTATATATATATCTCAATAATTAGGTTGCATTCTAGATTCTCCTGGAAACGATATTGACATCATTTCTCGTATCGTGCGGAATGTTCATCAGCTGAATCACAAGTCTTCAATAGAATTCTTTCTGGCTGACAGCACATGGTGGTCAGTGTTTGACCACGTACCATTTAGAGCAGATAATGAGATTGAAAGACTTTCATCAGCTGGTTCAAACCCAGCAATAAAAAAATATTGACAATTTCTCACAATGAACACTCTCTTCTCTTAACTGAAGACACAGGCAATAAAAGCTCAGATACACGGTGCAAAATCGCTTGCAACATTATAATTACAGTACTATTTCAGCAGCAAAATCAGAGAAAATCTATATTTTTACGTTTCATTTACGAGGATAATACAAATAACATAAACAAAATAAAACAGACGTTCAAATTTATATATTTTAGTGTGATGTTGCACGCAATGTTGCACCGTGTGTTAGAAGATGTGTCGGAGCCTTAATTTAGCAACCTTTTTTTAGAAATTCCAAACAAAATAAAGATTTTTGTCGTTTTGATAAAGAATAAAAAGATTGTAATCTTACCTGGTAATCCTCCAACTTCGCTTCTAAAAAGTGACAAAGAAAATATGCTTTAGAATTTAATTGACTTATTGAGATAGAAGTCTTACTGAATGGCTAACATACGATTTGTTTGACTAAATCCAATATATCTGTTGCTTACCCGAGTCAATTTCTTGATCTTTTGCTGGTTGTTCTGACAACCTATATAGAGATAGATAACCCGAAGGTGAAAATCTAGCAGACTTAGAAACCAGTTATTATTTTATCGCCTGTCGGTGGGGGAGGGGGGATCGTCGCATGATTTTTGTCGCGACATTATGAAGATTAACTGATTCCCCGAAAAGCAATATTTTTTATGGTTCAGCCCTCTATCTAGTGGTCTGGTCGCCGCGCTCTCAGCTTTGTACGATCCTCCCTTTGATATCTATCATTATATCTGATCTCCCTCCAGTTGTCTACAAACAATGTGATCCCTCCTAAATCCGCCGCCTCCCCCCCCCCCCCCCCCCCACCAAGGCGATAAATAATGACCGATCTTTAAGTCCAAGTTAATAGTCAAAAATAGAAACGAAGTGTTGTGTATTAATCTTAACAAAAGATAATCCTTGATTTACCTTTTCTTTCGTCTTTTATACAGCGCCACAATCAAGCACACCAAACAGATTAAGGAAATCAGTCCGGCAATAGCAATCAGTGCCGGGACAGCGACGTTATTAGCAGTCACATTCGACGACTGCAATACAAATAACACGAATCTGCAAATTATATTTATCGAAGTAACAATATTGGTCGAAGAAACAATATTTGTATTATGATCATCCGGGTGGATGTAGTCCTGAGAAGGACTGTTTTATGTGACTGACGTTTCGACAACCTGAGCGGAAGTAAGCACCTTCACAATACAAATAATGTAAATAATACAAATATTGTTTCTTCGACAAATATTGTTACTTCGATAAATATACATTCACCTGGGTTCAGACCTTTCTTTGCATATGAATTACCTGATTGATTGATTCATTTTTCCATCCTTATACCAATTTATCCATTTATCCATCCATCCATCTCTACCCCCACCCACCCTCCCCTCATCCATCCATTTCTCCCTCTATCTACCCACTCATTTATTCCTCTCTCTTCCTCGAACCATCCTCCACCTATCTATCCATCCATCCACATATCCACCCGTCAATCAAAAAGGGAAGCCAATATTCATATCTCCAAACATATTATACTCTTTCTATATCCTTCCTACCTGTTGTTTTCGTTGTTCACCTTGAGAAGGTGCCTTAACCGTACTAGTCGAATCTGTCCCAGGAACGACTGGAACACCTTGCTCGATCGTTGAAGGTCCTGGATAAGATCCTGGAGTAGCTTCTTGAGTCGGTAACGTAGTGGTTTCCTCTGGAACTGGGGTTGATGGAGTATCGGCTGGGGTTGATGGAGAATATGTTGAAGGTTGTTGTGATGTCGTCGTTGAAGGTGGTGCACTTGTTGTGCTTTGCATTGTGTTATCTAAAAACAAAACATTTGCTCTCAATAATGATGAGTAACTGTAGTAACAAAGTAACTTCATCAAGCACAATTTGGTTTGGAATATTTGGCATATTTTCAGACGTGTATGTAATTTGATTGGTGCAAGTAAGGGAATGGTTTATGCTTAGCGTGCGTATATCTAGTTTTGAATGCACGACGGAGGTTGCCTAAGCACGAAAGAAGCGTAAGAGTTGCACGAGGCGCAGCCGATATAACATAGCTGTTTGTTTCTTGCAGATGGACTGAAGCCTCTTTCCAACCGACGCGCGCGCGCAGTTATTAGATGAAAAAATTCAGAATTTCCTTCAACAATGTTACCAAGAAGTATTTTCCATCAGAAATTTATAACAACAACAGAAAAAGGATTTTAGAAATGCTTTATATATTGAAACTATCATATTCTTAAGGCTACATGTGTCGTTAACTTTAACAAAAGTTTGGTCGGTTTTGGTTTCTTTCGTTACGTCATCCAACATGGCGGTCATGCCATTCTTCCTTTTTGGAAAGGATGCACACCACTTATCTAGATATAGTTTAAGGGAACCTTCTTTCGAAAACCATCTCTTACTGAATGTCTTATGATAGTACATCTTACTTACATGTATATGTGCCATTGATCTTGGCCAGGATACATCCAGCATTTCTTCCTGCACAACTCAGAGAGAGCTTGATGATCAGCCCTGCGTACTTGGCGTCTAGCATTGAATTCCACTGAGGAAGTGAAGGTGCAAAGGTAAAATTCATCACTTATTTATACTTGTTGCAGAAAGACGACGATTGAGGAGGAGGAAGAACAAGAATTCAAAACAAGGAGGGGAACAAGCAAGAAGAAAAGGGGGAGGAGGAGAAGGAGACAAAGAAGAGGAAGAAGAAGAAAAAGAAGAAAAAAAAAAAAAAAAAAAAAAAGAAGAAGAAGAAGAAAAAGAAGAAGATGATGATGACGAATAAGAAGCTAAGAGTTGAGTAAAGAATAAATGTCATTTTTCATACCCTTAAGAACGTCAGGTCCTTCTTGTTTTGGTCACGTCCACCAACGGTCCTAAAATCCACAGCAAAGACATTTCCTGCGCCGTTTTGGAAGCGTCCATTCACATCAAGGTACTGCCATTCATCGACTGATAAGCCATTTTCAGAACAATTCACACGAGCTGAGTCGTTTCTGAATCGAATTTTTCCTGTTGCAATTTCAGTAAGCGGTATTACCTCGAGTGGTTCGTTAGACCTTCGGAAGCTGTACCGACAATCTAATCAAATAAAACATTGCAACACGGTAAAAAAGAAGACTAGCTAGAAGGAAAGCAGTGTACATTGATTATACAGAATGTGCCCCCTCTTGCTGAAGACCCGAAAGTTTTAACTGATTCTTCTAGAATATTCGATCCCACCACTACCAGAACCCTTTGCGTAGTTCCTTTTGTTGGCCTAATTAACACCATTATTTTGCGACTGCAAAGGAGTTAAAACATTTGAACAAAAAATGGAAAATGATTCTGATAGGTTTTGACTAATTTGTTTGCCGCCAAAATTCATTTGTTTCGGGAAGAGGTTTTCTGTTCAAGAGAAAAAGATGACAAAGCAAATTTTTCGAAAGAAATAGAAATATCTGGCTGTGAGCTGACAAAGGAGTTCAAGGAATAATTTGGCTCGTTTTCCCTCTAGCATGCATCCCTGTTGAGATGTCAAAAATGCATGATTTCCATAATCGCTGAATTACTGAAACTTTTTAATTGAATTAAGTATTTCATGAGCGAATATGGAAGTGATGCATAAAAAGGCAGGGAAAATTATAAGAGAAAGGCTAAAAATAATTAATCTCGATTCCTTATCCTATAATGTATAGTTTTGATGTACATCTTGCATTACCAACACAATGATAACAATTTCCACAAAAAATACAAAAGACATTTTGAACAGTGCAATTATTATATTGTGATCATTGAATAGTCTTAGCTAGACTATACTTTGGTGCCAAAATATCGAATGATCTCAAACCAAACAAATACAATAAATTAAATGCTCTATTTACGAATCCCTCGAGATTCAATTTTGGTTTGTTTGTCTGAGTTTTGGTAGTTTTGTAATTGATAGTAACTGTGTGCTTCATAAGATTCTTTTATCTGTAGGAGGTTCCTACATGCTAGCAAGACCAATTTTCTAGAGTCATCATTTTATATTTTTACTTGGGGAACAGTTTGAAAGCAAAGAATCGTAAATCATAATTAAAAATACTTTTGTCATGCATCATGTGACAGCTCAGTGTAATCATCTGTGCCAAGACCTGCAGACTGATGCATAAGCCGCAAACCTTGTACGGAAGAGCTGTACGGAAGCATTTACGAGTTTTGTTTTCCCACGCTGTCAACAAACAAATATTCGTTTTAAGTTTTTCCTTCTCTTTTTTCGAACATACTGATTTTTCTAGCTCTCTGGTTTTTGTTTACGAATAAAATGAATTTGATATTGTGAAAGGCTGAAGTCAAAGCCGTGAAGGAATGAATATATCTGAATCTACAAAAAATCTGAAAAATAGGTTTAAATATTGTGAAACAGAAGAAGACAAAGCGACAGAAATAATTTGGAGGAACTGCAATGAAAAGTTCAAAGTCTACAAATGTTGTAAGCAAAATACCTACTTATCAGAGTAAACTACTTACTTGCAGAAGACATACTATTTATTTCCCCATAGTTCGTACACCTACGACTTGTCCTGTTTACGAAGACATTGGGATAATCGTAAAGACATTGGCACATACAGCAATTTCCACCAGCACAGGTCGATCTGCTAGGACAAGTAGACGAAGAGCATTCCCGATTGCTCAACCAATCTGCAAAATGTGGAACAGTTGTGTTCGGATTTAACCGGCGAACAACTACAATATTCGTGGACAGGACTACAGAAACGATTGCCCCGGCGATTAAAGCCAGAAATCCTATCTTCCAAAGCATTTTAAGCTCCAAACACTCGCTCAACAAGAAGTAATTCTAGTACTCCTATAACTTGAAAATTCTTGTTGAATTTTAGTGATGGATCCGTTCGTGTCTATGACGCATTAAAAAACCTTCTGGTATTTGTCTTCGCAATACAAAATGAATATTCCTTTGAATATTTATTCTTTTAGTTTTGAGTTTAAGCATTGTTAATCGAACGTCCCCCAGGGCTACGTAAACAAAGGAACTCAACGCTGAATGGTTAATGATAATTGTAATGTATTGCATTCTTTGAATACGATTGAGAAAGACGTAAAGAAAAGGCGCTGAGTTAAAATTGCAATATTTTAGAAGGTACTTCAATAAGTATTAATTCACTTTTGATAACTTTTTTATTTGAAAAACACTTCCCCACTTATTGGTTCTGTACAATACTTATTGGTTTATGTCTATGTATTTTGAAATAACCAAAACCTCTTGAAAATGTTTATGAATATGTTTATTAGTTTTAAAAGAAGAACGTTCGAAGTAATGCATGGTCAGTCACGTGAGATAGTAGTGACGTTCAAGGTCAGCAACAAAGTTGAAAGAGTTTAGGACATAGTTGAGAAATATCAAAATTAAGGAAGAGAGTCGGCAAGAGTTCAATGGATTTAGGAAGATTTCGCCAAATCATACGGTTTGACCATAGTTACTCTGGTTTGACTAAGTAGTAACCTTATCAATATAGTCGCCGAAACACGAATTTTATGGATGTCGACAAAAAATAAAAACACAAAGACAGAAAACAGGATGCAAACAAGTCCAACCACACAAACAAAAGAAAACAACAGGTTTTATTGATTACATCCATGGTAGCTGTATGCATGACTGACATGTGACCTCTTACCTCATTTAGAATATTTGGTTAGTATTTTATCATCAATGTTGCCAAAAAAAACCTTCAGTTTTTTATCAAGATACTTGGGGAATACAAAACTCCATCTTTGGTCTTCTTTGAATTGTAGTTATCTATCCTTAGAGAAAATATTTGTCTTAAGTAGAAATTAAAAAGACCCAAGGATGCTAAATACGGTCAATCTTGGATATTTAGGAAAATAATTCGTAAATCCACCAACCCACGACCGACCGACCAAGCCAACTAATCAACCGAGCGATCGATCGATCGATCAAATTACGATCAACCAAATGACCAACCAACTGAACAAACGACCGATCGACCAACCGACCAACCGACCAACCGACTGACGCAACCAACAAACCAACCAGCCAACCAACCAACCACACAACCAACAATCCAACTAACCGATCGACCGACCGACCGACCGACCGACCGACGAACCAACCAACCAACCAACCAACCAACCAATCAATCAACAATCCAACCCATTAACCAAACGACCAACCAACCAACCAACCTACCTACCTAACTACTTACCTACTTACCTACTTACCTACTTACCTACCTACCTACCTACCTACCTACCAACCAACCGACCAATCAATCAGCCAACCAACCGAATAACCGACCGACAAAAAGGGGTCCATTGTGCTACAATAAGGAAATCAACCACTAAGTTTGTCTTTCTGGTAAACCTATTCGTTCAGAGACAAAAGATAATGCAGCTTGCAAGCGGCATAAGTTAAATTAATTTAAAAAATGTTCTTGCCATTCTGATCAATTCATTCAAGAAGAGCCCTGGCATCTACCGGCAAGGAAGGAAGAGGATCCAGTCTCGATCTTTTCATGATCTGCATCTGTTCTTCGCCTGGATCGTATTTACAGTAAAGAAGATTATCTGAATTTTGTGAGGAAAAAAGACTTTAATAAGGAAGAATCACTGTGGAGGAACATAAAGCTATTCCAATGATACCCTCATCAAAAGAGGATATCAGAGAAGTTAACACTTTCTTGACAATGAGGCATAATTTTCATATCGCACTTGGTCATGCAGTTGGTTATGCAAGCCAGTACTAAGGGGTTAAAAATATCTGAGTAGAAGGTGCTGTTTTTGACTAAAAAATCATCAAATAGTTAAATAGTTAAACCTTCACCGTGGCTCGGATGCCACCCAGTAAAATGGCAGTCCTGTGTCATATAGAGACGTTAAACAAAGAGGGCCAGTTGAGACTCAAGGGCGGATACAGGGGGATGGATTTGGATAGCTTTGGAGTTGAAAAATAATAAGAATAAAGGATAACTCGGGTAAAAACTAGAAAGGACGCTATGTGATGCCTTTCTAAGTTACTGCCACTGGGACTGTCTACATGCTTGAGGTGTAAATGGCTTATTGCCTCCTTTCTCGAATGATAACATGTACACAACATCTACTCACCAGAAATCTGTGTATCATCTGGTTCAGCATAAATTGGATCCTGGAGGGGGCAATTAAAAGATGAACTATTATTGTTACATTGATTATAATTCAAGTTTTTCCTGGAAGTATACATGTTCAACATAGCTAGACGTCATTTCTGTCATTTCATGTGGAATGTTCATCAGCTGAATAGGCAATGTGCATCAAAGCTCACAAAGCACTCTAGGAAAGTGAGGTCTTTAAAAATAAAACAGGGAAATCAAAGGAACTATCAGAAAAAAAAATTACTCTGTTATTTTCGTCTGCTGAAATCCTTTTTTTTACCATAACTTGTAAATTTCTCGCGCGCTGATTGGCTGAGAGCCATGTTCGATAAGAGGACAGACCGATAAGATGACGAATCGCTCGCGCACGTAGCTAGCGCGCGCTTGAAACGGTTTTTTCTTTCAAACTTTTTCTTCGTTTTTGGATCTTTTCTTTGCCTGTTATGGTAAAAAACAAATCGAAGTGATTTTTCCATGGTCTGTACTCCTATCGAACATAGAAATGACGCCAGAAATGATCCAAACTTTGCAGTGAAACCACTCGCTGCGCTCGTGGTTCCACTTGAGTTTGGATCATATCTGACGTCATTTCTATGTTCGATAGGAGTACAGACCATGGAAAAGTCACTTCGATTTGTTAAATTTCCACAGAAAATGTCGAAGGAAAAATTATCAGATGATTTTTTTAGAGGAGCCAAAAAAGCGTAAGAACTCACTTTCCCAACATGCTTTGTGCTATAATTTCGAGCCAATGCACATTGGCTATTGAAAGTTTTCTGGTTGACAGTATGCGCATAATGTCAGTGTTTGACTACCATTTGTAACAGATAATTAGCTTGAAAGACTTTTATTAGCTGCAACATTAAAAATCCTTCACAATAGACACTTTCTCTAATTGGTTTCAGGACGCAGATTTTGCATCATTTGTCAAATTCTAAATCAAATTTTAAGCATTTGTCATTGTAATAAACAATAAAAATATTGTCATTTTACCTGATTATCTTCCAATTCTAGAAAGAGACAAAGAAAATATATTTTAGAATTGGACTGATTACGCCGTGTTTACACTTGGACGTTTACTAAGGTTTTAAAAAGTCAAGGTTAATTTTCATAACCATAGTTCAAAGGTTAATTGCTTCCACATGCTAAAATGACAGTAGTTGTGTAATCAGAAAAAAATTGGGCAATTACAAAATACCGGCATGAAGAAGAGACGGCGCTGAATCTAATTTTCATGTTCAAAGAGCGCTACCATGCATCATTGTAATGCAAATAAAACCACTCGCATTCCACGAAAAGAAGTGCAAGATACGCATAAATAATCATCGCACCGTCGGTTACTGTTCTTAACCATGCCCGATAGAAGAGTAGATCGAGGTAAACTTTCTATCGTCTTGAATGGTATTTTGCTAATGGTTTTGCCGGCGTTTACACACAAGAAATGTTAACCAAGGTATGGTTACCCTTATACCACAGTAATTTGTCCGAGTGTAAACACGGCCTTTGAAGTTTTACTAAATAGCTAACATATGTGTTGTTTTATCAACTTCAATTGTAGATCAGTTGGATATATTGGTACTTACCCGAGACGGCTACTTCTGGTTCTGTTGCTGGTTGTTCTAACAATCTTTATAGAGTAAGGAAACCAAAAGGTAAAAATCTAGTAGGCTAAGCCTGAGTTAGTTAATAGAAAGAAAAATAGAAAACAAGTGTTGTGTAGTAATCTTAGAAAAGATGATTCTTGATTTACCTTTTCTTTCTTCTTTTGTATAGCACCACAATCAAGCACACCAAACAGATTAAGCAAATCAGTCCGGCAATAGCAATGAGTACCGGTACAGCAATTTTGTTATCAGTTCTTGCTTCCGATGCCTGCAAATAACATGAATTAGCAGTAGCGTCGCGGGGGGGGGGGGGGGGGGGGGGGGGGGGGGGGGGCACGGGCACATTTTTTGAAATTAATTGTCCGGCAAAGTGTAATTAATGTTTGAATATATAAAAACGTTTGGTTTCTGTTTTTTGGTTTGCTTTTTTATACTGGGTGCCTGGGTGCCCCCCCCCCCCCCACTTTCAAGGTCCTCGCTACGCCCCTGTGTAGTAGTATTAGAATATAAATCACCTTATAGAGCTTTTAAGTGTGACGTCAGTCGAACGAAAAAACGACTTCCGGGTCCAAAACGAAAAGCATTTTTCTTACTATTTCTTCATGACAGTATTTGTTGTCCAAAGTTGTAGTTGTTTCAGTGGAAGATTAATTATAAATCATCGAGAAACGTTTTTGCTCTTTTTTAGCGTCAGTTGTGAGCAGTTTTTTTCCGAAAATACGTCACAACTTAACAGCTCTATTCCATCCATCCATCCATTTATTCACCCATCTCTTCCTCCATCCACCTACTAACTAATCTATCCATTTCTCCCAGTATACACCCACATATATATTCCTTCCTCTCTTCATCATTCCATCCATCCATCCACCAATCTATTCGACTATCCACTACACTCACCCTCACCCATCAACCTATCCACGTATCCATCCATCCACCAATCTATTCAACTATCCACTACACTCACCCTCATCCATCAACCTATCCACGTATCCATCCATCCACCCATTCAGAGGCAAGATAATTTCCATATCTTTGGTCAAATTATATTCATTCTTTAACTTTTTTACCTGTTGTTCTTCTTTCACTGATTGAGTAGGCGTCTTCACTGTACTGCCAGAATCTGTCCCAGAAACAACTGGAACACCTCGCGTGGTCGTTGAAGGTCCCAGAGGAGGTCCTTGAGAAGGTCCCCAAGAAGGCCGTCCCGGGGTAGTTCCCCCAGAAGTTCTCGGAAAAAGTCCTCGAGAAGATCCTCGAGTAGTTCCTGGAGTAGATCCTGTTGTCGATGCTCCACTTGTCCCTGGCTCTCCTGAAACTGATAGTGAAGGCAATGCATTCAATAATAGGAAACCCCCTTTCGAAAACCTTTCGAAAATGTTTTATAATAGTCAATAGTCATCTTACTTACATGTATATGTGCCATTGATCTTGGCCAGGATACATCCAACATTTCTTCCTGCACAACCTAGAGATAGTTTGATGATGAGCCCTGCGTACTTGGCATCTAGCATTGCATTCCACTGAAGAAGAGAAGGTGTAAATTGGCTACGTCAGCATAATTTAACTGTATATGAGCCAGAAAGCAGAATATACCTCGAGGAGGAGGAGGAAGAGGAATAGAGTAGAAGAAGGTCTATAGGAGAAGGTCTATAGGAGAAGGAGAAGGAGAAGGAGAAGGAGAAGGAGAAGGAGAAGGAGAAGGAGAAGGAGAAGGAGAAGGAGAACTGAAATAAATGTCATTTTACATACCTTTAAGAACATCAGGTCCTTGTTTTGGTCACTTCCACCAACGATCCTAAAATCCACATCAAAGACATTTCCATCGCCATTTTTCCATTGTCCATTCACATCAAGGTACTGCCATTTATCGACTGATAAACTATTTTCAGCACAATTCACACGAGCTGAGTTGTTTCTGAATCGGATTTTTCCTGTTGCTATTTCAGTAAGCGGTATTACCTCGAGTGGTTCGTTAGGCCTTCTAAAGCTGTATTGACAATCTAATCAAATACAAATATGAAACACGGTAAGTAGGAAGAAGAGAACGAAGGAAAGCAGAGCACATTGACTAGACAGAACTGACGTGTCGTTTCTTGCTGAAGACTCATAAACTTAATATGAACTAACAAACTCGAGCTCCTGGCATGGATTCTTGTTGAGATGTCAAAAATGCAAGATTTCCATAATTGCAATTACTGAAACTTTTTATTTGAAACAAAGTATTTACCAGCAAATATGGGAAACATTGCTAGCAAAAACCCTTTTTTTAAGACGGTTCTCATTTTACACAATTTAGTTTTGCAGGAGGCGTTTGAAAACAAAGAATTTTAAGTTATAATTAAAGATACTTTATTTTTGTCATGCATCATATGACAGCTGTAATGTCTGTGCAAAGAGCTGCGGACTGATGCATGCATGGGCAAACCTTGCGCGGAAGCGATCAAGAGTTTCGCTTTCCCCACTCAGTCAACTTATTCCTGTTTCGATTTTCGATTCTTCCTCTTTTCTATCTCAAGCATGCTGATTTATCTAGCTTTCCGCCTGATTTAAGGTTTTCTGTTGCAAAGAATTCTGAGTGAACTTACTTGCAGATGACATACGATTCGTTTCCTCGTAGTTCGTACACCTAAGACTTGTTCTGTTTACGAAGACATTGGGATAATCGTAAAGACATTGGCACATACAGCAACTTCCACCAGCACAGGTCGATCTGCTACTAGGACAAGTAGACGAAGAGCATTGCCGATTGCTAAACAAATCTGCAAAAGGTGGACGAGTTGTATCTGGATTTAAGCGCCGAACAACTACAATATTTATCGACAGGACTACAGAAACGATTGCCCAGGTGGTAAAAGCCAGCAAACCAAATTTCCAAAGCATCTTAAGCCAGCTCAAAACCCTCGCTCAACAAAGAATAGTTTTAGCACTTCTATAACTTTGAAAACCCTTCCTGTATTTTTAGTGATGGATCCGTTCGTATCTAAGCTGTGTCTATGACACATAATTAAACTATTGTTTGTCTTCGCAACATCGAAGACATGGAAGGATTATTCTTTTGAATCTTACTTTGGCTTTGAGTTAATGCTTTGTTAACCAAAATGCCCTCAGGGGTACGTAAACAAAGGAACTCAGCGCTGAATGGTTTTATTGATATCTAAATGTCTAATTAACAATTAGAAGACGAACTCGAGGTTTCTATCGGCTGATAGTTGACGAGGGGCTCCGGCCCCGAGTCAACTATCAAAGCCGATAGAAATCGAGAGTGAGTCTTCTAATTGTTTTAGTAAAATTCTCAACGAAACTATACAATTGCAAACACAAAAATCGCGAAGGGAAAGCCGCCATTTTTTTCAAAACAAAGCCGGCTTTCTCTACCCACTATCTATCGGCTGATAGATAGTGAGTACGTTAGCCAATCAGAATGCAGGATTTGCAATAGTATAGTAGTAGAATTTTACTAATGTCAATTATACAAATCTCTGGCAATAGAACCTACAGTTTACTTTGGGACCGAATGTCATTTCAAACCTTTCAAAAAAAATATATAATACTCATTGTTAGGAAGCGTGTACTGAAATTAGAAAGTATTATAAGTCTAGAGTAAATGGGTACATTGTGCTACAAAAAGGTAATCAAGGTAAGGTAAGTTTTTTTTTATTTATTTTATTATCTCTTTCAGAGAGACAAAGTAATGCAGCTTTCGAGCAGCATAAGTTAAGTTAAATTAATATTATAAGTTTGAAAACGTTCCTCGCCACTCTAAAATGACCTTTTGTGTAGTCAAACCAGACTACTCGCTCCAGCGCTTTCTCAAAGAGACCTGATTTGCAGGGCATTCTAGAATAGTCTCAGTTATACGTTTTAAAATATCTCTTACAATACTGAAGTACTTTAATTGGCAATTTTCTATAAACATTACTGTATGGTATAGCTATTTTTATTACTACTGCTGCATGACATTCAGTATAGCTATTATTTTTGCATGATGATACTTTCGGCAAGAAATGTTTAATATACTAATAAGCGTGGCACATTTTTGTTACACTAGTTAATGCATTTTAACTGCACCTCTCCCATCATTTCAGCGAAGTCTTGTTTTAGCAACTAACACTCAAAAGGTTAGAGACCTTTTCAATTTTCCAGGCGCCGGCTGCTCAATCTTCCTTCAATACCGTCATACATTTGACTTGCATGCAGAACCAAAGCAAAAGAAGCTATGCTGCACTAACTGAAGGATTGTCTGACCTACACCAATAGGAAAATGGCTTTGACCTTATTTAAGTGCAATGGTAATCAGTGAAAACTAAATGAACTGTCCAGCCTTGAGTTAAGCATTATGATTGTCGCAAGAAACAGCGTTAATTACATATACCCTGGATTCCAGTTGCTCTCCGTTGCTCCTTGAGCACTAGTTAACAATAAGAAACCTTCTGTCATCCAGGGTATGTTACACTCTTTATAATTAGTATCTAGAAAAAGGTATCTTCAGCAGTCTCTGACTGGCTGTGGTGAGTGGGTGGTGTACCGTAATCATTATTCGCCGGTGGATTGTCGTAGTCTTGGTTGTTTTCCGCTTCACCTTTCACAGGAGACCTAGGACTATCATAGTGCCCGGTATTTTGCATGCCGTCTTTGACCGGGGGATTGTCATAGTCCGGGGTATTTTCCATGTCACCTGTGACTGGTGGGTTATCGTAGTCATTGTTTTTTTGCATGCCGTCTTTGACCGGGGGATTGTCATAGTCCGGGGTATTTTCCATGCCACCTGTGACTGGTGGGTTATCGTAGTCATTGTTTTTTTGCATGCCAACTGGTGGATTATCGTAGTCGACCTCAGGTTTTGCTCCATTCACTGGATTATCATAATCTTAGGACGAAGAAAGAGAAGAATCAAATTATGGAACAGATTTTTCTAGAGTGACTAAAACGAAAATACTTCCAACACAGTGAACGGCAAGGGAAACGAAGGTCCATCATCCATACCATATTGTGCAAAATTTTTCCTATTTTTACCAATTTATATAGTAAGGTGTATTGATAGTTGCAAGTGTGCATGGAGGGAGCAACAAAAGTGCATATGGATTTGATCATCACGCCATGAAATTTGCGTGTATAAAACATTAAATTATTACAAAATTATTATATGGATTTAAAAAAGTTTCACCATGTAGGATGGATGAGGAGAAAAGATCCTACGGAAGGGGTTTGTCAAGATAATGTTTTAACTATCTGTAGTCAATATTTAAGGCTGGTCTTGGAATAAGTTTACCTGGGGAGGTCCTGGTCAAACTGTTCAGAGGTGCATAAGCCGGCTCGGATCCTGGTATCTTAGGAAGAGGTCCAAGAGAGGCCCTTACATTAGCTGGATCTAAGGCTGGATCGACGTATACTGGATTGTCTGTAAAAAAGATGTTATATATTAGGCATCCAAATTAACTTGCAAGTGGGCAAGTGGGCAAGTGGGCAAGTGGGCAAGTGGGCAAGTGGGCAAGTGGGCAAGTGGGCAAGTGGGCAAGTGGGCAAGTGGGCAAGTGGGCAAGTGGGCAAGTGGGCAAGTGGGCAAGTGGGCAAGTGGGCAAGTGGGCAAGTGGGCAAGTGGGCAAGTGGGCAAGTGGGCAAGTGGGCAAGTGGGCAAGTGGGCAAGTGGGCAAGTGGGCAAGTGGGCAAGTGGGCAAGTGGGTAATAGATTGAACAGGCAAGGAAGCCCAGTAGCAAAATTGCCGAGGCAATTGTATCTTCTTACCAAAATCTCCTTTATTGATAACAGCATATATTGGATCCTTTATGAAAACAAACAAACAAAGATTCATCATCATCTAAGATTACACTTCTAGTTAAAATATATCAAATGATGTATCTCTTACGGAAGGAACGCTGAAGGATTCATCTGACTGCTTACCTGATATTCTTCCAGTGCTGCGGCTAAACGAAAAAAGACGAAAAAAGAATTGAAGTTTATTTGACGCACGTTTTCCAGACTTTCATTGTAATATTTACTGAGGAACAATCTGACAAACTAATGTGGCAGTTATTGCATTAATAGTAACATTAGTAGAAAGAAAACTTTACTTAATGTCTTACCTGAGTTAGTTTCAGGATCTTTATGACTGGAACAACAAGATACAAAAGTTTCAATTAAATTTACGGAGGAAAAGGTATGAATGGCAAAAATCGTGGACTAAAACATAAAGGCACGAATTAACCTTTTCAGCTTTAATCTTTTCCCGTTTGAGATACTTTAACATGAGATTTTTTAAGTTAAAAGTTACTTATCTAATCAGACTGTTTATTACTTAATTTGCAATCCTTTATTGTAAAATTTGACAGACTTACCTTCGTCTTCTTCTTTTTCTGTACTTGGCTGCGACCACCAATATCACTCCAATGAGGCAAATCAATCCTAAAACACCCAAAACGGGCCCAAAAATGGCTGCTGTGCTTCCTTTATCGGAAGGTTGATTATTCCTTTTCTGATAAGCGTTGGTGTTTTCCTAAAAAATAACATACGAATAAAATCAATAATGTCAAAGGAAGAAAATATTTTTTACTGGTAGCACATGTAATTTAGACATTTTCATTTTCAAAGCAATTCTCAGCATTCGAATGTTTTCTTGAACCAGCCAACATATGTGAATATAGTCCTTGGTACGATCCTCTCCAATCCGGTTGTGATTAATCCTTCAAGGATCTTTCACTGACAACTGAGCACCAAGGTTTTCACGCAGTTCTCTTCCCTCCGCAAAAAGTATATCTAAATTTCAACTGAATCTTATCGTGGAACGGGAGCTGGCGGTTTGGAAGCTACAAGAGTCATGACCCTCGTAAAAGAAACAAGTGAAGGCCATTCTTTTCTGAGGCGCTTAAATTTATTTCCACACTTCTATTTCAAATATCAATTTTATGGAAGCCAGAACAACCCTTTTGACTGTTCTTAGACAGGATACGGCTTACTGCACAAATCGAGTTTGTCTTTAGGCTGTTGGGTACATTTTGCAGAGAAAGAAAAACTGACGTACTCCGTACTATATCACCATTAGTTGTTCTCTGTTTCCCATTCTTCGTTCTCCAATACGTCCCCAAATTAATTCCTAAGTTGATAATTGCCTATATAGATCACATGAGAATTAATTCACTCGCATCTTATGGGTTGAACGTTTGCTTACGTTAAAGCTTTGGGTAGTTTCTAGGGTCCTAGGTGTTGGCGGTTTTTTTGCTGTTGTTGGCAGATTTTCTGTTGTTGTTGGGAGGTTTTCTGTTGTTGTTGGGGTTTTTTCTGTTGTTGTTGGGGGGCTTTCTGTTGCTGTTGACGGGCTAGCTGTTGTTGTTGGCGGGCTTCCTGTCGTTGTTGATATAACTGATGGAGGTCTCGCTGTTGAAAACCTTGTCATATCGTCTGAAATATAACGTTCACATATTCACTTATCATGCAAGGTGAATCCTAGGTAGTATTTATTTTTCTGGAGACACTTCTGATCACTATCCGGCGACCCCGGAGTCCTGTCATTCTTACTACTCATGTTCTAAAAAATGCCAGATCGTGAAAAAAAATGATTGAATACGGACGATATACTTACATGTGTGTTCACCGCTGATTTTGGCCAGGGCACATCCCTGGACGTTTCCTTCACACTTGAATAAGAACCTGATGAGCAGCCCGGCGTATTCAGATCTTAGTTTTCCAGTCCACTGGAAAAAAAGGAACTATTAATCGTAATGTCACTATTATTATATAGGGTTGCGTGGCTATCCTAAAAATAGCCCGTTTATAGATGCATGACTCAGACAAGCGTAATATTATACTGAAAAGCAAACGGAGAAGCATATTTTATTCACTTATATACGAAGTATTTCTTTTCAAAAAAAAAAATGCCATTATGAACCAAAAGGCAGAAATCGGACTCAAGGAGATGAGAAATTCGGGTTCTTTGTCTGAGGTTGACGTCACTGCCATGCAGCCCTATTGAATCCAGATATTTCAATTCTTATCAGATGAATACTGGCCAATAGGATTTACAAAAAAATATTTTACGCCTAGCATTAATTAGTTTATATTTCTCTTGTGTTTTTAAGCTTTTAAATTTCGGTACAGGGACATGCGCACTGTTTTATATTGTTAAAGTTTAATTTTGTTAATAATAATTGTTAAAGAAATTCCGATTCTTTGTCCTCTTTCATTTCAAATTTAAAGACCGTCCCAGGGTTTAAGTAATGATTTATTTTTTATTGCATATTTAACCATATCATATATCTTTGATATTTACCTTAAACTTACCGTACTTAGTTATTAGAGAAACTTTCTCGTATATATAGATATGTATTATCGATTATTAATTCCTAATTATTTACATATTTCACATTTTTAGATATTTTACCATTTTTAATATTATTGTATTTTGTAAATAACACGCCCCTATTGGAAACCAGTGCTATTTTCGTATTGAATTAGGCTAACTTGTCTATTAAATAAAGTTGGTCTCATCTCATCTCATCTCAATTATCAATTTTATTGTACCTCCATAGTCTGGATAACTTTTTGGTCCCGCACGTCTCCATTCTTTGTATAAGAGTCAACTCTAAAAATATCACCATCTCCTTCTTTCCATTCTCCAAAAGCACTGCGATACTGCCAACTGATTTGTATATTGTCAATACAAGATATTAATGTTCTGTGTTCCTCTGTGTCGGTGAAAGATACTTTCTGGACCATTAATTCGGTCAGTGGTATTGCCAATAGAGGCTCCCCTGGCTTGCGTATGGAATATTTGCATTCTTAAGATAAAAAAAAAAAAAAACCTTTGTAAATTTACCGCTATTGAACAATGCAATTAGAGCAGTAGCTAACGTAGTCCACGGCGACTGAAAATGACCCCATAGCGCAGAGGCCGTGAGAGGCTAGTGTTTTACCATCCCGCATCTTACCAATTACACTCAATCAAAATTATATGCTATTTTATAGAAAACAATTTCTTTAGCCAAAAGATTGGGTTGATTTAAAACTTAATCCAAAAACATAGAACTGAGGTCTAAGAAGAAGGCGAACACAAAGGCAAGAATGAGTATAGCCTTTTAAGTCCTCCAGCTATGCAGCTAGGAATGAATTCAACGAAGCGACTAATATAGATTCACAAAAGACTTACAAAACCTTCGAAGTTTTTTCCTTTTCCGATCAGACTTTTTCCTCTTCTGATCAGATTTCAAATCTAACAAATTTTGTTAATATTTTCCTCAATGTCCTGATTAGGAGGCTATATGTTGCGACGCGGACAAGGTACAAAACTAATGACCTATAAGACTAATCGAAAATGTTATCAGATTTTTAACTCCAATTTTCTGTTCACTTTTAAATCTGATAACTGTTACTAAACTCTATAAATACCAGTTTTTCCGTTGGCTTAAGGTTGCCTCACACCTCTGTGGTTAAAAGAATTAGAGTGTTCAAACAAGAAGTCCTCAGGAGTAACAAAACTTACTTGTCGAATTCCTCTGGTTTAGTTCGTTCCTCGAGACACATTTCCATTCGTTGACAATGTAGTTTGCTTTGTTAGTGGGACATTGACATTTACAGCAAGGTCCATCGTAGCAATGATTTCCCTTCTCCGCGCAGTAACTCGCATGGCATCCAGGGTTACTGATAGCATCTGCACTGGGAGGACTGCCATCATGGCGAACAACGTCAACACTGTTCGATAGAACAACAAAAGGACTCGACAGCAGAAATAAAACTGCTCCATAAACCAAAACTGCCATTTTGGAAATAATACTTCGAGGAAAAATAATCGAAAAAGAAACTCTATTTCAATTCTTTCTTCGATCTGAAATCTTCTTTGGACTGTCGTCGTTGACTTCAAATTTTTCTTTAAGTTGTTGACGCAATTGTTAAGTACTTTATACTCAAATCCATCGAACCAAATACAGCATGATTTGTGGCACTAGTGACTGCCAATGTTACGTCAGGACTTATTGTTAACTTATAACTGCTTAGAATATTGGCTTGACGAATAGCTTCCTTGGCATTAAAATAAGTAAATGAAGCAGGCATACAACAGCTATATAGTAACAAAATTGTCGTGTTTACGATAGACCTTAGGAACTTTTTCATAAAAATAGCTAACAGTTAGCTAATAGTTTACGGTGAGGTTGTGCGATGTTTTTAGCAATTAATTTGGCCGTACTAAAATCAATGTCAGAAGCAGTGAAAAAAAAGGATGTCTCTTATAATTACTCTAATATTATAATGCGATGTAAAAATTTGTCAAGACCTTTTAAACGTGGAAAGATTTTGAAAATTGTAAACCGTATAGTCACGTGAGTTCCTTGTCTTGCATTCCCTGAACTCAAGTCAAAACTTTTAACAAATAATAGGATTAGCCAACTGATTATATATAGGTATGAAATAAAAATATATTTTTAGCTAATTTTACGGACATTTATTTGATTAATGAGAAACTATTTATATTCTTTTTAACGAGTCATTAACCATTTCAATTAACTGTGACCATTTTGGAAAAAAAATAAGAAAGATCAAGAGAGCATAAATAAGAGTGGGAAACTTCTTAATACCGCGCGCGTCATGTGAATTCCCGGTGGGGCTATTTTTAGCATTCAAAGTCGTTTGGTTTTTAATTTTTTGATGGCGTGGACGTGTGCGCTCAAAACAACATATTTTTCGTAGATTTTTCTCACTTTTTTTTCGACAAAATCTATTAGATAAAGATCTGGATTGGCTATGTTCTGTTCTCTGATAAAAAACGACTGAGGCGGTTGAAGACTCAAAAAGACGCGAAATTTATGTTTTCCCAAAAATGTTTTTACATTCTTTTGCTACTTCCAGGTTTGGATGAGCACACAATTTTTGGCGCACAGGTGTAGGGTATGGCGAACATTGCTTGTACGAGTAGTTCAGCTTTTTAATTTTTGTTTTCGTGTTGTAAATTTTTGCATTGTTTGTCTAAAAGAGACGTTCTTTCTAAGATCAGTGATTCTTTTTATTATGATGTAAGGTTACATACAGTATGCGAGGGATCCCTCGACTACCGCCTCGAGTTTTATTGATCCTTGTTCTTAGAAGCTAGTTACAAGTTTTAAAAGTGTTTTAATCGTGCTACACAAACTAAGGCAGAGCCAGGTTGATCAAAAAAAAGACTTTCCTTATAATAAGTCGGTGTTGGCTGTTATTAGGATTTCCTTCCGGGGGGACTCCTATATAGAAGGGCGGGGATGGTACCAAAATTCTTTTCTCGTAGTAATATAAAAATCGTAAGTTTCGCCCCTAATTGGTACCAAATGACGTTAATTTTACAACATTTTTTTTTAGTTTTTCGCTTGAACACCCTAAAAGGTACCAGATAACGAAAATTGACCCCTAAAGGGTACGGCAACCATCCCCGCACCCATCACATCGGGGTCCAACCCATGTGCTTACTTAGGTTTGTACCTTCCAGTACAACCAGAGCTACAACCTTAGCCTTGCTCACAACTTAGTACTTGTAAGTTTTTAGAGTTAAATGACGCACCCTAATATGTACCAGATAATCTAATCTGAGATTCTATTTACATCTTGACAAACTTAACCTTGATGGTTTGAATGTTTTGGTTTATTTGAAAGACGTTTGTTGAACCGGGAACAACAACTTAGTATATCTAAAGTCAGAACAGTCTTGGCTACAAAAGAAGACATGCTCAGTGACTTGCTATGAATCGTGCAAAAATATATTTAAAAAATACATTCATTAAATTCTTATACCTAAAATTTCTGTTGCATAACAATAGATACAGGTTTCATCCTCCTTGACAACCGTCGTCAAGGCCGCCGAACTGAGGGGAAAATAGTCGTAAATATAAAAGATAAAGGGTTCTAAGAGTTTAAAGGTTTAAATTTACAAACATGATCAAGTTTTAAATGGTTGTCAAGGAAGGTGAAACTGGTCTATTATAGTTTCTTAGCAGAGAAGGATCCAGTAGTATCCCATCATACATTGCAACTGAGATATAACATATTCCCATTCAAATAGCTGAACTGAATATTTTCGAAGTTGAAAAATCAATTGTACTTAAGTAGAGTTTATGCCATACATTTTGGCGATCTCTATTTTCTAGATCCTTCAAGAAATTTAGAGATACTCGTCAAAATACTGGAGCCGGTAATTTGGAATAATTTAGGTCCAGCACAGATCCTACAACTGGCTACTTTTATTTGCCAAATTATTCGAATATGTCTTTATCAAATGCTAAAGCAACACCTTAGTATTATTATTATCATTAGTAGAGGTATCATCACAAAAAAGATGAACATAAACCAGTTGAAACCAAAGAAAACAATAAGCACGCAAAGGCACTTGGGATAGTACTGGATCATTCTCTGAGTTCTAAGCATCATTCACGTGATTCATCATTCATGTGAGACAATCCTTGTCAGTGCTTACGTTATGAAATTTCAATCAAAACTATTTACATCGATTCCTAAGGCTGTGAAGTGATAAGATGACGTCCGATGACGATGATTACATTGACAATGATCATCATTAATGTTGTTGGATTGTTTCTTGATGTTGGCAGGCTAGCTGTCGATGTTGTTTCTGTCGTTGTTGGAGGGTTTTCTGTTGTTGTTGGGGGATTTTCTGTTGTTGTTGGGGGTTTTCTGTTGTTGTTGGGGGATTTTCTGTCGTTGTTGGGGGGTTTTCTGTTGTTGTTGTTGTTGTTGTTGGGGGTTTTTCTGTTGTTGTTGTTGTTGTTGGGGGATTTTCTGTCGTTGTTGGGGGGTTTTCTGTTGTTGTTGTTGGGGGGTTTTCTGTCGTTGTTGGGGGGTTTTCTGTTGTTGTTGGAGGTCTTGCTGTTGAAAACCTTGTATCACCGTCTGAAATATGACGTTCACATATTCACTTATCATGCAAGGTGAATCCTAGTAGTATTTGTTTTCTGGAGACACTTCTGACCACTCTCTGGCGACTCCGGAGTCCTGTCATTCTTACTACTCATGTTCTAAAAAATGCCAGATCGTAAAAAAAAAAAAAAAAAATTGAATACGGACGATATACTTACATGTGTGTTCACCGCTGATTTTGGCCAGGGCACATCCCTGGATGTTTCCTTTGCACTTGAATAAGAACCTGATGAGCAGCCCGGCGTATTCAGATCTTAGTTTCCCAGTCCACTGGAAAAAAAAGGAACTCTTGTCAATGTCACTTGGATTGAATCCAAACATTTCCGTTGCTATCAGATAATACAGGTTATAATAAGGGTAAAGGTAACGTCAGTGTTGCTTCAGCTAGTACGTAGCTGGTCTTCAGTCCAGGGAGCTGACGGTGCGCACTTTTACCCCTTCTCTCCATCAGTACTCTGTTTTAAGAGTATTCAAAGCAAAAAAACAACAAAAAAATTTCGCCTAGCATTCCTAAGCTTATTTCTCTCGTGTTCTAAAGCTATAAGGTTCAAGACACGGGAAACCTTTTTATGCTATAAAAGTTTAATCGTAAATTTTAAAGTACCTCCAGAGTTTGGATAACTCGTTGGTATCATATTATGGCTCCACCCTTGATGTAAATTTTAACACTAAAATATTGCCAACTCCTTCTTTCCATTCTCCAAAAGCATCGCGATACTCCCAACTTATTTGTACAATCGCATAAAATTTCAACATGATTTCCCCGAAAGTTTTTTTGGGAAAGTTTCCCGCCAAATTTTCGGGGGGAAAATATTCAAGATAAATAAACTAATAACTCCTTTTTTCCTTAACATATCGAAAAACGGTTTTCGAATTTATTTCTATATCGTTAGAGGAATACAAACACACACACACACACACACACACACACACCCTCACACACACACACACACACACACACACACACACACACACACACACACACACACACACACACACACATACACACAATTTTATAAAATTTCAACATGATCGATTTTGACGTACCTCCAGAGCATTAATAACACGTTTGTCTCGTTTGCTCGGTACATGTGGATTAGGTTCGATTTCAACTTCAACGTTAAAAATGTTTCCTTCTCCATTTTCCCATTTTCCAAAAGCATCGCGATACTCCCAACTTATCTGTATACTTTCATTACAAAGTATTAATGTTCTGTGTTTAAGTTCGTTGGTGAAAGATACTTTCTGGACCATTACTTCGGTCAGCGGTAGTCCTAGTAGAGGCTCCTCTGGCTTGCGTATGGAGTATGTGCAATCTAAAGGAAATTACAATCAAAAATATTTTTATTTTATAATACTAGAAAGAAAATTCTTTGGTTGAAAGATGTTGATTTTGATTTATTCATGGGTGGGTTGGGGGGAGTGGTAGGGGGAGTTTGTTAAGTGGATTTGTTTGAGGAGGTGGATCCAGTTGATCTGAAATAGTGACGTAGAATGACATCATTGCAAAACTGAGGTGTCACGAAGTCTGCTAAAATCGACTTAGAACAGCTAATATCTGAGATAATCTAAATTTTGAGTAGAAGTTTTTGATATTTTGTATACATTTCCTATGATATTCATTATTGACTGGGAAAATAGAATGAATATATATCTTTTTCCCGAGTCACCAGGCTACTAAGTATGACACCTCAGTTTCGGAAATAAAAATTTAGATTCTGATATCAGTATTGGCTAATGTTATTTTTATAAGATCAGCTGGATATTCTTTAACAACATTTTTGGTGAATCACAAGTTATGCATTGTGATTTTATACCCATTGATGTTCTGTAATTTTGAGGGCCAAAATTTTAGCATTGTAGCTTCGAAAAGGTGATTTAAAGCATACTAAATTCACAAAGCCCCCTCCCCCCACCCCCTCTATAAATTATAGGCTCAATAGGCTCAAGGCCAAGGTGGGCCTCCGACTTTGAATAGGGAGTTAGATCTTTCCGTTAGAGAATATAGTTGAGGTTGATTATAGATGTAAATTATATCTAAATTATCTTTACGAATGATTGTGGATGGGATACATAGACGATTATGGACAGGAATAGAGTCATGTAACCTGATTGTGGATGGGATACATAGTAGAGTATGTACAGGAATAGAGTCATATAACCTGACTGTGGATGGGATACATAGTAGAGTATGGACAGGAATAGAATCATGAAACTTGATTGTGGATGGGATACATAGTAGAGTATGGACAGGAATAGAATCATGAAACTTGATTGTGGATGGGATACATAGTAGAGTATGGAGAGGAATAGAGTCATGTAACCTGATTTTGGATGGGATACATAGTAGAGTATGGTCGACAGGAATAGAGTCATGTAACTTGATTGTGGATGGGATACATAGTAGAGTATGGACAGGAATAGAGTCATGAAACCTGACTATGGATGGGATACATAGTAGAGTATGGACAGAAATAGAGTCATGTAACCTGATTGTGGATGGGATACATAGTAGAGTATGGACAGGAATAGAGTCATGAAACCTGACTATGGATGGGATACATAGTAGAGTATGTACAGGAATAGAGTCATGTAACCTGACTGTGGATGGGATACATAGTAGAGTATGGACAGGAATAAAATCATGAAACTTGATTGTGGATGGGATACATAGTAGAGTATGGACAGGAATAGAATCATGAAACTTGATTGTGGATGGGATACATAGTAGAGTATGGAGAGGAATAGAGTCATGTAACCTGATTTTGGATGGGATACATAGTAGAGTATGGTCGACAGGAATAGAGTCATGTAACCTGATTGTGGATGGGATACATAGTAGAGTATGGACAGGAATAGAGTCATGAAACCTGACTATGGATGGGATACATAGTAGAGTATGGACAGAAATAGAGTCATGTAACCTGATTGTGGATGGGATACATAGTAGAGTATGGACAGGAATAGAGTCATGAAACCTGACTATGGATGGGATACATAGTAGAGTATGGACAGGAATAGAGTTGAAACCTGAGCCGGAGACAAAGCTAAAATTAAACTCACGCCTACGAGAATAGCGAACAAATAAAAGAAGCAAGAATGAGGAAAAAGTTTAAAGGAGGTGACATAGGTATACCTTTGTTCATGTGAACTCAACCGAAGAAACCGAAACGTCCAGACATTGTTAGGTTTTTAGTCAGACACAATTTTTATGATTTTATTTAATGTCTGACTGCTCTTATAACATTTTTGCAGAAACCGCTGTTACACACGACTTTCCATCTTTTTAATGTACTGAAATCTTATTTTAGTTTTCAATGTTGATTTTCTTGAGTCGAATTCTGCTTGATCTGAGTTAAGTTATGTTCGTTATTCGTGACGCAACTGAAAAGAGTTGTGTATTGAGAGGCGGCCTCAATACGACAAAATGGCACAATAAGATCTAAAATCTGTAGAATTCAATGATATAATTTTATCTCTTTGAAAAAATGTCAGAATTTCTAAAACTTTGTTCAACTTTAATTATTTTTTCCCGCATTATCCAAAAAGCCTGTGTCGCGACAACACTAAAATTGAAAACCTATTAGCCAAAAATCAACCGAGAATGCAAGCGCTTAGAATATTGGCTTGACGAACTTGCTTTTCCTTTGCATGCCTGCATATTTTTTAAGCAGGCATAGAATAGCTTTAAAGTAATAAAATATATCGTGTTTTAAGCTAGAAAGTCAGGTTAGTTTTGTTTTTCTAGGGGAAATATTAAATTTCTTATCTACACGGAAGCAGATTTTTGTTCTTAACAGGAAAATTTGTTCAGTCAACGTTTTTAGATTTTTTGGCTGTGACGTCACGTGACGTCAGAGTAGGTCAATTTGGAGGGCAAAACAAAAGAATTTCGATCTCCTGAGAATTTGAACCAATTGTTTAGCCCTCCAAATTGAGCTGCATTCCGACGTGCTGCAAAGGGTCTATATCGATTAAGAAACAGGTAGGGTATCATTTTTTTTACAATTTGTCTGGGGAAGGGTAAGGTTTTTGTCTGGGATAGGGTATCTTTTTGACATTTTTTCTGGGATAGGGTTATGTTTTAGTTGTTTTAGCCTGGTAGGCTACGTTTTCTGCCGACACACAAAAAAAAAAAAAAAAAAAAAAAAAAAACGATTTAAATTCAATTAAACAATTGCCAAATAGTTATTGAAATCTATTGAGTTTAGTCTGGGATAGGGTATACAATTCGTAGGTTTAGTCTGGGGTAGGGTATATGAAATCAAAATTCTAGGTCTGGGATAGGGTCAGGGTTTTGAGGACCTGGCGGTACACCCCCACCCAACAGGCCAACAGACTTAAACTAAACGACGATAAATCAGAATTACTAGTGTTAAGAGCTAGTCATCGACCCAGTCCTCGGTTTGACAAACTACTAGTTGGAGATGAGTATATTAAACCCTCTCCCAGTGCTAGAAATATCGACATCGTTTTTGATAACACTATGTCGATGGACAGTCAAATAATGGCTGTATGCAAGTCATGCTATTATCACATCATTTGTATTTCTGGCATTGGACGATACTTAAATGTTGAGGACATCAAAAAACTTGTTCAGGCATTTGTAATTTCTAGGATTGACTATTGCAATTCACTATTATACGGCTTGCCAAATAATCTCATAGACAGACTCCACCATAGTAAAAATGTTGAATTTGCAACCAGGATTCATAATTTTAAATCAATTAGTTGACTCTGGTTTGTTTTAAAGTATGTTTTTTTTCAAGACGTTTCGATCTGGACTCAGATCTTCTTCAGTTATCGTTACAAGTGAATACGTTATAATACTATCGCGAGCAGAATTTGAAAATCTTGTTTAAGCGCGCGCCGTTCTAGAATTTACAATTATTTTATATAATTTAGGTATAGCAATGCGATCATTTCCCGAGTTCTTATCAAGTTCAGAGTGCCATGCTTCTAGGAATAGTCTCTTGTGCCAGTTTTGTTCTCTGTCTACAATTTTAGTTTCACTAAATTTAAACTCATGGCCTTTATTGTTCGCATGTTGGGCAATTTTTGATGATGAGACTTATCACAATGACATATTACGCAATCATTAATTGATTTGCATTGGTTGCCTGTTAAGAAACGATTCTATTTAAGGTAGCTCTCATTACCTACAAAGCTTTGAACGATTTAGCACCATTTCATATTAGAAATCTTATCTCGCCATATAAGCCTGCTCGTTCTCTTCACTCTTCCACAAAGAATTTTTTGGCATGATAGGTTATATATAGTTGTTTGATTATAATTTTGTAATTCAGCGCTTTAATTAAGTTATTATTATTATTATTATTCATTATTTATTATTATTATTATATCTAAGTGCTAAAATGCACATAAAATGCTAAAGGTCACGTCACCTGACAAACAGCGATACAGCATAGAAATAATATTATGAACAAAATATGTGACTTCGATTCAATCCCATTACAAATGGCTTTCAGGCATTTTTAGCTTCATCGCGATCATCCTTACGTCACTAATTACATTAATTACATTCAGTTACAAATTACATTGACAAGGATCATAATAAATGATGACAATACCTTTAGTAACAAATATATAATATACAAATATATAAGCGTGCACTTTTTTCTTCTTCTACTGATGCATTTGAACTGTATTTCTCCGATTATTTCAGCTAATTAGGAATTTGTTTTCGTTTAGCAACTTTTAAAGGATCAGAGCCCTTTTCAATTTTCCAGGCGTCCTGCATGCAGCTGCTCCATCTTCCTTCAATTGAATGACAAACTGGTCTTGCAGAACCAAATACGGCAAAAGAAACGATATATGCTAGGCTGCACTAGGAGTTGCCTGGCTTACACGAATAGGAAAAAGGCTTTGACTTTATTCACGCGGACTAGTAATCAGTGAAAACCACACATGAAGCCAAACTAATGAATTCTCCCGCCTATAGAATTATAAGCATTATGGTTGTTGCAAGAGTTACATATACCCTGAATTCCGTTTGCTCTCTTGCTACTCGATCAATAAGCAAGAGAACCTCTGTCATCCAGGGTATGTTACACACTTTAGTATCTAGAAAGAGGTATCTTCAGCAGTCTCTGACTGGCTGTTGTCAGTGGTTGATGTGTCGTAATCATTCTTTGCCGGTGGATTATCGTAGTCTTGGTTGTTTTCCGCTTCACCTTTCACAGGAGGATTATCATAGTCCCCGGTATTTTCCATGCCGTCTTTGACCGGGGGATTGTCATAGTCCGGGGTATTTTCCATGCCACCTGTGACTGGTGGGTTATCGTAGTCATTGTTTTTTTGCATGCCGTCTTTGACCGGGGGACTGTCATAGTCCGGGGTATTTTCCATGCCACCTGTGACTGGTGGGTTATCGTAGTCATTGGTTATTTGCATGCCAACTGGTGGATTATCGTAGTCGACATCAGGTTTTCCTCCATTCACTGGATTATCATAATCTTAAGACGAATAAAGATAACAATCAAATTTGTGATTATGGAACAGATTTTTATCTAAAGTACCTTAAACGAAAATGCTCGCAATACATTGAAAGGAAAGGGAAACGCAGGTTTCCCATACCATATATTGTAAGATTGCTCATCGTTTTATTAATTCATATTTAGGTTTTCATGAGCAGCTAAAGTGCATTTTGGTTATTGCAAAGATGTAACCACGCAGGATGGATGCTGGAAAGGAGCCGAGGGATCGGATAGGGTTTTTCAATGATCTGTGTATAATATTGCAGGCACGTCTTGTAATAAGTTTACCTGGAGAGGCCCTGGTCAAACTGCGCAGTGGCTCGTAAGCTGACTCGGATCCTGGAATCATAGGAAGAGGCCCAAGAGAAGCCTTTATATAAGCTGGGTTGGCTGTAAAAAGAAGAAGAACATCATATACATATAACGGTATACACTATACATTCGGCAAGTGGGCAAGTGGGCAAGTGGGCAAGTGGGCAAGTGGGCAAGTGGGCAAGTGGGCAAGTGGGCAAGTGGGCAAGTGGGCAAGTGGGCAAGTGGGCAAGTGGGCAAGTGGGCAAGTGGGCAAGTGGGCAAGTGGGCAAGTGGGCAAGTGGGCAAGTGGGCAAGTGGGCAAGTGGGCAAGTGGGCAAGTGGGCAAGTGGGCAAGTGGGCAAGTGGGCAAGTGGGCAAGTGGGCAAGTGGGCAAGTGGGCAAGTGGGCAAGTGGGCTAGTGGGCAAGTGGGCAAGTGGGCAAGTGGGCAAGTGGGCAAGTGGGCAAGTGGGCAAGTGGGCAAGTGGGCAAGTGGGCAAGTGGGCAAGTGGGCAAGTGGGCAAGTGGGCAAGTGGGCAAGTGGGCAAGTGGGCAAGTGGGCAAGTGGGCAAGTGGGCAAGTGGGCAAGTGGGCAAGTGGGCAAGTGGGCAAGTGGGCAAGTGGGCAAGTGGGCAAGTGGGCAAGTGGGCTAATAAAAGATGATCGAGGTTCATGTTTTCTTACCAAAATCTCCTTTATTGATATCAGCATAAATTGGATCCTGTATGCAAACCAACAAACAAAGAATCATCATCTGAGATTCAACGTCTATTCAAAAAATCAAATAATATCCCTCTTGCGGAAGGAAAGTTGAAGGAGTCAATTGACTGCTTACCTGATATACTTCCAGTTTTGAGACTAAAAGAAAAGAGACAAAAAAGGTGAGTTTATTCAACGGACCTTCATTACAGTATTTATCTGAGAACTATCTGACTAAATAGATAGAACTATTATAGAAATTAACAAAAGACAAAGTAGCATCATAGCTACGAGGTCTTCAACAACTCGTAACTCTTTTGAACAGTATCACTGGGAAGTATGACGATTATCTCTGAGCTAACATTTTTTTTTTGCTTCAATGTCGACCTACAAACTGACATATAAGCAGCAAAAGGCAAAAAGTCTGTACTGAAATGTCTTACCTGAGTTAGTTTCATGATCTTGGCTGAAATAACAAAGAAATGGAAAAATCGTCAATTATAATGAATGAAGGAAGAAATAAATTTGAATGGCGAAAATTGGTGGTATAAGGATAATTCCACTTGAAATGAAAAATTGGAAGGTTAAATTTTTTCGTTTATTGCAAAATCGTAAAAGTTTTCAGACTTACTTTCTTTTTCTGTACTTCGCTGCCGCCACGCATACTACTCCAATAAGACAAATTAATCCCAATACACCCAAAATGGGTCCAAAAATTGCTGAAGCATTTCCGCTAGCAGAAGCTTGGTTTTTACTTCCCTTCTGATTATTTTTGATCTGGAAAATAAAAGATGAATATATAATGCTGATTAAAGAAAGGCAATTTTACTAGTACAATTTTTCGTTGTTGTTGTTTCCATTCTCTCACTAGGCTGTGCTTTGAGGGCCCTTCTCACCAGCGAGGTTCTCAGCCAGGGACCGCGGAGCATATAATTTTGATTGGGGGAGGAGGAGGGGCTAACGACCACCAAATACTGGAAGACCTAAGGGGTTTGGGGGCATGCTCCCATTATTGGGGGAGGGGAATATAGCCCCCCAGCCCCCCTGCTCCAGGGTCCATGTCAGCACGTTTCCCTCCCTTAGCTTAGCAAAAACAACTTCTGAATTCCCGAATTCACCGTCGATCATAGCACAAGGCTAGATGCTTGCTAGCTGCAGAACTATAAAACGTTATCCTTAAATTTCACTTTGTAATCAATTTGATCGAACCCTGATTCAATGAACCCCACTGATCGAATTGGAAAGCTATAGTGTTTGGTTTTATTCTACCGAACTTGAAACCCCTCGTTATTTTCCATCCTACGTTCACAGGTACATTCCTGGCCATAATTAATTCACTTGCATTATTGGTTTGCTTACTTCAAGTGGGTTTTTAGTAGTAGTTTCTGGGTTTTCTGTTGTTGTTGGTATAACTGGTGGAGGTCTTACTGTTGAAAGCCGTGTTGTATCGTCTGAAATTTAAATAAATGTATTTATCGTTATTAAAGGCAAAAAACTTTAAATTTGTTTCAAAGATCGGCAAATGACTAAATCTTCCTTACTGGATCGAGTAGATTTTCAATACTCCACGCCTGCGCGCTGAGGAGTTTTTTTAGTCCTTCCTTAACCAGTCTATTAAAAAAAATCTAAATTCGGCCGGTATATTTGTTGGAGGAATTGCAGACTGGTGAGGAAGCTTGGCCGAAGCCTAAGGGATAGGTTAATCGGCCCCTTTAGACGGCAGATGATTACCCTCTTGCTATCTGGCCAGCATGGACCAAATTTTATGTTATCTGGAATCACATACCCAAATCATACTCATGGTAGTAATTTATGAAATGGTTGAATACGTACTGATGACGATATACTTACATGTGTGTTTTCCGCTGATTTTGGCCAGGGCACATCCCTGGACGTTTTCTTCGCACTTGAATAAGAACCTGATAAGCAGCCCGGCGTAATCAGATCTTAGCTTCCCAGACCACTGGAAAAAAAAAAAAAGAAACTCTTGATCATAATGTCACTTGATTGAATCCAGATATTTCTATTCCTATCAGGTAATACTGGCCAATAACGTTTTAAAACAAAATATTTTCCTTTGAAGAAGACTATTGGATTCTAAAAACATCAAGAAAGAGAGCTCCACGAGGAAACACTATTGGCAGCAAAAATTCTGCGGTAAATTTTGATTCATATCGCTTCAGCGATAAAAGTTGCGCGTGGCACGATCACGATAAAAAGGTAAAGTACCTATATATTCAACGTCGGTATATATATATATAGTTCCTTCAGTTCAAAGTCAACTGCTATCAATGGAAACCCACGATATTTAGAAGCTATTTAAAACATAACGTGTTCGGGCAGATACAGGGTCTCGCTCTCGCAAAATCTTCAAATATTTTATAAAACGGCTGCTTGTCCGCTCTGTATTGTGATGCGAGCCCTCAGCTACGCCAAGTGTGTCTAAGCTTGCTTTTCGCGTTGGCCAGCAGCGTGTTTATCAGTATACCGGTACAAAGACACGAGCACCGTTTTATATTATTGTTAAAATTTAATCTTAAATTTTAAAGTACCTTTAGAAACTTAATAACTCGTTGGTCTCGTATGTTTCCATTCTTGATGTAAACTTCAACCTCAAAAATATTTCCTTCTCCCTTTTTCCACTTTCCAAAAGCATCACGATACTGCCAACTTATTTGTATACTTTCATTACAAGGTATTAATGTTCTGTGTTCATTGTCGTCGGTGAAAGATACGTTCTGGACTGTTAATTCGGTCAGCGGTAGTCCAAGTAGAGGCTCCTCTGTCTTGCGTATGGAGTATTTGCATTCTAAAGGAAATTACAAAAAAAAAGACATCTTATAAAAATAGAAAGCAACTTTTCTGGCCAAAATATGTTGATTTTGAATTATTTATGGTGTGGTTGGGGGAAGGCAGGGGGAGTGGGAGGGGCGGGGGGAGAAGGGAGTTTGGTAAGTGGATTTTGTTGGACGTAGATTTTTCAAATATTTTTAAAGAGTGAATGGGGCCATGCATTGCGATCTTATATGCCCATTGATGTCCTGCAGTTTTGAGGGCCAAATTTTAGCTTCGTAGTTTATATACTTAGGTGTTTTATAACATTTTAAATTTCATTTATAAGGTGGGTTTCCGGATTTGGACGGGGCCTTAGATTTCTCCGTAAGCCGGAATAAAGTTGAAGTTGATTATGGGTCGCTGTATGTACGTTAACCGAAAGGACTATGAATGGAATACACAGAGGAGTAAGAACAGGGATAGAGTTGAATCCTGAGCCGTAGACAAAGCAAAAATAAAACTGACGCCTACGAAGAAGGCGAACAAAGAAGCAAGAATGAGGAAAAGTTTAAAGGAAGTGACGTCAGTATACCTTTGTTCATGTGAACTCAACTGAAGAAACCGCTGGTACATACGACTTTTAATATCTTTATTTCTACTGAAAAATTGAAACTTTTAACGTTGATTTTCAGGAATCTGAGTTTCGTTAGGTTCGTTATTCTAAAGCCATCCCTAGACACCGCTCAACTGAAAAATAGGCAATAAATGTATACGTATGCCATACCTGAGAAATAACACCAATGGAACCATTCTACATTTTTTTTCTGATAAGAGCGGCAAGGATTCAATACAACAGAATGACACAATATGAACTAAATGCTTTGAAATCTTTTAGGAAATGCGAGAATTTGTAAAACTCTATTAAACTTTACTTAAACAATTTCGCAATATCAAAAAGCCTGTGTCGCGACAACACTGAAATCGAAAACTTAATGACGAAAATACTATTATTATATGAAATAGAGTGTGATATTGAGTGACATCAAAATGATAAAATTGATATCCCCAATCCCACCAGTGGCCAGTGGGGATACGATTTATATCAACACTGATGGTGTCAAATTTTGACTTTTTGCTCAGCAAGTCTCAAATTCTCCATTATTTTTCATTGAAGATTTCATATAATAAAAAGAACATTACATGGCCGCTTGGACATACGAATTTTATCTTCTTGTGCTGATATTATCTCTCACTCGTTCGTTGCGTTCACTCATGAGAGATAACATCAACACTCGAAAATAAAATTCGTATCTCCGCGCGACCATGTAATATCCTATATTTATTACACATTTAGGGTTGATATCCGTGAAATAAAGCCGTGAATGAAAACCATATCAGTGAAGTGATGCGATATCACTTCACGGTAAAGTGTCCAATAAAATCTCGCAATATATAATAATCTCTATTTATTTAGTATTTTTTAGCATCTTTGATAACTCTATGAATACTATACATAGTTTCCTTGGCAAATAATGACTAGTGTCCAAGGAGTAAATTTATTAGTATAGAGTCAACTTACTTTCCGAGTCCTTAAGTTCAATCCTCGAGAAACATTTCCACTTGTTGACAATGTAGTTTGCTTTGTTGCTGGGACATTGACATTTACAGCAAGGTCCATCGTAACAATGTGTCTCCTGTCCTCTGCAGTAACTCGCATGGCATCCAGGGTTGCTGAAAGCATCCGCTTTGGGATGACTGCCATTATGGCGAACAACTTCAACTCTGTTCAGAACACTGTTTGATAGAACAACCAAAGGGCTCGACAGAAGAAATAAAACTGCTCCATAAACCAAAAGCGACATTTTGGAAATAATATAAAAAAAGAAACTCTATTTCAAAATTTTCTTGATCTAAGGTTTTCTTTAATTGGACTCAGTCGTCGTCGACTTCAAATTTTCCTTTAAGCTGTTGTCGTAGTTCTTTCTGTACTTTATACTTAAATTCATCCAACCAAATAATGTATGATTTGTGTCACTAATGACTGCCGATGTTACGTAAGGTTTCCTAAGTATCGTCTAAATACAAGCGCTTAGAATATTGGCTTGACGAACCTGCCTTTCCGTTGCATGCCTGCATAATTTTTAAGCAAGCATAGAATAGCTTTAAAGTAATAAAATATATCGTGTTTTAAGCTAGAAAGTCAGGTTAGTTTTGTATTTCTAGGGGAAATATTAAATTTCTTATCTACACGGAAGCAGATTTTGTTTTTAACAGGAAAATGTGTTCAGTCAACGTTTTTAGATTTTTTGGCTGTGACGTCACGTGACGTCAGAGTAGGTCAATTTGGAGGGCAAAACAAAAGAATTTCAATCTCCTGAGAATTTGAACCTATTGTTCAGCCCTCAAAATTGAACTGCATTCCGACATGCTGCAAGGGGTCTATCTCGATTAAGAAACAGTGGAAAACAGATAACTTTTTTATACTTGAATATCATAATCTCGTGTTAGATAATTAAATAAATACATAAGTCTTAGAAAGGAATAAGAGCTTAGAAACTGATCTTCATACCGTATAGTCACGTGAGCTACAAGTGAGTTTTGATCATGAACATTCCCGGAACACAAGTCAAAATGTTCACTGACAAATAGTACGAGGAATATATAACTGATTGTTGTTCTTGATGTTTAAGTATACAGTAAAAAAATATTTTTAGGATAGTTGAGATGTACATTTGATTATTGAGAAACTGATTTTATTCTTTTGAACGACCCATTAGCCGTTCCAATCAACCATAACCATTTTGGAAAAATAAGAATAAATAGATAAACATTTGGGTGCACGAATTTCACGAATTATTTGTATTTTCTTCAGCCGAAGAGAGTCTTTATGGATCATTCCAGTCTTTCACTTTCTGCCTTCATGGTTTGATTTGTCTGACAAGGAATATTTTAAAGAATTGTGTCATTTGGCATAATTTAATTCTAAGCATCATTCAGGTTCTATGCATGACTTGTCTGTCCAAAATCTTTGTTGGTGCATAACGTCATGAAATGTCAATCAAAACTATTTACATCGATGCCTAAAAATTGAATTTTGATCATAAAAAAATTATAGGTTTTGTTTTCAAATTTGTCAACATTTAGTTCGATGGTCAAAACAATACAGTTTCAGATTGTTTAATCTCAGTTTCAAAAACTTTGAATTACGTCAGTGGTCAAACTTGACCGAACAGAGACTGAATCAAAAGAATTTATTGCGTGGTAAAATATCTCGAATATTAATAGTCGAAATCTGCTGAATCGGATAATCCTGAAACATGACGCAATATTAACTTTTACGATTTTACGGAAAAAAGTTTTATTCTGTAAATAAAAATCTGGTACCGTAGGTCCTGTGGTAGGCCCTTGATCATCATTACCAGCGGAATTTGCCTTTTTCCCGCCATTTTTGTATGACGTAATTTTTTGCTGGCACCTTTGCCATTAAAGTTTTATTTCATTCAGTTCGTTTTGCCTCGAGGATTAATTTTAACTTTGCTTTATAGCCAAGTTTATAGTCCGTTTAAGCTTAGTTTCAGGTTGCTTTCCACACATGGGTCACTAGCTAAAGCGTAAGTACGATATAAAAAAGTATTGGACTTCGAAAGTAGATTTCCATTGAAGGATAAATTTGTGCTAGTGTAGTTGGCTCGATGGCATTGCTCTTTTATTAGTATTTCCATTTGCTTCAGCCATAATTCAGTTTGCTTTAGTTTTGATTATGTACAATAACGACAGCAATATAAGTATTTATATTGTCCTGTCAGCCTTGGTCAGGGGTCATTGTTTTTTTGGGGGGTTCTAGACGTTTATGCGGGTTCAGGGAAGGCCTATTTTAAATACCTTCTCTTTCTTTCATGTTATTTTTATTTTATTGGGTTTAATATGGGCTTTTAATGGGTTCTTAGATAGGTGTCCCCAATTAGTTTACTATTATGTAAGCTAGATTTTACTGACACAGAAATAAAGTCTATTATTATCATTATTATTATTGACATTTTATTATTATTGACATTTTATTAGGTTCTTTGAAATTTTTTGATACAACTTTGTGGGCTACTGACCTATTCCCAGTCTTATTCCTTATATTCCTTATTCCTTAAGTGCATCTTGGTTATTATTATTATTATTATTATTATTATTATTATTATTATTATTATTATTATTATTATTATTATCTTTTGGAAAGTCGTGCTTGGTATATTTAATTTATCCTTGTGGTCTTTGGTTGTACTAATTTGATGTTGATTTAGGCACCTCTTGCATGCCCCAAAAAGTTACAAGCAGAGTGAGAGAGCTATAAAGCCTCTAATTTTTCATACTTGAAAATGAGACTGAATGAAATTTGAGTTACACATTGTCAGGGGAAAAATTGTAATAATAATAAATAATATTAAACAATAGTAAACTAGGAAATTTACCTTAAAGTTGAAACTCTGAAATATTTCTTTAATAGTTATCAGCAAATATTCACATTCTTTATGTAAATATAATGTACAAAAGAATAAGCAAGAATCAATGCAAAATAAGTAATCTTTTTAAAATAACTAACTATATGCAAATTTACATAAAATGTAAAAAAAATGATACTCTTCCAATAAATATTAGATGCATATTAATGTTCGCAATAAATAGTTTAAGCACTTAAATCTTGCTCACTAGAATCAGTTGGTTCCAGTACCATGTAGTCTGGAATAGCGTTCTTAGAAATAGGCTCAAGGGATATAGCCTGGTTTTCATTGGGTCTGTCATCATTTATCTCAGGTGTGACAGGCCTGATCAGGGGTTGATATATACCACTAGAATCAATGTCATCTTCCTGCTTTCTCTGTAACTGAGCATACTCATGACTTGAGTTTCCAATTGTATTACTCATATTTACAATGTGGTTTAGGGGTGCTATGTCTCTTGGATAATAGGCTGATGAGGATCTTTTGTTTCCATGGTAACCATCTCTGTTGTGATTGATAGAGTTTGTTGCAAGAGATTCCATGCTTATTCCAGGAGTTCTTATGATTAGCTCATTATCAGGTCCACGTCCATACATTGCATTATCTAAAATTATAGAAAAAATAACCTATAATTAGCTATAGTAAAGGAATTTGTTTTTGCATTAAATTGGTGGTATCATAGATTACAGTGTTAGATCAGCATTTTTTACACAAGAAAAAAATTCACATGTTTTATATAAATTATTCTCACCTAAACTTCTAGAAGATGAAGATTGGTATCCTTCAGTCAGTACAGGATACACAACATACTCATAATCATGCAAAGGATCATTTGCATTTTCAGCTGTTCTTGTGGAAGATTGCCCTTCAATTTCTGTGATAAAATAGATATACAATATTGTTCAGGGAAATATTTCAGACAGGCCATAATGATAAAGTAGTTACTGTATGTGTTTGTGTGGGTAGTGGGGATGGGAAAATAAAGTAGGGGATTTTCTTCCATCCGTTTTAAGTCTTAATATAAAATTATTCATTAAAAACCTAAATATATAATAAACTCCCACTGCTTTTAGCTAGTGTAATTAGCATACCTGTTCTAGAAATCTGCTTTTTCCTTTGCCTGCACATCAGTATGAAGAAGACCAAAGATCCTACCATGACAAAAAAGATTGTAACTCCACCCGCTGCAAATGCTATCCATAATTTTTGATCACCACTAGCTGTGTCTTTCCTTGGTTCTTTATTTGGTATTGCTGTTGTGGTGTGTGTTGATATTATGGTGGACATTACCTATGGGAAGGCCAAAGATAATTATTAATATTTTATAAGATTGATTAACTTTTATAAGATTAATTGATTTTTTAAAGATTAATTTGAAATTCATTGAACTTATAAATTAGGCCTTCAACTTCAAATATGGAGGGATTTGTGATCAAGGTGGAAAAATAAGCTGATCCGGATCCATATACATGATATTGATTATAAGCTAATACATATGAATATTAAGTGGCACAACTCTGATGAGAAATTTGTAAGTAATATGTCATAAATTACCTGTTTTTTAGTAGCAGTTGTTGTGGGTTGAATTGGCTTGTATTCTGTACTTGATTCTGTTTTAGTTGTAGTTTGGGATGGTTTTGGTGTTGCTGTAGTTGAGATTTGAGGTATCTTTGTTGGAATAATGTTTGCTTGTTTAACTATGAAAGAAATATAAGGAATGGAAGTATAAATATTTTTTCCTGTTATGAAATATTTTTTGATAAATAAATTAATGATTATAAGTAAAGAAAGAGAGAAAGAAAGAAAGGAAGGAAGGAAGGAAGGGAGGGAGGAAGGAAGAAAGAAAGAAGGAAAGGAAAAAAATCAATAAAATAAGAAAGGGATTAACACACAAAAAAGAAGAAAAAGAAGAAGAAATGAATTGAAATGAAATGAGAAGAAAAGAAATGAAAAGAAAAAAGAAAAAGAATGAGTATTTTCAAAATGTAATAAATGGAAAGAAGTGAAATGCAAAAAAAAAAGAAAAAAAAAAGAGTCACTTCATTAGTTCTTTTATCCCATATCATACCTTTAAAAGTTCCTCGGCTCTTAAACATCAAACACCCTTTGACATTGTCATCAAGGATGTTATCATGTTCACATGTTACTACAACTTTGATGATGATCCCTGAATAGTTACTGTGTAGTCCTGAATTCCACTATAGACAGACAAAATGAAAGAAAAAATGTTATAAGTATTTTATTATCCTTATATCTTTGAAAGCTTTAGATTTTTCTTCAAATTTTAACGTCAATTCAGACAGAAAATATATTAAATTATTTTAGTGATTGGTCAATTCTGTAAACATTGGTTGTCAATAATTTCATTAACAAAAAAGAGTACATAAGAAATATATATTTTAAAAATAAATTTCTGCACACCTTGAGAAGCCATTTATCTGGCTTGGTCCAGTGCTGTTTCAAAGTCACAGAAACTATACTGTTTTTTCCCATATACCAAGTACTGTTTTTCAGATAAAACCAAGATGATCTGATCTTAGAACATGTGCCATGCATAATTTTGTTTTCCAAGCGTAAAGACCCAGGAGTGCTCAAAATGTTGATTACTGGTAGACTTTTAGGCTTGTAATCTTTGAAATGAATACTACATCCATCTGTATCAAGAAAAATAATTTAGTTAATATCATTGATCTTAATTATGCTAGCTATGATTATCAGTAATTAGGAGGATAGATATAAAAAACGCAAAGAAAAATTTAAATCAATTTATTCAATTTTATTATTTATTATTATTGATATTATTTTTAAATTATCTTAAAAGCAAGATTAATAGATGATTAATCAATAATTTAGTATATATATTTTCGATATTTTTTTAAATGAATAAATATTATTAAATTAACTTTAACAAAATAAAATGCATAGGAAAGCAAGTAAACAGATAATAGAACGAAAAATTAGGTATGAATAAAAGAATATAATTTATATTGAATGAATATAAAATTTGTTCATCTCAAGTTTTTTTTTGAGGTTAAGATATTAATATAATTTTATTATTAATTTTTCTAAATTTTTTCTACATACAGTAAATTATATTATTAAGCTATTTTTAGAATATAACGTTATAGTTAGTCACATCTACGTCATCATTTTATCTATTAAATCATCCCTGTCTTTATATGGTCATTCCTTTGTGAAATGGTTTAGTTTACGAAGGTCATTGACGTCACAATGTTATGATTCACCCAACCATCGTGGTGTGTCATATATTCATTAACATTCTCTCGCACGTCTTACTAAGCTTCAAATAAGCTTTCTTTTGGAGATTTTACTTTTATTATATATAAACTTTGAAATGCTTCTTATAAGCTTATTTTAATCACAAGAAGAGAGCGAGGGATGAGTCTCGTAGGCTTTATAATCCTCAATGTTAAACTTCTTTTCGTTGTATCGAAATTGTATCGATTTTTACTGGCATTCTAATGTCTCTGTACTTATGTATCTAACAGATCGAACACTTCCTAGATATTTAAGTATTCAATATTTTAAAATTAATATCTTACTTTCTATACATTCAATTCTAAATTTAAAGCTATGAAGTTGAAACAAAAGAAATGACACTAAGACTAAGGGAAAAAACATGTAAATATTCCCAGAGGTGTTGCACTTTTTCCCTTGAGTTTTACTGTAGAAATGACATTAATTTTTGTACTTACTTTCATCAACGACGTCTTTGCTTTCCACACAAGCGTATGTCTTAGTGTAAAATGTATTCAGAGGGGAAGAACACTGGCAGAGACAAGAGTCTGATATCCCAGAAAGTTTCTGACTAGCATTGTATTTAGAACATGCATTCGGTGGGCATAGAAGTCCTTGTTGAGACATGACATCGAAGGAATCGTCCTGGTTTGGTAGTCTTGTGATGCTTATAATATTACCATTTGAGGACTTCGTGGATATTAAGACTAAGAGAACATAACGAACCATCGAAATATGATTAAAAATTGAAGGTGCTTTCGAGTTGAGAACCATTTTGATGCAAACAGCGTTCTATTCAACGTCCTTTTCTTAAAATGTTAAAACAAAGTATTAACAAACTGGTTAAACCCTCAGTGACGTAGAAATTGTTTATAATGCCGGCATCGCTTTGGTCGGATGCTGGACAGCACACACCTTTGATAACTCATTTAAAACTTCCGCCATTACGATGAGACTAGTCATCGGCAAGTCTTCTGATTGGCTGCTTGGCCAAGGAACAAAATAACTCGCTGTGACTTCCGGGTCGAAAGCCACAACCGGAAATCGCGGAAACCTCCTAAAAAAATCCATTTTAATTGCTATATGAATTTAGAAAAAAATATATATAAAACACGAAACCGTTTAGCATCTAATAACTAATATTGTGAGAGGATTGAAAATTTGGAATCGAAATCGAAAATCATCTAATCGCCATAGAAATTCTATTCGTTTCTATTATTGTAACGAAGAGTTTATGTTGTCGGGGGCAGGGCAAATTCTTAGCAAACCTTTCATTCGTGGGAAATCAAACCCTAACTGTATTGGACCAGACCTAGAACTAATAAGCTCAATCTAACTGTCACTTGACTTGCTCCGATCCGTGAGGCGGGCAAGTCAGGATCTCTCGGTGTCTGAGAGAATGGGGACATATCTGTCACCAAGGGAGACGGTCAAGTCGCATATTGATGCCAATACTGGGCTTTCAAAATGTGAGGAATTTGTTTGTGGTATTATTCCCGGTGTTTTCCCGTTTCAGCCCGTGTCATTCCCTTTCGTATTATTTATTTCCGGTATCATTTTAGTATTCAGAGACCTAGAGTGTAAACCCTTTTTTACTCCGACGAAGGACTAGCGTCCGAAACGTCAGTAAGTGATCTCTCTTATTTTTTACGGTGTAAAATTTAACTTTTTATCCATAGAGTGTAAATAGGTTGGATGTCATTTGAATTGCCGGGAGAGCCACGGAGCACCAGCCTCCTTTGCAGACATTCTTAGGATCGTCACGCAAACGAAGTATTGCGTGACGACCATAAGATCGTCTGCGTAGGAGGCTACGGAGCACCAGCGTAAAATGGTTTGTCTGATCTTAGAAGAATTAATGTTTCAACGACGTCGTATTCCAGTTCGTGCGGTGAACACAGCGCAGCAGTCGCTATATTCATTGTCTATGAACATGTTAGCATTAAGTTATCACCATATAACTGATAGGCAAAAAAATCATCAACATCAACTTGCAACATCATTGCGTTACAGTTTCAATTCCAGAACGAATGTTGCTCGTACTAGACACCTGACCACGGGAAGCAAATTTTGTTTTTGTTGCACGAAGTAGAAATTTCCTTTAATTTACTCATTGTAAAACATTTGCTGTATCAATCTGATATGGAAATATCAGTGTTACGAGCAACATTCGTAATCAGTTCGCAACATTCTCATAAGAAATGTTGGACAATATTCCGATTGACAGCGACGCAAAGATTTATAACAGAACAATTTGTCACCTAGGTAACGTGACGTCACGACTGAAGAACTCTATTACCACACGAGGGGAAACGGTCCACTTGCCGGAACATGACATAGTTTACCTGGTTACGTCACGCGTGCGCACGGCCAATTACTGGAAATTAATTGTTTAGTGACGTTATTGATCAAATTACAAATTAGAGCGTCGAATTAAGTGTACGCGAAAATAAAACATAAGGAATGCCATCATGTAGAAGGGAAAAAACAGCAAACCCGGACTCGCACTTGGGCATGCGTCACAGATACGTGATTGCATTGGTTGTCATTCTTTGTTGTCTTCTCAATAATTCGAATGTAGGTACGTAGGTTCTGGTTATCCAGCATCGATGTGCGCGCGAAGTCGAGTGTTGATCTTATGTGTTCTAAATGTTCCTCAAGTTTTCTCTTTTTCATTCTGTTGTGTTGTGTTGTGTTGTGTTGTGTTGTGTTGTGTTGTGTTGTGTTCTATTCTGTTGTGTTGTGTTGTGTTGTGTTGTGTTGTGTTGTGTTGTGTTGTGTTGTGTTGTGTTGTGTTGTGTTGTGTTGTGTTGTGTTGTGTTGTGTTGTGTTGTGTTGTGTTGTGTTGTGTTGTGTTGTGTTGTGTTGTGTTGTGTTGTGTTGTGTTGTGTTGTGTTGTGTTGTGTTGTGTTGTGTTGTGTTGTGTTGTGTTGTGTTCTGTTCTGTTCTGTTGTCTTTTCTTGTCTTGTCTTGTCTTGTCTTGTCTTGTCTTGTCTTGTCTTGTCTTGTCTTGTCTTGTCTTGTCTTGTCTTGTCTTGTCTTGTGTTGTCTTGTCTTGTGTTGTCTTGTCTTGTCTTGTCTTGTCTTGTCTTGTCTTGTGTTGTCTTGTCTTGTGTTGTCTTGTCTTGTGTTGTCTTGTCTTGTGTTGTCTTGTCTTGTGTTGTCTTGTGTTGTCTTGTCTTGTGTTGTCTTGTCTTGTGTTGTCTTGTCTTGTCTTGTCTTGTGTTGTCTTGTCTTGTCTTGTCTTGTCTTGTCTTGTCTTGTCTTGTCTTGTCTTGTCTTGTCTTGTCTTGTCTTGTCTTGTCTTGTCTTGTCTTGTCTTGTCTTGTCTTGTCTTGTCTTGTCTTGTCTTGTCTTGTCTTGTCTTGTCTTGTCTTGTCTTGTCTTGTCTTGTCTTGTCTTGTCTTGTCTTGTCTTGTCTTGTCTTGTCTTGTCTTGTCTTGTCTTGTCTTGTCTTGTCTTGTCTTGTCTTGTCTTGTCTTGTCTTGTCTTGTCTTGTCTTGTCTTGTCTTGTCTTGTCTTGTCTTGTCTTGTCTTGTCTTGTCTTGTCTTGTCTTGTCTTGTCTTGTCTTGTCTTGTCTTGTCTTGTCTTGTCTTGTCTTGTCTTGTCTTGTCTTGTCTTGTCTTGTCTTGTCTTGTCTTGTCTTGTCTTGTCTTGTCTTGTCTTGTCTTGTCTTGTCTTGTCTTGTCTTGTCTTGTCTTGTCTTGTCTTGTCTTGTCTTGTCTTGTCTTGTCTTGTCTTGTCTTGTCTTGTCTTGTCTTGTCTTGTCTTGTCTTGTCTTGTCTTGTCTTGTCTTGTCTTGTCTTGTCTTGTCTTGTCTTGTCTTGTCTTGTCTTGTCTTGTCTTGTCTTGTCTTGTCTTGTCTTGTCTTGTCTTGTCTTGTCTTGTCTTGTCTTGTCTTGTCTTGTCTTGTCTTGTCTTGTCTTGTCTTGTCTTGTCTTGTCTTGTCTTGTCTTGTCTTGTCTTGTCTTGTCTTGTCTTGTCTTGTCTTGTCTTGTCTTGTCTTGTCTTGTCTTGTCTTGTCTTGTCTTGTCTTGTCTTGTCTTGTCTTGTCTTGTCTTGTCTTGTCTTGTCTTGTCTTGTCTTGTCTTGTCTTGTCTTGTCTTGTCTTGTCTTGTCTTGTCTTGTCTTGTCTTGTCTTGTCTTGTCTTGTCTTGTCTTGTCTTGTCTTGTCTTGTCTTGTCTTGTCTTGTCTTGTCTTGTCTTGTCTTGTCTTGTCTTGTCTTGTCTTGTCTTGTCTTGTCTTGTCTTGTCTTGTCTTGTCTTGTCTTGTCTTGTCTTGTCTTGTCTTGTCTTGTCTTGTCTTGTCTTGTCTTGTCTTGTCTTGTCTTGTCTTGTCTTGTCTTGTCTTGTCTTGTCTTGTCTTGTCTTGTCTTGTCTTGTCTTGTCTTGTCTTGTCTTGTCTTGTCTTGTCTTGTCTTGTCTTGTCTTGTCTTGTCTTGTCTTGTCTTGTCTTGTCTTGTCTTGTCTTGTCTTGTCTTGTCTTGTCTTGTCTTGTCTTGTCTTGTCTTGTCTTGTCTTGCCTTGCCTTGCCTTGCCTTGTCTTGTCTTGTCTTGTCTTGTCTTGTCTTGTCTTGTCTTGTCTTGTCTTGTCTTGTCTTGTCTTGTCTTGTCTTGCCTTGCCTTGCCTTGCCTTGCCTTGCCTTGCCTTGCCTTGCCTTGCCTTGCCTTGCCTTGCCTTGCCTTGCCTTGCCTTGCCTTGCCTTGCCTTGCCTTGCCTTGCCTTGCCTTGCCTTGCCTTGCCTTCTCTTCTCTTCTCTTCTCTTCTCTTCTCTTCTCTTCTCTTTTCTTTTCTTTATCCGGAAATCATGGCTATCTTAATGTGAGAATAACGGACTAAAAGTCCAAAGTCAAAGAAAAAATATAATAAGTCTAACAAACGTGGAAGACTTGAAAAAAATACAGTCAAACACATGTAAAACCACTATGAATTTATCGGCCAAAATTGGGACCATATTAGAAGCAATCTTTTTCTTTGTAGAGGATTTACTGGCCAATAAATGCCCACCTTCTGTATTCGTTCCTACCCATGACTCAACACGAACGGTTACCTGGACACCACCATATGCTCAAAGTAGAACTGGCATTCTAAAACACATCTAAATTCCAATTTCATTATAGAATGATGGCCACAAGTTTGTTAGCCACTGGCTATTAAGTATAATCCACATAACATTAAATTATTTTGAATTATTTTTGTTATTACTTGTACACGGTGCACACTTTACATTTGACTTGTGGCTGCTATGATAAGTTGACTCCGAAAATAATCAGCATCTAAATTCCAATTCGATCCTGAAACGAGACCACAGGTTTAATTTGTTAGTTACGTGCTGCCAACCTTGAAGACACATTCTCCTCAGTTATCTTAAGACCCTGATTGCTGGACTAGCCGAGGATTGAGCCCAAACGATCGCCCCCAATACAGTCTGATGCACAACCAACTGAGCCAACCATGTGTCGTCTAATTTTTTTTTCAGAAGGAATAACGATTACCAAGGGGCCACAGTACAGCAAATATGAAGTCATGGAGGGTAGCTCTTTCTTAGTCCAATGCTATGCCCAATACCCAGACAGGAACAAAGTTTCATACAAATGGTTATTAAATGATTCGCCCTTAGTATACGATAATCACAGGTTCTGGAATGCAATCTATTCTTCGTTAACCTTTAAATATGTGAAACCAAACCACTCTGGTAACTACACATGTGTAGCGTATATCAGTGGCGAAACAGGATCCGAAGATTCAGTAAGCATAGATGTCAAGATACATAGTAAGACTGCTCGTCATTCTTCAAATCTGTAGTATTGTTTCATTCTTGTCATGCATTTATAAAGTAAGGAAATCAATCTGATTATCTGATTATTTTTTCAGGAAAAATAGAGTTTGTCAAGAAGCCAGAGAAAGATCATATAAGCGCCATCGAAGGAGACTCACTGCGTCTGCCATGCAAGTCCAATTATCCAAACAACGAAGTGTCGTACAAATGGAACCTAAATCATTCACCCTTAATATATGACAGTCATAGTGAATGGCTTTTAAGCGATCATGAGCTATTACTTAAATCTTTACAAGTGAAACACTCTGGTATCTATTCATGCGTAGTGAGTAACGATTGGGCCATATCTTCAATGGACACTCAAATCACGATAATTGGTAAGAAAGGCTACCTCTGTATACCTTCTCTACATTGCTTGATATTCTCTTTCACTTCAATGGTTACGTCACACGTGGGCACGGCCAATTTCTGGAAATTAATTGTTTAGTGTTTAGATAATTTGCACGAGTATGTTTTTCAACCTACGGTCTCGTGCAATCTGAACTCTTTGAAAAACACACTCGTGCAAATTAATCCCAAATTAAACTCGAAACCATATGATTACTTGTTAATAACATACATGAAAAACCTTACAAACTTTACCGTCCGACATTGAAAATCTCAAGAAAAACTCTGAGCGTGCGCCCAATGACGTGAGATAGCGTTAGCAGCGCGCGCTCTTCAACTGAAACCGACAAAAAAGTTATTCAAAAACAAACAAAATCACCAACTTTTTAGCCGTTTTCACCGCTTAAACTTGTTCCTTCACGATCGAAAAATGCATAGTCTTGATGCTAAAAATGTTATCAACAGCAGAATCAAAAATATTTCAACAACGTTTTCGGAAAATGTAATTTTCACTGTGTTACAAATCTTTGCACTGTGTTACAGATTTTTGCACTGTGTTACACTTGAACTACACTGCTCTAAGCCAATCAAATTCGAGTATTTTTTTCATGTATATTATTAAGTGACGATTTTGATCAAATTACAAATTAGAGCGTCGAATTAAGTGTACGCGAATTAACAAATCGAAGTGACTTTTCCCTGGTCTGTACTCCTATCGAACATAGAAATGACGCCAGAAATGATCCAAACTTTGCAGTGAAACCACTCAGGAGTACAGACCATGGAAAAGTCACTTCGATTTGTTTTTTACCATAACAGGCAAAGAAAAGATCCAAAAACGAAGAAAAAGTTTGAAAGAAAAAACCGTTTCAAGCGCGCTAGCTACGTGCGCGAGCGATTCGTCATCTTATCGGTCTGTCCTCTTATCGAACATGGCTCTCAGCCATTCAGCGCGCGAGAAATTTACAAGTTATGGTAAAAAATAAAACATAAGGAATGCCATCATGTAGAAGGGAAAAAAACAGCAAACCCGTACTCGCACTTTGGCATGCGTCACAGATACGTGATTGCATTGGTTGTCATTCTTTGTTGTCTTTTCAATTATTCGAATGGAATGTCCTCGGAAGATACGTAGGTTCTGGTTATCCAGCACCGATGTGCGCGCGCAGTCGAGTATTGATCTTATGTGTTCTAAATGGGGAGAACCTACATAGCACTCAGTTGATGTAATGTATTCATAAAATATATTGTATTCTATTGTCCTCCTATCTATTGTATGAGGTGTGATGTATTGTATTTTTATGAATACATTACATCAACTGCTTGCTACGTAGGCTCTCCCGTTCTAAATGTCCCTCAAGTTTTGTCTTTTTTATTCTGTTGTGTTGTGTTGTGGTGTGTTGTGTTGTGTTGTGTTTAGTTGTGCTGTGCTGTGCTGTGCTGTGCTGTGCTGTGCTGTGCTGTGCTGTGCTGTGCTGTGCTGTGCTGTGCTGTGCTGTGCTGTGCTGTGCTGTGCTGTGCTGTGCTGTGCTGTGCTGTGCTGTGCTGTGCTGTGCTGTGCTGTGCTGTGCTGTGCTGTGCTGTGCTGTGCTGTGCTGTGCTGTGCTGTGCTGTGCTGTGCTGTGCTGTGCTGTGCTGTGCTGTGCTGTGCTGTGCTGTGCTGTGCTGTGCTGTGCTGTGCTGTGCTGTGCTGTGCTGTGCTGTGCTGTGCTGTGCTGTGCTGTGCTGTGCTGTGCTGTGCTGTGCTGTGCTGTGCTGTGCTGTGCTGTGTTCTGAACTTTTCTGTTCTGTTCTGTTCTGTTCAATTTCTGTTCTGTTCTGTTGTCTTCTGTTCTGTTGTCTTTGTTTCTCTTCTCTTTATCGGCAAATAATGGCTATTTTAATGTGAGCATAATATGACTAAAAGTCCAAAGTCAAAGAAAAAATAAGTCTTAACAAAAGTGGAAGACTTGAAACAAATACACACTAACTGCATACTATGTTTCCCAGCATGTTATAAGCCAAACACATGTAAAACCACTATGAATTTACAGGCTAAAATTGGGACTATATTAGAAGCAATCTTTTTCTTTGTAGAGGATTTACTGGCCAATAAATGCCCACCTTCTGTATTCGTTCCTACCCATGACTCAACACGAACGGTTACCTGGACACCACCATATGCTCAAAGTAGAACTGGCATTCTAAAACACATCTAAATTCCAATTTCATTACAGAATGATGGCCACAAGTTTGTTAGCCACTGGCTATTAAGTGTAATCACATAACATTAAATTATTTTGAATTATTTTTGTTATTACTTGTACACGGTACACACTATACATGTGACTTGTGGTTGGCTATGATAAGTTGACTCCGAAAATAATCAGCATCTAAATTCCAATTCGATCCTGAAACGAGGCCACTGGTTCAGTAATTTGTTAGTTACGTGTTGCCGACCTTGAAGTCACATTCTCATCAGTTATCTTAAGACCCTGATTGCTGGTCTGGCCGAGGATTGAGACCAAACGATCGCCCCCACAACAGTCTGATGCACAACCAACTGAACCAACCATGTGTCTAATTTTTTTTCAGAACCAGTAACGATTACCAAGGGGCCACAAAGCGAATATGATGTCATGGAGGGTAGCTCTTTAGCATTGGAATGCTATGGCCAATACTCAGACAGGAACAAAATTTCATACAAATGGTTATTCAATGATTCGCTCTTAGTATACGATAATCACAGGTTCTGGAATGCAAACTATTATTCGTTATCCCTTAAATATGTGAAACCAAACCACTCTGGTAAATACACATGTGTAGCGTATATCAGTGGCGAAACAGGATCTGAAGCTTCAGTAAGCACAGATGTCAAGATACATAGTAAGACTATTACGTTATATATAGAACCCTCGTAGCACGTCGGAATGCAGCTCAATTTGGAGAATAAAACAATAGGTTCCATTTCTCAAGAGATTGACATTCTTTTTTGTTTTATCCTCCAAATAAATTGAGCTGCTTTGGCGTCACGTGTTTCAAAACCGTTGACCTCATAACCTTATAGACCTAGTTGAGATGCTCGATACTGGATGTCCGTAGTGACTTTTTATGTACACAAATACGTTGCGTAGCATGTACATTACTGCCCAGTGGCATAGCGAGGTCTCGACTATAGGGGTATTGTTGGGGGGGGGGGGGGGGGGGGAAGTGTTTGCAATCTACCATTTTCCATTTACCTATGTTTACGCTTTTTATCTTTAGTTTCCCACTAAATCCACAAGAAAAAACAATCACATTAATAAGAAACTAGACATATTTTTTACGAAAAAGAAAAAAAAAAAAAAAAAAAAAAAAATAGGTTTACGGCACAGTCTTAGTATGATTTGATTATCAGTTTTGAATATATTTCTGGACAAAATCTAGGATTTTACTTTCAAAGGTGGTGGGTACTGGTTAGGTACTGGGTATGCCGTTGGAATTTGGGTTTTCACTGCCGCCAGTCAAAAACATAAAAGGTACTGACTGATTATTTTTGATTGACGGAAGCGAAAAACCAAATATCAGCGTGCAGTTCGCACTTACTGAGTTCGTTTATTTATGAAAATACCAGTAATAATATCGATAAGAAAAACTGGGCTTGCAACTGCGGTCTGCTCATCATTCGTCAAATCTGTAGTATTGTTTCATTCTTGTCATGCATTTATAAAGTAAGGAAATCAATCTGATTATCTGATTATTTTTCAGGAAAAATAGAGTTTGTCAAGAGGCCAGAGAAAGATCATATAAGCGCCATCGAAGGAGACTCACTGCGTCTGCCATGCAAGTCCAATTATCCAAACAACGAAGTGTCGTACAGTTGGTACCTAAATGATTCACCCTTAATATATGACAATCATAGTGAATGGCTTTTAAGCGATCATGAGCTATTACTTAAATCTTTACAAGTGAAACACTCTGGTATCTATTCATGCGTAGTGAGTAACGATTGGGCCATATCTTCAATGGACACTCAAATCACGATAATTGGTAAGAAAGACTACCTCTGTATACCTTTTCTACATTGCTTGATATTCTCTTTTACTCCGATGAAGGAGTAACGTCCGAATAGTCAGTGCAGTTTATTCACTTGTATTTATCACACTCACACAGTCCCAACTAGTATTGATCAGTTCGAGACATTTGGGTCAACAATACAGTAATTGTACAGAAACTGATCCAAATGTCACGACTTGAAACAGCTATTTAAAAGTAAAAGAAGAGGGAGTCTTCTTTTGTCCTTTGTCCCCGTCTCACTGAACAGCAGGTGTTCTCTCTTCCTGTGGCTGCGTTCTTGCAAGTAGGTGTATCTACTAATTATTATTACTCACTTTCGTTCTTTCTTTTCTGTTCTTTTCTTTTCTCTCTTTTCTTTTACCTTATTTTCTTTTCTTTTTTTCTTTTTTTCTTTTCTTTTTACTTCTTTCCAATTATTTATAATATATTTCAAATTTTTATATAGTGTACAGTTTATTTAATAATAGTATATTGTAGCTGAAAAGCCTTTTCCAAGGAGCACAATAAAGTTGTATGTATGTATGTATGTAAAGAGTGTAACCCTGATATCTGCTGCTATTCTATAAATCTTTCCGGTGGGTAATAGACCCCTTGCAGGTGACGTCAGAGCAGCTCAATTTGGAGGGCAAAACAAAAGAAGATCAAGATCAAGATAAGTGCTGTTTCACAAATAACCGTTTTTGCCCTCCGTTTACTTTTAGCAGAGACATTTTCCTTTACTGCATGGGGCGGATGGACCAAATGTTTATCGACCTCTGGCTCTAACATAGGCCACCGATATCGTTTTCGCACCTGTGTCATGTCATCAAAAAAAGGATTAGCACCCGGTAGATGCAGTGGAAAAGCAAAACAGGCTGAGAACTGCGACGTCGAAGTTTCTACTCTGTCACCTCCAGTTCGAACTCCAACTCCCACAGCAACTGCTTCTGTAATTCCTGTAACACTTCCCTCTAAGGGTAAAGAAGAAGCCATGATTGGAGTGAGGACAGTAATGGCACCTTCAAACTCGAAAAACAAATTTCTTGACACTTTCTATGGGAAAATGGCTTTAGGAAGTTCACTGGCAATACTGGTCGTGATATTAGGCTGCGCTGTTTTCGTTATCGTGTAAGTAACACTTCATTTTATTTCATAGATATAGACAGGGGTGTCGTTGAAATCACTTGTCTTCATATCAGGTTGAACAGTTGAACATTGCGATTATGTTTGAAGATTTTTGGTTCACAGAGATACGAGAAACGTATCTGCTTCAAGTTTTTCCAAAAAATTCCTTCAGTTTTCGAACCCTCAAAAAAAACCACTGGGTCAGGACACGGCTAACTCACAGATCGAATTGGGTTTGGGAGGGGGAAAACCGGAGAACCCATGCCAGAGAAAAACCCTTAAATCAAGGAAGACGCTGTTACCATTGATTCGTCTGATTATATCATTAAAGACTGACAACTCGTGGTTCGAGACAATGGGACTGACCTAACTGACCGTAATGTACTCTTTATTGTACTGTTAGCTCATATCTATCTTTATTATGACAGAGTTCGTAGGATCGAAATGAAAGATAAAAATAAGAGAAGGGGGCGTAGACCTATAAAAGATTTGGAAGATACTGCTTTCACTGCTACTGCTGGACCGTCAAACGTGGACTACAGCGATGATTATGAGGACGAAATGGTTAAGTCAACATCGTCAGCGGGTTGCAAGGTTGGCAGTGGCTAGATGTTAAGTAGCAATCAATAGAAGTTTTCCACTAACACGTACAATACAGAGCTAGGGCTGCCTGTGGTTAGATGGCAGAACGACTAAATCCCTTTACTCTCGGGAATTGATTTTTTTCTGATGAAAAACGATATTTTATTGTTCCTACCATCTAACATGGCAGCCATCACGTGATGGTGCAAAACCTCTATAGACCCCTTGCACTAATTTCCAATCTGAGGGTCAAAACAAAAGAACTGCCTTGTCTTGAGCATTGAAATATTTTATGGTGTTAATATTTTTTAGTGTTTTGACCCACAGGTTGGGAATTAGTGCAAGTATACATATTATATTCGTCTATTCTTACGATAGGCGCACAATATTTGCTCTTATCAGGACACGGTTCTATATATTCTTTTTCAGAAATCCTTACATGAAGGTATAAATTCCTCAAGAGCCATCTTCTTGCACAGGGAAACTACAAACGTTGACAACGTGGAGAGAGCCTCAGTTTCTTTTAGCCCCGTTAGGAACACAAACCAAGAATTTCATCAGGTGGTTCTAGCCGGGAAAGCTCCTACCATAGCCTGGACGGAACTAAAAACACCCAGAACGGAAACGACGAGGAATCCTTCTCTATGATGATGGTCCAACCGGTTCAGCCGTTGAGTTTTGAGGCTAGACAAGCTACGATCAAACACACACAAGATTTTGACTCTTAGAATGCTTTAACCTGATAGTTACCAAAATGTGTAACTTTTCTCTGGAATGTACTTTAGTAGTTTGATACTAGATACGAATAAACTTAACACAGAAATAGGAGTGTCTTGGTTATTGCTTATGACTTGAAGACCCTTTCAGTGTGGGACCATTTCAGACCACGCGTCATTACCATGTATATACAGGAAAAAAATTGAAAATCCAATATACAGAATATATATGTGTAAAAAAACCCAAGCAGTGAATTCTTTTTCCAATATGTTTTGAATGGTAAATAGTACATTGCACCTAAAGTAATGGATTATCTTCTGGTATGACATTACAGTGAGGACTTGATATTTTTATATTTTTTATTTCATGAACTTTCTACTGCTTCAAACCTTCTGAAAATGAAGCACTGAACTCAAATAATCTTGTTGTTCAAAATAAATCATATTTCCAATCGATTCACTCAAGGGATTAAGGAGAAAAAAGTATGAAAAAACCTCAAAGTGTTCACGGTTCGAGTGTCCTCACTTTAAATAGTGGTAGAGGGGAAATGGATGGATCGGAAAAGCTCGTTGCCGTATGTAAGCAGGGTTGCTTCTCTCCTGTGATTTGAGGGTTTTTCTGCGTGTTTTCAGGTTTTTCCTTCACCCGCTGACTAAAATCAACTTCTAAATTCCATTTGTAATCCAGTGGAAGAAGAGCAATTCTGTTGAATGTTAAATCCCATTCATTTATTATTGATTCAAGAAGAGCAAGAAATGAAAGGGAAGGGAAATAAACAATAAATAATAGTAGTCGCCCCTCGCCATTCCATTAAGCTGATTCATAATTGCATAATTAAGAAGCTAAAAATTAGTAATCAATGACGTCATCAATCTATTAAAATGACGTCATGAGTTGGAGCATCCAAAATCGAAAACAATGTCAAGGAACATTGAAGGATGAAATGTAATCTCTTACGAGGTGCTCTGGTCTTGTTTCTTGTGGCATATTTTGCTGTTGTTTCAGCAGGGAGTGCGAGGAATGTTGGTAAGTATTGGGGTTGCTTTGTCATCGATATTTATACAGAAACAAACCAAATTGGGAAGCACGGGTGGCGTAGCGGTGAGAACACTTGCCTCTGATCAAGGCGACCAGAGTTCGAGCCCCACTGGGCTCTGCATCGTAAGTGAGTAGAGTTTCTTGGTTCTCTCCTGTGCTTTGAGGGTTTGTCCGGCTTCTCCATTTTTTCCTCCCTCCTCAAAATTCAAATTCTAAATTCCAACTGGAATGCAGTGAAGGAAGAGCCACTCGATGGATTCCACTGTTAATTCGCATTTATTTATTATTGTTATTTATTGAAATATTAGTTGGTAACGCAACGATAAGAGACTTACATCAACTTATATCAACTATGTATCAACTGTATATATCAACTTATATTGATAATGAATATACAGAAAAACGTTTTTGAAAATGCTTCCTTGCTGTACAAAAGAAAATTTCCGCGTGCCATAAAAAAAACTATGACATTTGAATGGCTTCCGAGAGATTGGCATGCTTGAATGTAGCAGGGAGGCTGCGCGCGCTTTTGAGAAATATGGTGTACGATCGGAAGTCCGCCACTGATTATCAATGATAATTTCTGTGCAAGTGTTGTTCATTTGCTAATGTTTGTGCTTATGTCGCTAGTGAGAGCAAAGATTTACAAATTCCTTAGTTCCATACAAGGAAAAATTAGGGCATAGTTTTCCTATTTTAGATCTTGTCTCATTTCCTTGATTATTATTTCTTATTTCAAAACATTTTTCTAAAGAGAATGACACGCTACGTAGTCAAATACTCCAGTTCTCTATTGCTCGGTCTAAGCCTCAATTGTGGGTAAATTATTCAGCACGGAGAGAAAAACAACGTGGAATTCTAAAATTGTTCATTTGTACACATTCCTCACCTCATTGCCACAGGCTGTTACTAACAGTAAGGAATATATTACGTGCTATTCAGGCTAATACTTAGCAATAGATAACTCGAAACTGGAGTATTGGAAAAAATTATCCACATTTTTTATTCAACACAGCGACCTTACTCGCCATTACAGTCTCCTGTAGCTCAGTGGCAGAGCGGTATGGTACGATCATATGCATATTTCATTCCAACATCATACGCATATCGTGTTTACAGTATAGTTACATAGTTAACTAATTTTGTTGTCACTGGTACGGTTAAGATAAAAAAATGTATTAATAACATAAATGTTTTGGTCGAAACTCGGACCTTTTTCAGTGTGAAGAAAAACAAGTTTGCAAGCGCAAAATTTAAAACTGCGCTTAGCGGTATAGATATATCTAAATGACATTTTTTTTTACAGATTCGTACCCCGAGATAACATATTTTCCACATACCGACCTCATTGGCGTAGGCGATGTCAACGCGGGAGAGACCCTAAAGATCCCGTGTAAGGCTCGAGGGACCAAACCACTGACTCATACATGGAAAATCAATGGAACAAAAATCGATTTTAACAGCAGCAGCAGCTCATGTAGCTTGGACGCAGATGGCGGTCTTGTTTGTAAAAATATCAAGTCAAACAGTGATCATGACCAACAGACTTATCAGTGTTTCGTTAGTAACCGTTATGGCACAGTGTTCAGTCGTGTATTAAAAGTGGATGTCACAGGTACTTTACTGAACCTGCAGTGGGTTGAATATTTTATATATTTTCCCGATTTGTGTCCAGTGTGGTGTGGTGTGGTGTGGTGTGGTGTGGTGTGGTGTGGTGTGGTGTGGTGTGGTGTGGTGTGGTGTGGTGTGGTGTGGTGTGGTGTGGTGTGGTGTGGTGTGGTGTGGTGTGGTGTGGTGTGGTGTGGTGTGGTGTGGTGTGGTGTGGTGTGGTGTGGTGTGGTGTGGTGTGGTGTGGTGTGGTGTGGTGTGGTGTGGTGTGGTGTGGTGTGGTGTGGTGTGGTGTGGTGTGGTGTGGTGTGGTGTGGTGTGGTGTGGTGTGGTGTGGTGTGGTGTGGTGTGGTGTGGTGTGGTGTGGTGTGGTGTGGTGTGGTGTGGTGTGGTGTGGTGTGGTGTGGTGTGGTGTGGTGTGGTTATGAGTATTCATTATTGAATATATTTTTGTTTACTTCACAGATATAATAATACCCATTTCTGGTGCACTGGGAGGAAACCGCATGCCTTATTTGTACACCATACACAGCTTGTTGATCGTTTATCCTACATACCATAAAGTGCACTTGGGTGCAAACTATACCTGGGGGGTATATAACTGGACTGACCGCAAATTGTGGCCTCTGCCTAACTCGCGTTCCCATTGTGTTACAAGTGATGGAAGGTTGATTTTCTCAGCTGTCAAGAAGAGCGACTTGCCTGAATTGTTATACCTTAAATTATCTGTTGGTTCTACAAGCTATATCTCAAATCCGTATGAATTCAAAAGTAGCTGTAAGTATAGTAAAATAAAGAAACTGTTTGGAAGTAATCACACGCATCTCGAAGACTCTGTCGAACGCCTGCGTGAGTGGAAGCTTAGAGCCTACGTAGCAAGCATTTGATGTAATGTATGCATAAACATACAATGCATCACACCTAAAGTGAGGGTGTTCTTTCAAGTGCAAATATATGTTTTTTTTAATATTTTCTCCTTTGAATTTACTGCCGCAATTTTTGGAAAAGGTCGATGGGCACAACACATACGAGCCAATTTTGCTGTTTTTTAAATAAATTTCTTTGAACTTTTCAAAAATGTTTTGGGAAAAACGTAAAAATGATGGCAATGATTTTTTAATCTTTTTTTTTTTTCTTTTTTAAATATTTGGCAGCTACTGTAGCTCCTTCATCCTCTCCTTCAGTGGTTGAGGGACCATCTGACCTCGAAGAAGTTTGGAGAGGAAGCACAAAAATCATGAGATGCATTCCTTCGGGATAGTAAGTATATTGACACACAAAGTATCAAAGGTGCACATATCACGTGACTCAGGCACGGCTAACCCACAGATCGAATTGGAATTTAGCGTGTTATGTTTAACGCAGGGAGAAAAAAACAAAGAGGACGGAAAAATAACTCGAAGACCTATTAAACTCTACTCACAGGTGCCGAGTGATGCCGATCTACTCTTGGCTAATCACAAATATGAGTGCGCGCACATGAAAAACAAATAGTTGGGTGCCTTGCACAGCGCAAAGGCAAAAGCAGTGAAATTACTGAAATGACCTTTTGTTAATATTACTGTTTTAGTCCAATACCAGGAATAAAGTGGTGGAAAGACGGGCAGTTTATTGTAAGTGGTCGTTACAATATGGAGCTACAGTCGTTTGACAGAATTCTTGTAATAAAAAATGCAAATGAGAAACTACATTCAGGAACATACCAATGTGGAACTGCCCACAAGAATGAATCACTCCATCAACAGTTGGCAAAAACTAAACTCGTTGTCAAAGGTTTGTTATAATATTAGTAATTATCGAACCCAGCAAACTAACCAAATCTATATGCCTGATTGACCACCCACCCAATGGACCAACCAGTTAACCAACTAAACAACCAACCAACCAACCAACCAACAACCAACCAACCAATCAACCAACCAACCAACCAACCAACCAACCAACCCACCAACCAACCAACCAAACAACCAACCAACCAACCAACCAACCAACCAACCCACCAACCCACCAACCCACCAACCCACCAACCCACCAACCCACCAACCAACCCACCAACCAACCCACCAACCCACCAACCCACCAACCCACCAACCAACCAACCCACCAACCCACCAACCCACCAACCCACCAACCCACCAACCCACCAACCAACCAACCAACCCACCAACCCACCAACCAATCAACCAACCAACCAACCAACAAACCAACCAACCAACCAACCAACCAACCTACCAACCCACCAACCCACCAACCCACCAACCCACCAACCCACCAACCCACCAACCCACCAACCCACCAACCCACCAACCCACCAACCCACCAACCCACCAACCCACCAACCCACCAACCCACCAACCCACCAACCAACCAACCCACCAACCAACCAACCAACCAACCAACCAACCAACCAACCAACCAACCAACCAACCCACCAACCAACCAACCCACCAACCAACCGACCAACCAACCAATCAACCAACCCACCAACCAACCAACCAACCAACCTACCAATCAGCCATAACTAGGAATCAAGAAATGATAATTCGCAATCAGCTATTAATAATCTGTAATGTGATGTTTTCAGGTCCTCCAATATTCACAAAACGTCCACCGAAAGCCCTAACAGCATTCAAAGGCACATCTTTTTTACTTGAATGCACAGCAAGAGTCCCCTTGTATCCAACCAATGAAACCTTGCATTATTATTGGTTCAAGAATGGGGAAAAAGTACAGTTTAATTGGTACAGTGGCTACTGATTTTCAATTCTCTTTGGTTAAAAAAATCTACTGACAAAAGCTGTTCATATAGGGCCAATTTACACGGGACAATTTTTACTTACAACTGTCGCATGCAATCTTCTTACGCAACGCTTACTACACGAATTGAGTTGTAAATCAATCCTACAACCGACCACTTTTTTTCTTGTCGTATACAACAGTTGTGAGCAAGTTACAGGAAGGTTTACTACGCGAAGCAATTTGTGTTGTAAGCGTGGCGCAAACAGATTGCATGCGACAATTGTAAGTAAAAGTTGTGACGTGTAATTCGGCCTTATGAATTAACTAGTGTTCTCAGACTTTTCAGTTTGCTACATCAGTTGTGTTTTCCTACGCTTATATGCTACTCTGTTTGCTACCATTGTTAACACTTTGTAAAATGCGAGCTTGGATTCGCCTTTTTTGGGCTGGGAAAATGGGATTTCATGCACTCGGACTGGGATTTAGCCATTACTAGGATTAGGATTTTGCAAAATCTCTAATTAACTCTAAAACTCGGAATGAGATTTTGCATAACTGGAACTAGAATTTTTCAACAATTTGGGCTGAGAAATGGGATTAGGATCCCCTTCAGGACTCTCTTATATGCTTCTATGTTTAGTACCCTTCATAACACTTTGTCATGTTGTAGGGGAAAGATTGTTATTTGTGGGCATATCGGATTAGGAAGCAATTTAATAGTACCGACACTGGAAATCGACGACGGTGGAGTATACCAGTGTGTTATAATGAGCCTCAAAGGACAGACAACTGCTGCCACCAAGGTCCATGTCAAAGGTGAATCAGTCATTCAACAAACAAACATATATTCAAATATTATTATCAATACGAACACAGAAAGTAAAGACACTCAACTGTCAGAATCTCTGGACGAAGCTAAGAGATAGAGCGGATTTTTCGTATGAAAATTTAAGATTCATGGTCCGTGCCAGTAACGGACACCATGCCATCCTTGGCTTTTCAAAAGATGAGCAATATTCGTAATTGCTATGATTGAATTGGTTCAAATGATGCGTACTGTGATATAACGTACGGTGCCATTTAAGGCGCGATTACACCAAGCAATTTTCTCTACAACTTGTGTTGCAGGCGTTGAGGCACAAGTTGCAAGAGGGTTTACACGGTGCTACGGAGACGCAATTGTTGCCAAAAGTAGAAACGAATTCGAATTCGAATTCAATTTGAAAAATGTTGCAAGACAAATTGCAGCAATCGTTGCCAAAAGTAGAATTCGTTTCTACTTTTGGTAACGATTGCGTCTCCGTTGCACCGTGTAAACCCTCTTGCAACTTGTATCGCAACGCCTGCAACACAAGTTGCAGAGAAAATTGCTTCGTGTAATCGCGCCTTTAGCATCACGTGTACAGTTCATATGAAAACTACACAACAGAACATAGCACAACACAAGCCGCAAAAAAAAAAAAAAAAAGTTGTTGAAAGATAGTGATGTGTTTTAAAATACCTTGTCTTCCAAATTGAGCTGCTTTGACATCACGTGAAAGGGGTCTATAAAACGCCAAGAGGAATTTGGTGTGTTGGTGCCCTTGTCTGATCAAGATCAAGATAAGTGCTGTTTCACAAATAACCGTTTTTGCCCTCCGTTTACTTTTAGCAGAGACATTTACCTTTACTGCATGGGGCGGATGGACCAAATGTTTATCGACCTCTGGCTCTAACATACGCCACCGATATCGTTTCCGCACCTGTGTCACGTCATCAAAAAAAGAATTAGCACCCGGTAGATGCAGTGGAAAAACAAAACAAGCTCAGAACTGCGACGTCGAAGTTTCTACTCAGTCACCTCCAGTTCGAACTCCAACTCCCACAGAAACTGCCTCCGTTAGGCCTGTAATGAGGAAAGTAGTGGCACCTTCAAATTCGAAAAACAATTCGAAATTTTTGGACACTTTCTATGGGAAACTGGCTATAGGAAGTTCATTGGCAATACTGGTCATGATATTAGGCTGTGCTGTTTTCGTTCTCGTGTAAGTAACACTTCATTTTATTTCATAGATAGAGACAAGTGTGTCGTTGAAATGACTTGTCTTCATATCAGGTTGAACAGTTGAACATTGCGATTATGTTTGAAGATTTTTGGTTCACAGAGATACGAGAAACGCGCATGTGCTTATAACAAGTTTTACCAAAAAATTCCTTCAGTTTTCGAACCCTCAAAAAACTGCTGGGTCAGGACACGGCTAACTCACAAAGCGAATTGGGTTTGGGAGGGGGAAAACCGGAGAACCCAGAAAAAACCCTCAAATTAGGAAGAAAACTAATAAACTTGAATCACATGTGATGCCGAGTCCTAGAGTCGAATCCGAGACCATAGAGGTGAGAGGCGAGACCATCAACGTACGCTGTTACCATTGATTCGTCTGATTATATTAAAGACTGACAACTCGTGGATCGAGACAATGGGACTGACCTAACTGACCGTAATGTACTCTTTATTGTACTTAGAAAGGAAATAAGTTAAAGTTATAGTGCTAAGAGAAACGAGGTTATTCCGGGCGAAAAACCCTTGGAAATAAATTCGGAAAAATTAATTCCGACCTCGATAGGATTCGAACCCACGAGCGTCGGTGTACAAATCCGAAGGCCGTGGGTTCGAATCCTATCGAGGTCGGAATTAATTTTTCCGAATTTATTTCCAAGGGTTTTTCGCCCGGAATAACCTCGTTTCTCTTAGCACTATAACTTTAACTTATTTCCTTTCTATGTATTTCACAGTGCTACGCGGTCCTCATATTCATATCTTTATTGTACTGTTGCCTCATATCTATCTTTATTATGACAGAGGTCGTAGGATCGAAAAGAAAGATAAGAATAAGAGAAGGGGACGTAGACCTATGAAAGATTTGGAAGATACTCCTTTCAACGATGGACCGTCAAACGTGGAATACAGCGATGATTATGAGGACGAAATGGATCGAAAGGCATTTGAGAAAAGACGAGTTATCAAAGAGCTGACACCAAAGGAACGAAAGAGATCAGAACTGGACGACGATTTGATAGTAGCACGAACTATTATACTGGAAGAAGGTATCAACAAGGATCTCGAGAGAGAAGTAGCGGAAAAGAGAAAAAAAGTGGTTAAGTCAACATCGTCAGCGGGTTGCAAGGTTGGCAGTGGCTAGATGTTAAGTAGCAATCAATAGAGGTTTTCCACTATCACGTACAATACAGAGCTAGGGCTGCCTGTGGTTAGATGGCAGAACGAATAAATCCCTATACTCTCGGGAATTGATTTTTTTTTTCTGATGAAAAACGATATTTTATTGTTCCTGCCATCTAACATGGCTACCGTCACGTGATGGTGCAAAACCTCTATAGACCCCTTGCACTAATTTCCAATCTGAGGGTCAAAACAAAAGAACTGCCTTGTCTTGAGCATTGAAATATTTTATGGTGTCAATATTTTTTAGTGTTTTGACCCACAGGTTGGGAATTAGTGCAAGTATACATATTATATTCGTCTATTCTTACGATAGGCGCGCAATATTTGCTCTTATAAGGACACGGTTCTATATATTCTTTTTCAGAAATCCTTACTTGAAAGTATAAATTCTTCAAGAGCCATCATCTTGGACAAGGACACCACAAACGTTGACAACGTGGAGAGAGCCTCTGTTTCTTTTATCCCCCGTAAGGAACACAAACCAAGGATTTCATCAGGTGGTTCTAGCCGGGGAAGCTCCTACCATAGCTTGGACGAAACTAAAAACACCCAGAACGGAAACGACGAGGATTCTTTCTCTGTGATGATGGTCCAACCGGTTCAGCCATTGAGTTTTGAGGCTAGACAAGCTACGATCAAACACACACAAGATTTTGACCTAAAGCACTGAGCCTCTCAGGTAATTTCCTTATTTTCTGACGTCATTTCCGGTTTTATACGTGTTTGCTGACAAGATTTTGCCACCCTGTCTACATTTGCCATACAAATCTTTATAGAATATTCAATGTTTTTATTTAAGGATATTTCTCCCATGTCACATGTTATGAGCTGAAACTTTGACTTTTATTTACTATCGAGTTGCTCTTCTGATTTCTTGGGTCCGTTTTGACACGACGACGACTGCTCTTTTTAAAGGGCCTGGGTCACGTGACCTGGCGACCCTTTTAGCTTGGGCGTAATTTTTTTTTCTATTTCATTCCATTTCCATTCTTTGTTTGTATCAATATTCATGTGTCTTCTCATGAGCAACCATCAAACAAACAAACAAACAAAAACAAACAAAAAAAACAAAAAAAATGATACTACTCTTGGGAATAATGTGGTTCGAAATGGGAAAACATTTCGCCCAAGCTATTTAACCTTTTTTTTTACATTCTATTTACAGATGCCTACTACAATTCTCCTCTTGACCAACTACACGACTCTAAGAATCCTTTAACCTGATAGTTACCAAAATGTGTAACTTTTCGTAACTGACGATAGTGCTAAAATTGCCGTTATCTCTGGAATGTACTTTAGTAGTTTGATACTAGATACGAATAAACTTAACACAGAAATAGGAGTGTCTTGGTTATTGCTTATGACTTGAAGACCCTTTCAGTGTGGGACCATTTCAGACCACGCGTCTTTACCATGTATATACAGGAAAAAATTGAAAATCCAATATACAGAATATATATGTGTAAAAAACACAAGCAGTGAATTCTTTTTCCAATATGTTTTGAATGGTAAATAGTACATTGCACCTAAAGTAATGGATTATCTTCTGGTATGACATTACAGTGAGGACTTGATATTTTTATATTTTTTATTTCATGAACTTTCTACTGCTTCAAATCTTCTGAAAATGAAGCACTGAACTCAAATAATCTTGTTGTTCAAAATAAATCATATTTCCAATCGATTCACTCAAGGGATAAAGGAGAAAAAAGTATGAAAAAACCTCAAAGTGTTCACGGTTCGAGTGTCCTCACTTTAAATAGTGGTAGAGGGGAAATGGATGGATCAGAAAAGCTCGTTGCCGTATGTAAGCAGGGTTGCTTCTCTCCTGTGATTTGAGGGTTTTTCTGCGTGTTTTCAGGTTTTTCCTTCACCCGCTGACTAAAATCAACTTCTAAATTCCATTTGTAATCCAGTGGAAGAAGAGCAATTCTGTTGAATGTTAAATCCCATTCATTTATTATTGATTCAAGAAGAGCAAGAAATGAAAGAGAAGGGAAATAAACACTCATTAATATTAGAAAAAACCTACTAATGGTCTATCACCAATCGAGCCCTGTGATTGGCTGAGCTACTAGGGGTCTATTAGTGATAGACCTCTAGTAGCGAAAAGCGCCGGTTTTGAAAACCAAAACAATGGCCAAAACTTTTTGCATCCTTTTATTGGACCGATTAGTAGGTTTTTACTAAAACAATTAGACCTCTCGCCCTCATGGCCTACGAGTCAATAGCCCATTCGGCCTTCGGCCTCATGGGTTATTGACTCGTACACCATTCGGACTCGAAGACTAATTGTTAAGTAGTAGCCTTTCGGCAGTCCATTAAGCTGATTCATAATTAGCATAATTAAGAAGCTAAAAATTAGTAATCAATGACGTCATCAATCTATTAAAATGACGTCATGAGTTGGACCATCCAAAATCGAAAACAATGTCAAGGACCATTGAAGCATGAAATGTAGTCTCTTACGAGGTGCTCTGGTCTTGTTTCTTGTGGCATATTTTGCTGTTGTTTCAGCAGGGAGTGCGAGGAATGTTGGTAAGTATTGGGGTTGCTTTGTCATCGATATTTATACAGAAACAAACCAAATTGGGAAGCACGGGTGGCGTAGCGGTGAGAACACTTGCCTCTGATCAAGGCGACCAGAGTTCGAGCCTCACTGGGCTCTGTATCGTAAGTGAGTAGAGTTTCTTGGTTCTCTCCTGTGCTTTGAGGGTTTGTCCGGCTTCTCCATTTTTTCCTCTCTCCTCAAAATTCAAATTCTAAATTCCAACTGGAATGCAGTGAAGGAAGAGCCACTCGATGGATTCCACTGTTAATTCGCATTTATTTATTATTGTCATTTATTGAAATATTAGTTGGTAACGCAACGATAAGAGACTTACATCAACTTATATCAACTATGTATCAACTGTATATATCAACTTACATTGATAATGAATATACAGAAAAAAAGTTTTTGAAAATACTTCCTTGCTGTACAAAAGAAAATTTGCGCGTGCCATACAAAAATGCGCGCGCTCATCCCTCTATTAGGTTGTGTTTCCTCTTGCTCCGTAATAAGGTTTTCACATTTTTCTTGATTTTCTTCTTCTTTTTTTGTTACTAAATTAGTTTATCTAATCGTTATTAGCCTATTCTACATAATTCATAGGTTATTTTCCTTTCATTCTTGCAATTTCTGTAATTATTCAGCCGACTGAGATCGGAATTTTTTTTAATTTTTTTAATTTTTTTTTTGTCATTCATTTCTTAATCTGTAGCTCAGTCTCGTTTGTTCCTCTTGATTGTTAACTTTTGGCTTATCTAATATTTTCTTTCGCTAACTCCCTATCAATAAGATTACAATATTTTTCTTTTAAACTCAGTTTGTAACCTTCTTATTTCATCTTTGGCTATTATTGTCTCTTCCTTCATTTTGAGTGCATAGCTGTCTTATTCATATTTAGCTTTTTCCTCGCATATTTTCTTACCAGCTGATTTCATTTTTGTTGTAACATTAATCATATTATAATTTAAAACCAAATCAATTTTTTATTCATTCATAAAGCTTCGATTTTAATTATTTCTGATCTTTTTTTTCTGAATTTTCGTCTTTTGATTTTTAACCGTTGATATAAAATACGTTAGGTTTGCTTCGCTTCAAATTTCATAAAATTCTTAGTAGCTTGCGCACAACCGTTGAGGGAGAAACTGGCGCACAATAGTTTGAAGAACAGTCTGCTAGTGCACTAATGAAAAAATATGAAGCAACAAAAATTGCACCATCTCAGATCCATTCTCGTTAACGCGAGAAGTCTTAAAGCTCTATATAAAGATGACACCAATGGTGAAAAACTTTGCAAGCTCACCGCCTTCAAGCAATTAATTTACGCTGGTGAATATGACGTAATTGCTGTAACCGAAACTTGGCTGAATGCTTCCATCAATGACTCTGAGATTCTGGACAAGAACTACAGAATTTACAGACGTGGTAGAAATGACAGAACTGGCGGTGGTATGCTATTAGCTGTTAAAAGTAATCTCACCTCGATCAGAAGACAAGACTTGGAATCTGATTTAGAAATTATATGCGTTGAACTGAGTTTCAATTCAATCCGCTCCTTTACTTCAGTCAACCAGTTCAAGAACCATGTAATGCTGTTACTGACCACTTTGATGTCAATAATGTCATCACATGGAAGTCAATCTGCCCTAAGTGCTGTTCACCACGTGACATCTACTCCAACAAAATGTGTTGCTTTTGATTGCTTCTAACACATTCAACATGCTGAACAATCGAAAACTATGAACTAATGAACTGCTTCATGATAACTACTAAATACTAGATTTCTCTAGATGTAATATTACGAATGACCCTTAGAACATTTTTCAATAATTTCAGTCTCTAATCCATCTGCTTGCATCAATAATCTTTATACTATTCGTAAATCTAACTTATTCATTAACTAATTCCTTATATTTCATAATTTACTGACTCTGAACTTCTTTTATGATAACAAAATATTGCATTTCTACTTGATATTAACTGATTATATTTCTCACGAGCATAACTATCTATATATATATATATATTTAAGGAATATAAAACGGCGAGCGTGTCTATATACTGTGATATAAACACGCTGGGAGTTGTAGAGCAAGAGAGAAGTCGTAGAGAAACACGAAGCGCAGCCGAGTGTTTTTTTGACTTCTCGAGTGCTCTACAGCTCCCAGAGTGTTTATATCACAGTAGATAGACACAAGCGGACGTTTTATATTGCTTTTATAAAATATTTTGAACTATTTTACGACAATAAGCTGATGAAATTGAAATTCTCCCAACTTAGTATCAAAAACAAGGCTTTATTTACGCATGACAAAAGTTTCATTGACAGCAACCAAATGGAATTTAACGAGGCAAAATCATTGAAAACTCTTTAAAAATCACGGCGAGAAATGTTCTGAAATGTTAATGAAACTACTGTAAAGTCGAAGATGCAGTGAAAATGAATTGAAGACGTGTTTTTATAAGATTAAACAGATGAGGTAATGTTTGAACAGGAAATCTTTCAGCTCGTGGTGTAGTGTACGCTTTGGCTGATGTTCACAAGCTAATTTACAAGAATTTAAGAAGCTTAGAAGAAAAACTGGGAAAAAGGTTTCTTTTCTGAGCTCTCACTGTGTTTTTCTACTTCGTCTACAACAGTAAAGTGTGACATAAGCCACACATTTCTGATAGTAGGGCCTTGTGAATTGTTTGGAGACGGCGAATTTTTCCAGGTTGGTAAATTCATAGGATTTTTGTGCTTTACATTTTCTTCTTTTCTCAGTCCTTGATGCTCCTGATCGCTGCATTTAACATCTGATTCGATAAACTAAAAGATGGATTTGAATTTATCTGAATACATCTATTTTACGGGGGATTATTGAGATTTTTCAATGCAGTAGTGAATTTTTAGCAGCAAAGATCGACTCTATTCCTTGCCTTCCTTGTTTTAGCTTCGCCGTAAAATATTCTCAGTTTTTTTGTCAAGCTCTTCGTCATTCATTAAGTGAAACTCAGTCAGAATACCGTTTTCTTTTCGCTAAGCTGTTAAAAATCACTATAAGTCCTTTTAAAAATAACTTTTTTAAATATATCTTGTTGTTGTTTTTGAAGCTGATGGTGGTTGTTTCGTACGCCGAGTTTTAACTTTTCGCAATGATGACTTTACGCCAAACGCCGTTTAATATAAATAAAAATCGAGGCTTTCATGAATAAAATATAGGTTTAAATTTATTATTTTATCATAATAGCACAGTATTTGCTTTCAAAAATGCACAATGGACATCCACTTAGCTTGGTATTTAGCTGAGATTGCAGTGGATTTCTCCCTCTGATAGCTGAGAAAATCTTACTTTTTCATATTTATTTTGCACTGTCACTTATTTTTGGTTTAATGAATTGTTTCTTAGGAAATTAAAGTCTTCGAAACAAAATTACGGCTCTACTTTAACATTCAAATCATTTTCTTCCGTGATTTTTCCTCAAAAGGCTGAGCGTGTCTCTGTCCTCTGATATAAACACGGTAGTCAGCCAATCAGAGCGCGCGTAATATCTCAAATATTTTATAAATATATATAAATATATGTATGATAATCACATCTGATTATCTACAGCCCTTAGAATATCTACCGTCTCATCAGCCCATATACGTTTCTTCATCGTTTCCTTGTTCATTTTATGAGAATAATAAGTTTCTCTGGTTAGATTTATATATTTTTGTTAGGGCGCACTTAATCTGGAGCCCAGCTCTGTTGTGCTAACCCCCCTCCATTAGTAATTATTCAATGGATGAAGTAATGTAAATAAAACTATGACATTTGAATGGCTTCCGAAAGATTGGCATGCTTGAATGTAGCAGGCAGGCTGCGCGCGCTTTTGAGAAATATGGTGTACGATCGGAAGTCCGCCACTGATTATGAATGATAATTTCTGTGCAAGTGTTGTTCCTTTGCTAATGTTTGTGCTTATGTCGCTAGTGAGAGCAAAGGTTTACAAATTCCTTAGTTCCATACAAGGAAAAATTAGGGCATAATGTTTTCCTATTTTAGATCTTGTCTCATTTCCTTGATTATTATTTCTTATTTCAAAACATTATTCTAAAGAGAATGGCACGCTACGTAGTCAAATACTCCAGTTCTCTATTGCTCGGTCTAAGCCTCAATTGTGGGTAAATTATTCAGCACGGAGAGCAAAACAACGTGGAATTCTAAAATTGTTCACTTGTACACATTCCTCACCTCATTTCCACAGGCTGTTACTAACAGTAAGGAATATATTACGTGCTATTCAGGCTAATACTTAGCAATAGAGAACTCGAAACTGGAGTATTGGAAAAAATTATCCACATTTTTTATTCAACACAGCGACCTTGCTCGCCATTACAGTCTCCTGTAGCTCAGTGGCAGAGCGGTATGGTACGATCATGTGCATATTTCATTCCAACATCATACGCATATCGTGTTTACAGTATAGTTACATAGTTAACTAATTTTGTTGTCACTGGTACGGTTAAGATAAAAAAATGTATTAATAACATAAATGTTTTGGTCGAAACTCGGACCTTTTTCAGTGTGAAGAAAAACAAGTTTGCAAGCGCAAAATTTAAAACTGCGCTTAGCGGTATAAATATATCTAAATAACATTTTTTTTACAGATTCGTACCCCGAGATAACATATTTTCCACATACCGACCTCATTGGCGTAGGCGATGTCAACGCGGGAGAGACCCTAAAGATCCCGTGTAAGGCTCGAGGGACCAAACCACTGACTCATACATGGAAAATCAATGGAACAAAAATCGATGTTAAGAGCAGCAGCAGCTCATGTAGCTTGGACGCAGATGGCGGTCTTGTTTGTAAAAAAATCAAGTCAAACAGTGAACAACAGACTTATCAGTGTTTCGTTAGTAACCGTTATGGCACAGTGTTCAGTCGTGTATTAAAAGTGGATGTCACAGGTACTTTACTGAACCTGCAGTGGGTTGCATATTTGATATATTTTCCCGATTTGTGTCCAGTGTGGTGTGGTGTGGTGTGGTGTGGTGTGGTGTGGTGTGGTGTGGTGTGGTGTGGTGTGGTGTGGTGTGGTGTGGTGTGGTGTGGTGTGGTGTGGTGTGGTGTGGTGTGGTGTGGTTATGAGTATTCATTATTGAATATATGTTTGTTTACTTCACAGCTATAATAATACCCATTTCTGGTGCACCGTCAGGAAAACGCTATCCTTATTTGTACACCATACACAGGTTTTTGATCGTTTATCCTACAAAAAATAAAGTGCACTTGGGTGCAAACTATACCTGGGGGGTATATAACTGGACTGACCGCAAATTCTGGCCTCTGCCTAACTCGCGTTCCCATTGTGTTACAAGTGATGGAAGGTTGATTTTCTCAGCTGTCAAGAAGAGCGACTTGTCTGGATTGTTATACCTTAAATTATCTGTTGGTTCTACAAGCTATATCTCAAATCCGTATGAATTCAAAAGTAAACGTAAGTATAGTAAAATAAAGAAACTGTTTGGAAGTAATCACACGCATCTCGAAGACTCTGTCGAACGCCTGCGTGAGTGGAAGCCTAGAGCCTACGTAGCAAGCATTTGATGTAATGTATGCATAAACATACAATGCATCACACCTAAAGTGAGGGTGTTCTTTCAAGTGCAAATATATGTTTTTTTAATATTTTCTCATTTGAATTTACTGCCGCAATTTTTGGAAAAGGTCGATGGGCACAACACATACGAGCCAATTTTGCTGTTTTTTAAATAAATTTCTTTGAACTTTTCAAAAAATGTTTTTGGAAAAACGTAGAAATGATGGCAATAGCTTTTTAATCTTTTTTTTCTTTTTTAAATATTTGGCAGCTATTGTAGCTCCTTCATCCTCTCCTTCAGTGGTTGAGGGACCATCTGACCTCGAAGAAGTTTGGAGAGGAAGCACAAAAATCATGAGATGCATTCCTTCGGGATAGTAAGTATATTGACACACAAAGTATCGAAGGTGCACATATCACGTGACTCAGGCACGGCTAACCCACAGATCGAATTGGAATTTAGCGTGTTATGTTTAACGCAGTGAGAAAAAACAAACAGGTCGGAAAGATAACTCGAAGACCTATTAAAGTCTACTCACAGGTGCCGAGTGATGCCGAGTCTGGGAATCTAACCCGAGGTCCCAGAGGTCAGAAGCGAATGTAATACTGCTACGCCAACGACTTCTACTCTTGGCCAATCACAAATATGAGTGCGCGCACATGAAAAACAAATAGTCTTTGGGTGCCTTGCACAGCGCAAAGGCAAAAGCAGTGAAATTACTGAATGGCCTTTTGTTAATATTACTGTTTTAGTCCAATACCAAGAATAAAGTGGTGGAAAGACGGGCAGTTTATTGTAAGTGGTCGTTACAATATGGAGCTACAGTCGTTTGACAGAATTCTTGTAATAAAAAATGCAAATGAGAAACTACATTCAGGAACATACCAATGTGGAACTGCCCACAAGAATGAATCACTCCATCAACAGTTGGCAAAAACTAAACTCGTTGTCAAAGGTTTGTTATAATATTAGTAATTACAAAGAATGGTCTGAACCCAGGTGAATGGATATTTTTCGAAGTAACAATATTTCTCGAAGAGACAATATTTGTATAATGATCATCCGGGTGGATGTAGTCCTGAGAAGGACTGTTTGATGTGACTGACGTTTCGACAAACTGTGCGGAAGTCATCACTGGACTCTGAAGATGACTTCCGCACAGGTTGTCGAAACGTCAGTCACATCAATCAGTCCTTCTCAGGACTACATCCACCCGGATGATCATTATACAAATATTGTCTCTTCGAGAAATATTGTTACTTCGAAAAATAATATTAGTAATTATCGAACCCAGCAAACTAACCAAATCTATATGCCTGACTGCGGATTGACCACCCACCCAATGGACCAACCAGTTAACCAACTAAACAACCAACCAACCAACCAACAACCAACCAAGAAAACAACCAACCAACAACCAACCCACCAACCTACCAACCAACCAACCAACCAACCAACCAACCAACCAACCAACCAACCAACCCACCAACCCACCAACCCACCAACCCACCAACCCACCAACCCACCAACCCACCAACCCACCAACCCACCAACCCACCAACCCACCAACCCACCAACCCACCAACCCACCAACCCACCAACCCACCAACCCACCAACCAACCAACCAACCAACCAACCAACCAACCAACCAACCAACCAACCCACCCACCAACCAACCAACCAACCAACCAACCAACAAACCAAACAACCCACCAACCATTCAACCAATCAACCAACAAACCAACCAACCCACCAACCCACCAACCCACCAACCCACCAATCCACCAACCCACCAACCCACCAACCCACCAACCCACCAACCCACCAACCCACCAACCCACCAACCCACCAACCCACCAGCCAACCAACGAACCAATCAGCCATAATTAACAATCAAGAAAATGATAATTCGCAATCAGCTATTAATAATCTGTAATGTGTTGTCTTCAGGTCCTCCAATATTCACAAAACGTCCACCGAAAGCCCTAACAGCATTAAAAGGCACATCTTTTTCCCTTGAATGTAAAGCAAGAGTCCCCTTGTATCCAGCCAATGAAACCTTGCATTATTATTGGTTCAAGAATGGGGAAAAAGTACAGTTTAATTGGTACAGTGGCTACTGATTTTCAATTCTCTTTGGTTAAAAAAATCTACTGACAAAAGCTGTTCATATAGGGCCAATTTACACGGGACAATTTTTACTTACAACTGTCGCATGCAATCTTCTTACGCCACGCTTACTACACGAATTGAGTTGTAAATCAATCCTACAACCGACCACTTTTTTTCTTGTCGTACACAACAATTGTGAGCAAGTTACAGGAAGGTTTACTACGCGAAGCAATTTGTGTTGTAAGCGTGGCGCAAGCAGATTGCATGCGACAATTGTAAGTAAAAGTTGTGACGTGTAATTCGGCCTTGTGGATTAACTAGTGTTCTCAGACTTTTCAGTTTGCTACATCAGTTGTGTTTTCCAACGCTTATATGCTACTCTGTTTGCTACCATTTTTAACACTTTGTCCATACCCCATATACTTAATATATAAAGAGGGTCTTCAAAGAGTAAAATGCGAGCTTGGATTCGCCTTTTTTGGGCTGGGAAAATGGGATTTCATGCACTGGGACTGGGATTTAGCCATTACTGGGATTAGGATTTTGCCAAAATGAGATTTTGCATGACAGGAACTAGAATTTTTCAACATTTTGGGCTGAGAAATGGGATTAGGATCCCCTTCAGGACTCTCTTATATGCTACTATGTTTAGTACCCTTCATAAGACTTTGTCCATTCCCCATGTCGTAGGAGAAAGATTACTGCTAGTCAGTATATCGGATTAGGAAGCAATTTAACAGTATCGACACTGGAAATCGACGACGGTGGAGTATACCAGTGTGTTATAATGAGCCTCAAAGGACAGACAACTGCTGCCACCAAGGTCCATGTCAAAGGTGAATCAGCCATTCAACAAACAAACATATATTCAAATATTATTGTTAATACGAACACAGAAAGTAAAGACACTCAACTGTCAGAATCTCTGGACGAAGCTAAGAGATAGAGCGGATTTTTCGTATGAAAATTTAAGATTCATGGTCCGTGCCAGTAACGGAGACCATGCCATCCTTGGCTTTTCAAAAGATGAGCAATATTCGTAATTGCTATGATTGAATTGGTTCAAATGATGCGTACTGTGATGCAATCGTTGCCAAAAGTAGAAACGAATTCGAATTCAATTTGAAAAATGTTGCAAGACAAGTTGCAGCAATCGTTGCAAAAAGTAGAATTCGTTTCTACTTTTGGCAACGATTGCGTCTCCGTTGCACCGTGTAAACCCTCTTGCAACTTGTGTCGCAACGCCTGCAACACAAGTTGTAGAGAAAATTGCTTCGTGTAATCGCGCCTTTAGCATCACGTGTACAGTTCATATGAAAACTACATAACAGAACAATGCACAACACAAGCCGCAAAAAAAAATAGTTGTTGAAAGATAGTGATGTGTTTTAAAATACCTTGTCTTCCAAATTGAGCTGCTTTGACGCCACGTGAAAGGGGTCTATAAAACGCCAAGAGGAATTTGGTGTGTTGGTGCCCTTGTCTGATCAAGATCAAGATAAGTGCTGTTTCACAAATAACCGTTTTTGCCCTCCGTTTACTTTTAGCAGAGACATTTACCTTTACTGCATGGGGCGGATGGACCAAATGTTTATCGACCTCTGGCTCTAACATACGCCACCGATATCGTTTCCGCACCTGTGTCACGTCATCAAAAAAAGAATTAGCACCCGGTAGATGCAGTGGAAAAACAAAACAGGCTCAGAACTGCGACGTCGAAGTTTCTACTCAGTCACCTCCAGTTCGAACTCCAACTCCCACAGAAACTGCCTCCGTTAGGCCTGTAGTGAGGAAAGTAGTGGCACCTTCAAATTCGAAAAACAATTCGAAATTTTTGGACACTTTCTATGGGAAACTGGCTATAGGAAGTTCATTGGCAATACTGGTCATGATATTAGGCTGTGCTGTTTTCGTTCTCGTGTAAGTAACACTTCATTTTATTTCATAGATAGAGACAAGTGTGTCGTTGAAATGACTTGTCTTCATATCAGGTTGAACAGTTGAACATTGCGATTATGTTTGAAGATTTTTGGTTCACAGAGATACGAGTGACGTATCTGCTTATAACAAGTTTTTCCAAAAAATTCCTTCAGTTTTCGAACCCTCAAAAAACTGCTGGGTCAGGACACGGCTAACTCACAAAGGGAATTGGGTTTGGGAGGGGGAAAACCGGAGAACCCAGCTAGAAAAAACCCTCAAATTAGGAAGAAAACTAATAAACTTGAATCACATGTGATGCCGAGTCCTAGAGTCGAATCCGAGACCATAGAGGTGAGAAGCGAGACCATCAACGTACGCTGTTACCATTGATTCGTCTGATTATATTAAAGACTGACAACTCGTGGATCGAGACAATGGGACTGACCTAACTGACCGTAATGTACTCTTTATTGTACTGTTAGCTCATATCTATCTTTATTATGACAGAGGTCGTAGGATCAAAAAGAAAGATAAAAATAAGAGAAGGGGGCGTAGACCTATAAAAGATTTGGAAGATACTCCTTTCAACGATGGACTGTCAAACGAGGAATACAGCGATGATTATGAGGACGAAATGGATCGAAAGGCATTTGAGAAAAGACGAGTTATCAAAGAGCTGACACCAAAGGAACGAAAGAGATCAGAACTGGACGACGATTTGATAGTAGCACGAACTATTATACTGGAAGAAGGTATCAACAAGGATCACGAGAGAGAAGTAGCGGAAAAGAGAAAAAAAGTGGTTAAGTCAACATCGTCAGCGGGTTGCAAGGTTGGCAGTGGCTAGATGTTAAGTAGCAATCAATAGAGGTTTTCCACTATCACGTACAATACAGAGCTAGGGCTGCCTGTGGTTAGATGGCAGAACGAATAAATCCCTATACTCTCGGGAATTGATTTTTTTTTTCTGATGAAAAACGATATTTTATTGTTTCTGCCATCTAACATGGCTACCGTCACGTGATGGTGCAAAACCTCTATAGACCCCTTGCACTAATTTCCAATCTGAGGGTCAAAACAAAAGAACTGCCTTGTCTTGAGCATTGAAATATTTTATGGTGTTAATATTTTTTAGTGTTTTGACCCACAGGTTGGGAATTAGTGCAAGTATACATATTATATTCGTCTATTCTTACGATAGGCGCGCAATATTTGCTCTTATCAGGACACGGTTCTATATATTCTTTTTCAGAAATCCTTACTTGAAAGTATAAATTCTTCAAGAGCCATCATCTTGGACAAGGACACCACAAACGTTGACAACGTGGAGAGAGCCTCTGTTTCTTTTATCCCCCGTAAGGAACACAAACCAAGGATTTCATCAGTTGGTTCTAGCCGGGGAAGCTCCTACCATAACTTGGACGGAACTAAAAACACCCAGAACGGAAACAACGAGGATTCTTTCTCTATGATGATGGTCCAACCGGTTCAGCCATTGAGTTTTGAGGCTAGACAAGCTACGATCAAACACACACAAGATTTTGACCTAAAGCACTGAGCCTCTCAGGTAATTTCCTTATTTTCTGACGTCATTTCCGGTTTTATACGTGTTCGCTGACAAGATTTTGCCACCCTGTGTGCATTTGCCATACAAATCTTTATAGAATATTCAATGTTTTTATTTAAGGATATTTCTCCCATGTCACATGTTATGAGCTGAAACTTTGACTTTTATTTACTATTGCGGTGCTCTTTTGATTTCTTGGGTCCGTTTTAACACGACGACTGCTCTTTTAAAAGGGCCTGGGTCACGTGACCTGGCGACCCTTTTAGCTTGGGCGTAATTTTTTTTTTCTATTTCATTCCATTTCCATTCTTTGTTTGTATCAATATTCATGTGTCTTCTCATGAGCAACCATCAAACAAACAAACAAACAAAAACAAACAAAAAAACAAAAAAATGATACTACTCTTGGGAATAATGTGGTTCGAAATGGGAAAACATTTCGCCCAAGCTATTTAACCTTTTTTTTTTACATTCTATTTACAGATGCCTACTACAATTTTCCTCTTGACCAACTACACGACTCTAAGAATCCTTTCACCTGATAGTTACCAAAATGTGTAACTTTTCGTAACTGACGATAGTGCTAAAATTGCCGTTATCTCTGGAATGTACTTTAGTAGTTTGATACTAGATACGAATAAACTTAACACAGAAATAGGAGTGTCTTGGTTATTGCTTATGACTTGAAGACCCTTTCAGTGTGGGACCATTTCAGACCACGCGTCATTACCATGTACATACAGGAAAAAAAATGAAAATCCAATATATATATACAGAATATATATGTGTAAAAAACACAAGCAGTGAATTCTTTTTCCAATATGTTTTGAATGGTAAATAGTACATTGCACCTAAAGTAATGGATTATCTTCTGGTATGACATTACAGTGAGGACTTGATATTTTTATATTTTTTATTTCATGAACTTTCTACTGCTTCAAACCTTCTGAAAATGAAGCACTGAACTCAAATAATCTTGTTGTTCAAAATAAATCATATTTCCAATCGATTCACACAACGGATTAAGGAGAAAAAAGTATGAAAAAACCTCAAAGTGTTCACGGTTCGAGTATCCTCACTTTAAATAGTGGTAGAGGGGAAATGGATGGATCAGAAAAGCTCGTTGCCGTATGTAAGCAGGGTTGCTTCTCTCCTGTGATTTGAGGGTTTTTCTGCGTGTTTTCAGGTTTTTCCTTCACCCGCTGACTAAAATCAACTTCTAAATTCCATTTGTAATCCAGTGGAAGAAGAGCAATTCTGTTGAATGTTAAATCCCATTCATTTATTATTGATTCAAGAAGAGCAAGAAATGAAAGAGAAGGGAAATAAACACTCATTAATATTAGAAAAAACCTACTAATGGTCTATCACCAATCGAGCCCTGTGATTGGCTGAGCTACTAGGGGTCTATTAGTGATAGACCTCTAGTAGCGAAAAGCGCCGGTTTTGAAAACCAAAACAATGGCGGACAATTCGCGTTTTGCAAAATCCAAAACTTTTTGCATCCTTTTATTGGACCGATTAGTAGGTTTTTACTAAAACAATTAGACCTCTCGCCCTCATGGCCTACGAGTCAATAGCCCATTCGGCCTTCGGCCTCATGGGTTATTGACTCGTAGACCATTCGGACTCGAAGAGTAATTGTTAAGTAGTCGCCTTTCGCCAGTCCATTAAGCTGATTCATAATTAGCATAATTAAGAAGCTAAAAATTAGTAATCAATGACGTCATCAATCTATTAAAATGACGTCATGAGTTGGACCATCCAAAATCGAAAACAATGTCAAGGAACATTGAAGGATGAAATGTAGTCTCTTACGAGGTGCTCTGGTCTTGTTTCTTGTGGCATATTTTGCTGTTGTTTCAGCAGGGAGTGCGAGGAATGTTGGTAAGTATTGGGGTTGCTTTGTCATCGATATTTATACAGAAACAAACCAAATTGGGAAGCACGGGTGGCGTAGCGGTGAGAACACTTGCCTCTGATCAAGGCGACCAGAGTTCGAGCCCCACTGGGCTCTGCATCGTAAGTGAGTAGAGTTTCTTGGTTCTCTCCTGTGCTTTGAGGGTTTGTCCGGCTTCTCCAGGTTTTCCTCCCTCCTCAAAATTCAAATTCTAAATTCCAACTGGAATGCAGTGAAGGAAGAGCCACTCGATGGATTCCACTGTTAATTCGCATTTATTTATTATTGTTATTTATTGAAATATTAGTTGGTAACGCAACGATCAACTTATATCAACTATGTATCAACTGTATATATCAACTTATATTGATAATGAATATAAAGAAAAACGTTTTTGAAAATGCTTCCTTGCTGTACAAAAGAAAATTTCCGCGTGCCATAAAAAAAACTATGACATTTGAATGACTTCCGAGAGATTGGCATGCTTGAATGTAGCAGGCAGGCTGCGCGCGCTTTTGAGAAATATGGTGTACGATCGGAAGTCCGCCACTGATTATCAATGATAATTTCTGTGCAAGTGTTGTTCATTTGCTAATGTTTGTGCTTATGTCGCTAGTGACAGCAAAGATTTACAAATTCCTTAGTTCCATACAAGGAAAAATTAGGGCATAGTTTTCCTATTTTAGATCTTGTCTCATTTCCTTGATTATTATTTCTTATTTCAAAACATTTTTCTAAAGAGAATGACACGCTACGTAGTCAAATACTCCAGTTCTCTATTGCTCAGTCTAAGCCTCAATTGTGGGTAAATTATTCAGCACGGAGAGCAAAACAACGTGGAATTCTAAAATTGTTCATTTGTACACATTCCTCACCTCATTGCCACAGGCTGTTACTAACAGTAAGGAATATATTACGTGCTATTCAGGCTAATACTTAGCAATAGATAACTCGAAACTGGAGTATTGGAAAAAATTATCCACATTTTTTATTCAACACAGCGACCTTACTCGCCATTACAGTCTCCTGTAGCTCAGTGGCAGAGCGGTATGGTACGATCATATGCATATTTCATTCCAACATCATACGCATATCGTGTTTACAGTATAGTTACATAGTTAACTAATTTTGTTGTCACTGGTACGGTTAAGATAAAAAAATGTATGAATAACATAAATGTTTTGGTCGAAACTCGGACCTTTTTCAGTGTGAAGAAAAACAAGTTTGCAAGCGCAAAATTTAAAACTGCGCTTAGCGGTATAGATATATCTAAATGACATTTTTTTTTACAGATTCGTACCCCGAGATAACATATTTTCCACATACCGACCTCATTGGCGTAGGCGATGTCAACGCGGGAGAGACCCTAAAGATCCCGTGTAAGGCTCGAGGGACCAAACCACTGACTCATACATGGAAAATCAATGGAAAAAAAATCGATGTTAAGAGCAGCAGCAGCTCATGTAGCTTGGACGCAGATGGCGGTCTTGTTTGTAAAAATATCAAGTCAAACAGTGACCAACAGACTTATCAGTGTTTCGTTAGTAACCGTTATGGCACAGTGTTCAGTCGTGTATTAAAAGTGGATGTCACAGGTACTTTACTGAACCTGCAGTGGGTTGCATATTTCATATATTTTCCCGATTTGTGTCCAGTGTGGTGTGGCGTGGTGTGGTGTGGTGTGGTGTGGTGTGGTGTGGTGTGGTGTGGTGTGGTGTGGTGTGGTGTGGTGTGGTGTGGTGTGGTGTGGTGTGGTGTGGTGTGGTGTGGTGTGGTGTGGTTATGAGTATTCAATATTGAATATATTTTCGTTTATTTCACAGCTATAATAACACCCATTTCTGCTGAACCGTCAGGAAAACGCTATCCTTATTTGTACACCATACACAGCTTTTTGATCGTTTATCCTACAAACCATACAGTGCACTTGGGTGCAAACTATACCTGGGGGGTATATAACTGGACTGACCGCAAATTCTGGCCTCTGCCTAACTCGCGTTCCCATTGTGTTACAAGTAATGGAAGGTTGATTTTCTCAGCTGTCAAGAAGAGCGACTTGTCTGGATTGTTATACCTTAAATTATCTGTTGGTTCTACAAGCTATATCTCAAATCCGTATGAATTCAAAAGTAAACGTAAGTATAGTAAAATAAAGAAACTGTTTGGAAGTAATCACACGCATCTCGAAGACTCTGTCGAACGCCTGCGTGAGTGGAAGCTTAGAGCCTACGTAGCAAGCATTTGATGTAATGTATTCATAAACATACAATGCATCACACCTAAAGTGAGGGTGTTCTTTCAAGTGCAAATATATGTTTTTTTAATATTTTCTCATTTGAATTTACTGCCGCAATTTTTGGAAAAGGTCGATGGGCACAACGGCATACGAGCCAATTTTGCTGGTTTTTAAACAATTTTCTTTGAACTTTTCAGAAATGTTTTGGGAAAAACGTAAAAATGATGGCAATGGTTTTTTAATCTTTTTTTTCTTTTTTAAATATTGGGCAGCTATTGTAGCTCCTTCATCCTCTCCTTCAGTGGTTGAGGGACCATCTGACCTCGAAGAAGTTTGGAGAGGAAGCACAAAAATCATGAGATGCATTCCTTCGGGATAGTAAGTATATTGACACACAAAGTATCGAAGGTGCACATATCACGTGACTCAGGCACGGCTAACCCACAGATCGAATTGGAATTTAGCGTGTTATGTTTAACGCAGTGAGAAAAAACAAACAGGTCGGAAAGATAACTCGAAGACCTATTAAAGTCTACTCACAGGTGCCGAGTGATGCCGAGTCTGGGAATCTAACCCGAGGTCCCAGAGGTCAGAAGCGAATGTAATACTGCTACGCCAACGACTTCTACTCTTGGCCAATCACAAATATGAGTGCGCGCACATGAAAAACAAATATTCTTTGGGTGCCTTGCACAGCGCAAAGGCAAAAGCAGTGAAATTACTGAATGGCCTTTTGTTAATATTACTGTTTTAGTCCAATACCAAGAATAAAGTGGTGGAAAGACGGGCAGTTTATTGTAAGTGGTCGTTACAATATGGAGCTACAGTCGTTTGACAGAATTCTTGTAATAAAAAATGCAAATGAGAAACTACATTCAGGAACATACCAATGTGGAACTGCCCACAAGAATGAATCACTCCATCAACAGTTGGCAAAAACTAAACTCGTTGTCAAAGGTTTGTTATAATATTAGTAATTACAAAGAATGGTCTGAACCCAGGTGAATGGATATTTTTCGAAGTAACAATATTTCTCGAAGAGACAATATTTGTATAATGATCATCCGGGTGGATGTAGTCCTGAGAAGGACTGTTTGATGTGACTGACGTTTCGACAAACTGTGCGGAAGTCATCACTGGACTCTGAAGATGACTTCCGCACAGGTTGTCGAAACGTCAGTCACATCAATCAGTCCTTCTCAGGACTACATCCACCCGGATGATCATTATACAAATATTGTCTCTTCGAGAAATATTGTTACTTCGAAAAATAATATTAGTAATTATCGAACCCAGCAAACTAACCAAATCTATATGCCTGACTGCGGATTGACAACCAACCAATGGACCAACCAGTTAACCAACTAAACAACCAACCAACCAACCAACAACCAACCAAGAAACCAACCAACCAACCAACCAACAACCAACCCACCAACCTACCAACCAACCAACAACCAACCAACCAACCAACCAACCAACCAACCAACCAACCAACCAACCCACCAACCCACCAACCCACCAACCCACCAACCAACCAACCAACCAACCAACCAACCAACCAACCAACCAACCAACCAATCCACCCACCAACCAACCAACCAACCAACCAACAAACCAAACAACCCACCAACCATTCAACCAATCAACCAACCAACCAACCAACCAACCAACCCACCAACCCACCAACCCACCAACCCACCAACCCACCAGCCCACCAACCCACCAACCCACCAACCCACCAACCCACCAACCCACCAACCCACCAACCCACCAGCCAACCAACCAACCAATCAGCCATAATTAACAATCAAGAAAATGATAATTCGCAATCAGCTATTAATAATCTGTAATGTGTTGTCTTCAGGTCCTCCAATATTCACAAAACGTCCACCGAAAGCCCTAACAGCATTAAAAGGCACATCTTTTTCCCTTGAATGTAAAGCAAGAGTCCCCTTGTATCCAACCAATGAAACCTTGCATTATTATTGGTTCAAGAATGGGGAAAAAGTACAGTTTAATTGGTACAGTGGCTACTGATTTTCAATTCTCTTTGGTTAAAAAAATCTACTGACAAAAGCTGTTCATATAGGGCCAATTTACACGGGACAATTTTTACTTACAACTGTCGCATGCAATCTTCTTACGCCACGCTTACTACACGAATTGAGTTGTAAATCAATCCTACAACCGACCACTTTTTTTCTTGTCGTACACAACAATTGTGAGCAGGTTACAGGAAGGTTTACTACGCGAAGCAATTTGTGTTGTAAGCGTGGCGCAAGCAGATTGCATGCGACAATTGTAAGTAAAAGTTGTGACGTGTAATTCGGCCTTGTGGATTAACTAGTGTTCTCAGACTTTTCAGTTTGCTACATCAGTTGTGTTTTCCAACGCTTATATGCTACTCTGTTTGCTACCATTTTTAACACTTTGTCCATACCCCATATACTTAATATATAAAGAGGGTCTTCAAAGAGTAAAATGCGAGCTTGGATTCGCCTTTTTTGGGCTGGGAAAATGGGATTTCATGCACTGGGACTGGGATTTAGCCATTACTGGGATTAGGATTTTGCCAAAATGAGATTTTGCATGACAGGAACTAGAATTTTTCAACATTTTGGGCTGAGAAATGGGATTAGGATCCCCTTCAGGACTCTCTTATATGCTACTATGTTTAGTACCCTTCATAAGACTTTGTCCATTCCCCATGTCGTAGGAGAAAGATTACTGCTAGTCAGTATATCGGATTAGGAAGCAATTTAACAGTATCGACACTGGAAATCGACGACGGTGGAGTATACCAGTGTGTTATAATGAGCCTCAAAGGACAGACAACTGCTGCCACCAAGGTCCATGTCAAAGGTGAATCAGCCATTCAACAAACAAACATATATTCAAATATTATTGTTAATACGAACACAGAAAGTAAAGACACTCAACTGTCAGAATCTCTGGACGAAGCTAAGAGATAGAGCGGATTTTTCGTATGAAAATTTAAGATTCATGGTCCGTGCCAGTAACGGAGACCATGCCATCCTTGGCTTTTTAAAAGATGAGCAATATTCGTAATTGCTATGATTGAATTGGTTCAAATGATGCGTACTGTGATGCAATCGTTGCCAAAAGTAGAAACGAATTCGAATTCAATTTGAAAAATGTTGCAAGACAAGTTGCAGCAATCGTTGCAAAAAGTAGAATTCGTTTCTACTTTTGGCAACGATTGCGTCTCCGTTGCACCGTGTAAACCCTCTTGCAACTTGTGTCGCAACGCCTGCAACACAAGTTGCAGAGAAAATTGCTCCGTGTAATCGCGCCTTTAGCTTTTGTACAGTTCATATGAAAACTACACAACAGAACACAGCACAACAGCCGCAAAAAAAAAAAAAATAGTTGTTGAAAGATAGTGATGAGTTTTAAAATACCTTGTCTTCCAAATTGAGCTGCTTTGACGTAACGTGAAAGGGGTCTATAAAACGCCAAGAGGAATTTGGTGTGTTGGTGCCCTTGTCTGATCAAGATCAAGATAAGTGCTGTTTCACAAATAACCGTTTTTGCCCTCCGTTTACTTTTAGCAGAGACATTTACCTTTACTGCATGGGGCGGATGGACCAAATGTTTATCGACCTCTGGCTCTAACATACGCCACCGATATCGTTTCCGCACCTGTGTCACGTCATCAAAAAAAGAATTAGCACCCGGTAGATGCAGTGGAAAAACAAAACAGGCTCAGAACTGCGACGTCGAAGTTTCTACTCAGTCACCTCCAGTTCGAACTCCAACTCCCACAGAAACTGCCTCCGTTAGGCCTGTAGTGAGGAAAGTAGTGGCACCTTCAAATTCGAAAAACAATTCGAAATTTTTGGACACTTTCTATGGGAAACTGGCTTTAGGAAGTTCATTGGCAATACTGGTCATGATATTAGGCTGTGCTGTTTTCGTTCTCGTGTAAGTAACACTTCATTTTATTTCATAGATAGAGACAAGTGTGTCGTTGAAATGACTTGTCTTCATATCAGGTTGAACAGTTGAACATTGCGATTATGTTTGAAGATTTTTGGTTCACAGAGATACGAGTGACGTATCTGCTTATAACAAGTTTTTCCAAAAAATTCCTTCAGTTTTCGAACCCTCAAAAAACTGCTGGGTCAGGACACGGCTAACTCACAAAGCGAATTGGGTTTGGGAGGGGGAAAACCGAAGAACCCAGCTAGAAAAAACCCTCAAATTAGGAAGAAAACTAATAAACTTGAATCACATGTGATGCCGAGTCCTAGAGTCGAATCTGAGACCATAGAGGTGAGAAGCGAGACCATCAACGTACGCTGTTACCATTGATTCGTCTGATTATATTAAAGACTGACAACTCGTGGATCGAGACAATGGGACTGACCTAACTGACCGTAATGTACTCTTTATTGTACTGTTAGCTCATATCTATCTTTATTATGACAGAGGTCGTAGGATCGAAAAGAAAGATAAAAATAAGAGAAGGGGGCGTAGACCTATAAAAGATTTGGAAGATACTCCTTTCAACGATGGACTGTCAAACGTGGAATACAGCGATGATTATGAGGACGAAATGGATCGAAAGGCATTTGAGAAAAGACGAGTTATCAAAGAGCTGACACCAAAGGAACGAAAGAGATCAGAACTGGACGACGATTTGATAGTAGCACGAACTATTATACTGGAAGAAGGTATCAACAAGGATCACGAGAGAGAAGTAGCGGAAAAGAGAAAAAAAGTGGTTAAGTCAACATCGTCAGCGGGTTGCAAGGTTGGCAGTGGCTAGATGTTAAGTAGCAATCAATAGAGGTTTTCCACTATCACGTACAATACAGAGCTAGGGCTGCCTGTGGTTAGATGGCAGAACGAATAAATCCCTATACTCTCGGGAATTGATTTTTTTTTTCTGATGAAGAACGATATTTTATTGTTTCTGCCATCTAACATGGCTACCGTCACGTGATGGTGCAAAACCTCTATAGACCCCTTGCACTAATTTCCAATCTGAGGGTCAAAACAAAAGAACTGCCTTGTCTTGAGCATTGAAATATTTTATGGTGTTAATATTTTTTAGTGTTTTGACCCACAGGTTGGGAATTAGTGCAAGTATACATATTATATTCGTCTATTCTTACGATAGGCGCGCAATATTTGCTCTTATAAGGTCACGGTTCTATATATTCTTTTTCAGAAATCCTTACTTGAAAGTATAAATTCTTCAAGAGCCATCATCTTGGACAAGGACACCACAAACGTTGACAACGTGGAGAGAGCCTCTGTTTCTTTTATCCCCCGTAAGGAACACAAACCAAGGATTTCATCAGGTGGTTCTAGCCGGGGAAGCTCCTACCATAACTTGGACGGAACTAAAAACACCCAGAACGGAAACAACGAGGATTCTTTCTCTATGATGATGATCCAACCGGTTCAGCCATTGAGTTTTGAGGCTAGACAAGCTACGATCAAACACACACAAGATTTTGACCTAAAGCACTGAGCCTCTCAGGTAATTTCCTTATTTTCTGACGTCATTTCCGGTTTTATACGTGTTTGCTGACAAGATTTTGCCACCCTGTCTACATTTGCCATACAAATCTTTATAGAATATTCAATGTTTTTATTTAAGGATATTTCTCCCATGTCACATGTTATGAGCTGAAACTTTGACTTTTATTTACTATCGCGGTGCTCTTTTGATTTCTTGGGTCCGTTTTGACACGACGACGACTGCTCTTTTTAAAGGGCCTTGGTCACGTGACCTGGCGACCCTTTTAGCTTGGGCGTAATTTTTTTTTCTATTTCATTCCATTTCCATTCTTTGTTTGTATCAATATTCATGTGTCTTCTCATGAGCAACCATCAAACAAACAAACAAACAAACAAAAACAAACAAAAAAAAACAAAAAAATGATACTACTCTTGGGAATAATGTGGTTCGAAATGGGAAAACATTTCGCCCAAGCTATTTAACCTTTTTTTTTTTACATTCTATTTACAGATGCCTACTACAATTTTCCTCTTGACCAACTACACGACTCTAAGAATCCTTTAACCTGATAGTTACCAAAATGTGTAACTTTTCGTAACTGACGATAGTGCTAAGATTGCCGTTATCTCTGGAATGTACTTTAGTAGTTTGATACTAAATACGAATAAACTTAACACAGAAATAGGAGTGTCTTGGTTATTGCTTATGACTTGAAGACCCTTTCAGTGTGGGACCATTTCAGACCACGCGTCTTTACCATGTATATACAGGAAAAAATTGAAAATCCAATATACAGAATATATATGTGTAAAAAACACAAGCAGTGAATTCTTTTTCCAATATGTTTTGAATGGTAAATAGTACATTGCACCTAAAGTAATGGATTATCTTCTGGTATGACATTACAGTGAGGACTTGATATTTTTATATTTTTTATTTCATGAACTTTCTACTGCTTCAAATCTTCTGAAAATGAAGCACTGAACTCAAATAATCTTGTTGTTCAAAATAAATCATATTTCCAATCGATTCACTCAAGGGATTAAGGAGAAAAAAGTATGAAAAAACCTCAAAGTGTTCACGGTTCGAGTGTCCTCACTTTAAATAGTGGTAGAGGGTAAATGGATGGATCGGAAAAGCTCGTTGCCATATGTAAGCAGGGTTGCTTCTCTCCTGTGATTTGAGGGTTTTTCTGCGTGTTTTCAGGTTTTTCCTTCACCCGCTGACTAAAATCAACTTCTAAATTCCATTTGTAATCCAGTGGAAGAAGAGCAATTCTGTTGAATGTTAAATCCCATTCATTTATTATTGATTCAAGAAGAGCAAGAAATGAAAGAGAAGGGAAATAAACACTCATTAATATTAGAAAAAACCTACTAATGGTCTATCACCAATCGAGCCCTGTGATTGGCTGAGCTACTAGGGGTCTATTAGTGATAGACCTCTAGTAGCGAAAAGCGCCGGTTTTGAAAACCAAAACAATGGCGGACAATTCGCGTTTTGCAAAATCCAAAACTTTTTGCATCCTTTTATTGGACCGATTAGTAGGTTTTTACTAAAACAATTAGACCTCTCGCCCTCATGGCCTACGAGTCAATAGCCCATTCGGCCTTCGGCCTCATGGGTTATTGACTCGTAGACCATTCGGACTCGAAGAGTAATTGTTAAGTAGTCGCCTTTCGCCAGTCCATTAAGCTGATTCATAATTAGCATAATTAAGAAGCTAAAAATTAGTAATCAATGACGTCATCAATCTATTAAAATGACGTCATGAGTTGGACCATCCAAAATCGAAAACAATGTCAAGGAACATTGAAGGATGAAATGTAGTCTCTTACGAGGTGCTCTGGTCTTGTTTCTTGTGGCATATTTTGCTGTTGTTTCAGCAGGGAGTGCGAGGAATGTTGGTAAGTATTGGGGTTGCTTTGTCATCGATATTTATACAGAAACAAACCAAATTGGGAAGCACGGGTGGCGTAGCGGTGAGAACACTTGCCTCTGATCAAGGCGACCAGAGTTCGAGCCCCACTGGGCTCTGCATCGTAAGTGAGTAGAGTTTCTTGGTTCTCTCCTGTGCTTTGAGGGTTTGTCCGGCTTCTCCATTTTTTCCTCCCTCCTCAAAATTCAAATTCTAAATTCCAACTGGAATGCAGTGAAGGAAGAGCCACTCGATGGATTCCACTGTTAATTCGCATTTATTTATTATTGTTATTTATTGAAATATTAGTAGGTAACGCAACGATCAACTTATATCAACTATGTATCAACTGTATATATCAACTTATATTGATAATGAATATAAAGAAAAACGTTTTTGAAAATGCTTCCTTGCTGTACAAAAGAAAATTTCCGCGTGCCATAAAAAAAACTATGACATTTGAATGGCTTCCGAGAGATTGGCATGCTTGAATGTAGCAGGCAGGCTGCGCGCGCTTTTGAGAAATATGGTGTACGATCGGAAGTCCGCCACTGATTATCAATGATAATTTCTGTGCAAGTGTTGTTCATTTGCTAATGTTTGTGCTTATGTCGCTAGTGACAGCAAAGATTTACAAATTCCTTAGTTCCATACAAGGAAAAATTAGGGCATAGTTTTCCTATTTTAGATCTTGTCTCATTTCCTTGATTATTATTTCTTATTTCAAAACATTTTTCTAAAGAGAATGACACGCTACGTAGTCAAATACTCCAGTTCTCTATTGCTCAGTCTAAGCCTCAATTGTGGGTAAATTATTCAGCACGGAGAGCAAAACAACGTGGAATTCTAATTTGTTCATTTGTACACATTCCTCACCTCATTGCCACAGGCTGTTACTAACAGTAAGGAATATATTACGTGCTATTCAGGCTAATACTTAGCAATAGATAACTCGAAACTGGAGTATTGGAAAAAATTATCCACATTTTTTATTCAACACAGCGACCTTACTCGCCATTACAGTCTCCTGTAGCTCAGTGGCAGAGCGGTATGGTACGATCATATGCATATTTCATTCCAACATCATACGCATATCGTGTTTACAGTATAGTTACATAGTTAACTAATTTTGTTGTCACTGGTACGGTTAAGATAAAAAAATGTATTAATAACATAAATGTTTTGGTCGAAACATTGAACCTTTTTCAGTGTGAAGAAAAACAAGTTTGCAAGCGCAAAATTTCAAACTGCGCTTAGCGGTATAGATATATCTAAATGACATTTTTTTTTACAGATTCGTACCCCGAGATAACATATTTTCCACATACCGACCTCATTGGCGTAGGCGATGTCAACGCGGGAGAGACCCTAAAGATCCCGTGTAAGGCTCGAGGGACCAAACCACTGACTCATACATGGAAAATCAATGGAACAAAAATCGATTTTAACAGCAGCAGCAGCTCATGTAGCTTGGACGCAGATGGCGGTCTTGTTTGTAAAAATATCAAGTCAAACAGTGATCATGACCAACAGACTTATCAGTGTTTCGTTAGTAACCGTTATGGCACAGTGTTCAGTCGTGTATTAAAAGTGGATGTCACAGGTACTTTACTGAACCTGCAGTGGGTTGCATATTTTATATATTTTCCCGATTTGTGTCCAGTGTGGTGTGGTGTGGTGTGGTGTGGTGTGGTGTGGTGTGGTGTGGTGTGGTGTGGTGTGGTGTGGTGTGGTGTGGTGTGGTGTGGTGTGGTGTGGTGTGGTGTGGTGTGGTGTGGTGTGGTGTGGTGTGGTGTGGTGTGGTGTGGTGTGGTGTGGTGTGGTGTGGTGTGGTGTGGTGTGGTGTGGTGTGGTGTGGTGTGGTGTGGTGTGGTTATGAGTATTCATTATTGAATATATTTTTGTTTACTTCACAGATATAATAATACCCATTTCTGGTGCACTGGGAGGAAACCGCATGCCTTATTTGTACACCATACACAGCTTGTTGATCGTTTATCCTACATACCATAAAGTGCACTTGGGTGCAAACTATACCTGGGGGGTATATAACTGGACTGACCGCAAATTGTGGCCTCTGCCTAACTCGCGTTCCCATTGTGTTACAAGTGATGGAAGGTTGATTTTCTCAGCTGTCAAGAAGAGCGACTTGCCTGAATTGTTATACCTTAAATTATCTGTTGGTTCTACAAGCTATATCTCAAATCCGTATGAATTCAAAAGTAGCTGTAAGTATAGTAAAATAAAGAAACTGTTTGGAAGTAATCACACGCATCTCGAAGACTCTGTCGAACGCCAGCGTGAGTGGAAGCTTAGATCCTACGTAGCAAGCATTTGATGTAATGTATGCATAAACATACAATGCATCACACCTAAAGTGAGGGTGTTCTTTCAAGTGCAAATATATGTTTTTTTAATATTTTCTCCTTTGAATTTACTGCCGCAATTTTGGAAAAGGTCGATGGGCACAACACATACGAGCCAATTTTGCTGTTTTTTAAATAAATTTCTTTGAACTTTTCAAAAATGTTTTGGGAAAAACGTAAAAATGATGGCAATGGTTTTTTAATCTTTTTTTTTTTTTCTTTTTTAATTATTTGGCAGCTACTGTAGCTCCTTCATCCTCTCCTTCAGTGGTTGAGGGACCATCTGACCTCGAAGAAGTTTGGAGAGGAAGCACAAAAATCATGAGATGCATTCCTTCGGGATAGTAAGTATATTGACACACAAAGTATCAAAGGTGCACATATCACGTGACTCAGGCACGGCTAACCCACAGATCCAATTGGAATTTAGCGTGTTATGTTTAACGCAGGGAGAAAAAAACAAAGAGGACGGAAAAATAACTCGAAGACCTATTAAACTCTACTCACAGGTGCCGAGTGATGCCGAGTCTGGGAATCTAACCCGAGGTCCCAGAGGTCAGAAGCGAATGTAATACTGCTACGCCAACGACTTCTACTCTTGGCTAATCACAAATATGAGTGCGCGCACATGAAAAACAAATAGTTGGGTGCCTTGCACAGCGCAAAGGCAAAAGCAGTGAAATTACTGAAATGACCTTTTGTTAATATTACTGTTTTAGTCCAATACCAGGAATAAAGTGGTGGAAAGACGGGCAGTTTATTGTAAGTGGTCGTTACAATATGGAGCTACAGTCGTTTGACAGAATTCTTGTAATAAAAAATGCAAATGAGAAACTACATTCAGGAACATACCAATGTGGAACTGCCCACAAGAATGAATCACTCCATCAACAGTTGGCAAAAACTAAACTCGTTGTCAAAGGTTTGTTATAATATTAGTAATTATCGATCCCAGCAAACTAACCCAATCTATATGCCTGATTGACCACCCACCCAATGGACCACCCACCCAATGGACCAACCAGTTAACCAACCAACCAACAACCAACCAACCAACCAACCAACCAACCAACCAACCAACCAACCAACCAACCAACCAACCAACCAACCAACCAACCAACCAACCAACCAACCAACCAAACAACCAACCAACCAACCAACCAACCAACCAACCAACCCACCAACCCACCAACCCACCAACACACCAACCCACCAACCCAACAACCCACCAACCCACCAACCCACAAACCCACCAACCCACCAACCCACCAACCCACCAACCCACCAACCCACCAACCCACCAACCCACCAACCCACCAACCCACCAACCCACCAACCCACCAACCCACCAACCCACCAACCCACCAACCCACCAACCCACCAACCCACCAACCCACCAACCCACCAACCCACCAACCCACCAACCCACCAACCCACCAACCCACCAACCCACAAACCCACCAACCCACCAACCCAACAAACCCACCAACCCACCAACCCACCAACCCACCAACCCACCAACCCACCAACCCACCAACCCACCAACCCACCAACCCACCAACCCACCAACCCACCAACCCACCAACCCACCAACCCACCAACCCACCAACCCACCAACCCATCAACCCACTAACCCACCAACCCACCAACCCACCAACCCACCAACCCACCAACCCACCAACCCACCAACCCACCAACCCACTAACCCACCAACCCACCAACCAACCAACCCACCAACCCACCAACCCACCAACCCACCAACCCACCAACCCACCAACCCACCAACCCACCAACCCACCAACCCACCAACCCACCAACCCACCAACCCACCAACCCACCAACCCACCAACCCACCAACCCACCAACCCACCAACCCACCAACCCACCAACCCACCAACCCACCAACCCACCAACCCACCAACCCACCAACCCACCAACTCACCAACCCACCAACCCACCAACCCACCAACCCACCAACCCACCAACCCACCAACCCACCAACCCACCAACCCACCAACCCACCAACCCACCAACCCACCAACCCACCAACCCACCAACCCACCAACCCACCAACCCACCAACCCACCAACCCACCAACCCACCAACCCACCAACCCACCAACCCACCAACCCACCAACCCACCAACCCTCCAACCCACCAACCCACCAACCCACCAACCCACCAACCCACCAACCCACCAACCCACCAACCCACCAACCAACCAATCAACCAACCAACCAGCCAACCAACTCACCAAACAACCAACCAACTAACCAACCAACCAACTAACCAACCAACAACCAACAACCAACCAAGAAAACAAGTAACCAACCAACCAACCAACCAACCAACCCACCAACCAACCAACCAAATTACCAACCAACCAACCCATCAACCAACCAACCAACCAACCAACCAACCAACCAACCCACCAACCAACCAACCCACCAACCAACCAACCCACCAACCCACAAACCCACCAACCCACCAACCAACCAACCAACCAATCAACCAACCAACCAACCAACCAACCAACCAACCAACCAACCAACCAATCAGCCATAACTAGCAATCAAGAAAATGATAATTCGCAATCAGCTATTAATAATCTGTAATGTGATGTTTTCAGGTCCTCCAATATTCACAAAACGTCCACCGAAAGCCCTAACAGCATTCAAAGGCACATCTTTTTTACTTGAATGCACAGCAAGAGTCCCCTTGTATCCAACCAATGAAACCTTGCATTATTATTGGTTCAAGAATGGGGAAAAAGTACAGTTTAATTGGTACAGTGGCTACTGATTTTCAATTCTCTTTGGTTAAAAAAATCTACTGACAAAAGCTGTTCATATAGGGCCAATTTACACGGGACAATTTTTACTTACAACTGTCGCATGCAATCTTCTTACGCCACGCTTACTACACGAATTGAGTTGTAAATCAATCCTACAACCGACCACTTTTTTTCGTGTCGTATACAACAGTTGTGAGCAAGTTACAGGAAGGTTTACTACGCGAAGCAATTTGTGTTGTAAGCGTGGCGCAAACAGATTGCATGCGACAATTGTAAGTAAAAGTTGTGACGTGTAATTCGGCCTTATGAATTAACTAGTGTTCTCAGACTTTTCAGTTTGCTACATCAGTTGTGTTTTCCTACGCTTATATGCTACTCTGTTTGCTACCATTGTTAACACTTTGTAAAATGCGAGCTTGGATTCGCCTTTTTTGGGCTGGGAAAATGGGATTTCATGCACTCGGACTGGGATTTAGCCATTACTAGGATTAGGATTTTGCAAAATCTCTAATTAACTCTAAAACTCGGAATGAGATTTTGCATGACTGGAACTAGAATTTTTCAACATTTTGGGCTGAGAAATGGGATTAGGATCCCCTTCAGGACTCTCTTATATGCTTCTATGTTTAGTACCCTTCATAACACTTTGTCATGTTGTAGGGGAAAGATTGTTATTTGTGGGCATATCGGATTAGGAAGCAATTTAATAGTACCGACACTGGAAATCGACGACAGTGGAGTATACCAGTGTGTTATAATGAGCCTCAAAGGACAGACAACTGCTGCCACCAAGGTCCATGTCAAAGGTGAATCAGTCATTCAACAAACAAACATATATTCAAATATTATTATCAATACGAACACAGAAAGTAAAGACACTCAACTGTCAGAATCTCTGGACGAAGCTAAGAGATAGAGCGGATTTTTCGTATGAAAATTTAAGATTCATGGTCCGTGCCAGTAACGGACACCATGCCATCCTTGGCTTTTCAAAAGATGAGCAATATTCGTAATTGCTATGATTGAATTGGTTCAAATGATGCGTACTGTGATATAACGTACGGTGCCATTTAAGGCGCGATTACACCAAGCAATTTTCTCTACAACTTGTGTTGCAGGCGTTGAGGCACAAGTTGCAAGAGGGTTTACACGGTGCTACGGAGACGCAATTGTTGCCAAAAGTAGAAACGAATTCGAATTCGAATTCAATTTGAAAAATGTTGCAAGACAAGTTGCAGCAATCGTTGCCAAAAGTAGAATTCGTTTCTACTTTTGGTAACGATTGCGTCTCCGTTGCACCGTGTAAACCCTCTTGCAACTTGTATCGCAACGCCTGCAACACAAGTTGCAGAGAAAATTGCTTCGTGTAATCGCGCCTTTAGCATCACGTGTACAGTTCATATGAAAACTACACAACAGAACATAGCACAACACAAGCCGCAAAAAAAAAAAAAAAAAAAAAAAAATAGTTGTTGAAAGATAGTGATGTGTTTTAAAATACCTTGTCTTCCAAATTGAGCTGCTTTGACGTCACGTGAAAGGGGTCTATAAAACGCCAAGAGGAATTTGGTGTGTTGGTGCCCTTGTCTGATCAAGATCAAGATAAGTGCTGTTTCACAAATAACCGTTTTTGCCCTCCGTTTACTTTTAGCAGAGACATTTACCTTTACTGCATGGGGCGGATGGACCAAATGTTTATCGACCTCTGGCTCTAACATACGCCACCGATATCGTTTCCGCACCTGTGTCACGTCATCAAAAAAAGAATTAGCACCCGGTAGATGCAGTGGAAAAACAAAACAAGCTCAGAACTGCGACGTCGAAGTTTCTACTCAGTCACCTCCAGTTCGAACTCCAACTCCCACAGAAACTGCCTCCGTTAGGCCTGTAATGAGGAAAGTAGTGGCACCTTCAAATTCGAAAAACAATTCGAAATTTTTGGACACTTTCTATGGGAAACTGGCTTTAGGAAGTTCATTGGCAATACTGGTCATGATATTAGGCTGTGCTGTTTTCGTTCTCGTGTAAGTAACACTTCATTTTATTTCATAGATAGAGACAAGTGTGTCGTTGAAATGACTTGTCTTCATATCAGGTTGAACAGTTGAACATTGCGATTATGTTTGAAGATTTTTGGTTCACAGAGATACGAGAAACGCGCATGTGCTTATAACAAGTTTTACCAAAAAATTCCTTCAGTTTTCGAACCCTCAAAAAACTGCTGGGTCAGGACACGGCTAACTCACAAAGGGAATTGGGTTTGGGAGGGGGAAAACCGGAGAACCCAGAAAAAACCCTCAAATTAGGAAGAAAACTAATAAACTTGAATCACATGTGATGCCGAGTCCTAGAGTCGAATCCGAGACCATAGAGGTGAGAAGCGAGACCATCAACGTACGCTGTTACCATTGATTCGTCTGATTATATTAAAGACTGACAGCTCGTGGATCGAGACAATGGGACTGACCTAACTGACCGTAATGTACTCTTTATTGTACTTAGAAAGGAAATAAGTTAAAGTTATAGTGCTAAGAGAAACGAGGTTATTCCGGGCGAAAAACCCTTGGAAATAAATTCGGAAAAATTAATTCCGACCTCGATAGGATTCGAACCCACGAGCGTCGGTGTACAAATCCGAAGGCCGTGGGTTCGAATCCTATCGAGGTCGGAATTAATTTTTCCGAATTTATTTCCAAGGGTTTTTCGCCCGGAATAACCTCGTTTCTCTTAGCACTATAACTTTAACTTATTTCCTTTCTATGTATTTCACAGTGCTACGCGGTCCTCATATTCATATCTTTATTGTACTGTTGCCTCATATCTATCTTTATTATGACAGAGGTCGTAGGATCGAAAAGAAAGATAAAAATAAGAGAAGGGGACGTAGACCTATGAAAGATTTGGAAGATACTCCTTTCAACGATGGACCGTCAAACGTGGAATACAGCGATGATTATGAGGACGAAATGGATCGAAAGGCATTTGAGAAAAGACGAGTTATCAAAGAGCTGACACCAAAGGAACGAAAGAGATCAGAACTGGACGACGATTTGATAGTAGCACGAACTATTATACTGGAAGAAGGTATCAACAAGGATCTCGAGAGAGAAGTAGCGGAAAAGAGAAAAAAAGTGGTTAAGTCAACATCGTCAGCGGGTTGCAAGGTTGGCAGTGGCTAGATGTTAAGTAGCAATCAATAGAGGTTTTCCACTATCACGTACAATACAGAGCTAGGGCTGCCTGTGGTTAGATGGCAGAACGAATAAATCCCTTTACTCTCGGGAATTGATTTTTTTTTTTCTGATGAAAAACGATATTTTATTGTTCCTGCCATCTAACATGGCTACCGTCACGTGATGGTGCAAAACCTCTATAGACCCCTTGCACTAATTTCCAATCTGAGGGTCAAAACAAAAGAACTGCCTTGTCTTGAGCATTGAAATATTTTATGGTGTTGATATTTTTTTAGTGTTTTGACCCACAGGTTGGGAATTAGTGCAAGTATACATATTATATTCGTCTATTCTTACGATAGGCGCGCAATATTTGCTCTTATAAGGACACGGTTCTATATATTCTTTTTCAGAAATCCTTACTTGAAAGTATAAATTCTTCAAGAGCCATCATCTTGGACAAGGACACCACAAACGTTGACAACGTGGAGAGAGCCTCTGTTTCTTTTACCCCCCGTAAGGAACACAAACCAAGGATTTCATCAGGTGGTTCTAGCCGGGGAAGCTCCTACCATAGCTTGGACGAAACTAAAAACACCCAGAACGGAAACGACGAGGATTCTTTCTCTGTGATGATGGTCCAACCGGTTCAGCCATTGAGTTTTGAGGCTAGACAAGCTACGATCAAACACACACAAGATTTTGACCTAAAGCACTGAGCCTCTCAGGTAATTTCCTTATTTTCTGACGTCATTTCCGGTTTTATACGTGTTTGCTGACAAGATTTTGCCACCCTGTCTACATTTGCCATACAAATCTTTATAGAATATTCAATGTTTTTATTTAAGGATATTTCTCCCATGTCACATGTTATGAGCTGAAACTTTGACTTTTATTTACTATCGCGGTGCTCTTTTGATTTCTTGGGTCCGTTTTGACACGACGACGACTGCTCTTTTTAAAGGGCCTTGGTCACGTGACCTGGCGACCCTTTTAGCTTGGGCGTAATTTTTTTTTCTATTTCATTCCATTTCCATTCTTTGTTTGTATCAATATTCATGTGTCTTCTCATGAGCAACCATCAAACAAACAAACAAACAAACAAAAACAAACAAAAAAAAAACAAAAAAATGATACTACTCTTGGGAATAATGTGGTTCGAAATGGGAAAACATTTCGCCCAAGCTATTTAACCTTTTTTTTTTTACATTCTATTTACAGATGCCTACTACAATTTTCCTCTTGACCAACTACACGACTCTAAGAATCCTTTAACCTGATAGTTACCAAAATGTGTAACTTTTCGTAACTGACGATAGTGCTAAAATTGCCGTTATCTCTGGAATGTACTTTAGTAGTTTGATACTAAATACGAATAAACTTAACACAGAAATAGGAGTGTCTTGGTTATTGCTTATGACTTGAAGACCCTTTCAGTGTGGGACCATTTCAGACCACGCGTCTTTACCATGTATATACAGGAAAAAATTGAAAATCCAATATACAGAATATATATGTGTAAAAAACACAAGCAGTGAATTCTTTTTCCAATATGTTTTGAATGGTAAATAGTACATTGCACCTAAAGTAATGGCTTATCTTCTGGTATGACATTACAGTGAGGACTTGATATTTTTATATTTTTTATTTCATGAACTTTCTACTGCTTCAAATCTTCTGAAAATGAAGCACTGAACTCAAATAATCTTGTTGTTCAAAATAAATCATATTTCCAATCGATTCACTCAAGGGATTAAGGAGAAAAAAGTATGAAAAAACCTCAAAGTGTTCACGGTTCGAGTGTCCTCACTTTAAATAGTGGTAGAGGGGAAATGGATGGATCGGAAAAGCTCGTTGCCGTATGTAAGCAGGGTTGCTTCTCTCCTGTGATTTGAGGGTTTTTCTGCGTGTTTTCAGGTTTTTCCTTCACCCGCTGACTAAAGTCAACTTCTAAATTCCATTTGTAATCCAGTGGAAGAAGAGCAATTCTGTTGAATGTTAAATCCCATTCATTTATTATTGATTCAAGAAGAGCAAGAAATGAAAGAGAAGGGAAATAAACACTCATTAATATTAGAAAAAACCTACTAATGGTCTATCACCAATCGAGCCCTGTGATTGGCTGAGCTACTAGGGGTCTATTAGTGATAGACCTCTAGTAGCGAAAAGCGCCGGTTTTGAAAACCAAAACAATGGCGGACAATTCGCGTTTTGCAAAATCCAAAACTTTTTGCATCCTTTTATTGGACCGATTAGTAGGTTTTTACTAAAACAATTAGACCTCTCGCCCTCATGGCCTACGAGTCAATAGCCCATTCGGCCTTCGGCCTCATGGGTTATTGACTCGTAGACCATTCGGACTCGAAGAGTAATTGTTAAGTAGTCGCCTTTCGCCAGTCCATTAAGCTGATTCATAATTAGCATAATTAAGAAGCTAAAAATTAGTAATCAATGACGTCATCAATCTTTTAAAATGACGTCATGAGTTGGACCATCCAAAATCGAAAACAATGTCAAGGAACATTGAAGGATGAAATGTAATCTCTTACGAGGTGCTCTGGTCTTGTTTCTTGTGGCATATTTTGCTGTTGTTTCAGCAGGGAGTGCGAGGAATGTTGGTAAGTATTGGGGTTGCCTTGTCATCGATATTTATACAGAAACAAACCAAATTGGGAAGCACGGGTGGCGTAGCGGTGAGAACACTTGCCTCTGATCAAGGCGACCAGAGTTCGAGCCCCACTGGGCTCTGCATCGTAAGTGAGTAGAGTTTCTTGGTTCTCTCCTGTGCTTTGAGGGTTTGTCCGGCTTCTCCAGTTTTTCCTCCCTCCTCAAAATTCAAATTCTAAATTCCAACTGGAATGCAGTGAAGGAAGAGCCACTCGATGGATTCCACTGTTAATTCGCATTTATTTATTATTGTAATATCATGATTACCTCGGGATCCATTGTTTCCAGAGGGATGTTTAAGGTCTAACATCCCCCTGGATGAATAGTGATGAGGGATATTTAGTCTAAATATCCCTCATGAATATAATCATGAGGGATATTTAGACTAAATATCCCTCATGAATATAATCATGAGGGATATTTAGACTAAATATACCTCATGAATATAATCATGAGGCATATTTAGTCTAAATATCCCTCATCCCTATCCATGAGGCATGGTCCCTCATATGACAATCAGCGGGACCATGGCTGGGTCGCATTGACCCAAACGGAAATTTTGCGCAATGACTCTGCGCTACACACTATTCAACACCCCAGTACTTGTGGGACCCATTGAGTAATCTTTGCGCATGCGTTGACTAGCCGAGAGTTTTTCTTACTATGTGTGACGTAATCAAGACGGTTTGAAAACACTTCATTAATACCGCTCTAGGCCAACCAAAGTGAATTAGAATAAAGCACCACGAATGAATGAATGCTGGTTCAATTCGCCATTGTCGCATTTAACAAAGGCAAATTCCCTAAAGTATGCCGCATATCAACAGCTTTGTAAAACTTTGTTATTTATGCATCGTACGAAAGCTAACATATTTCCTAAGAGCAGTTTTATTCCTTGGTAATCATAATATTACAAACTAATAGCATGACATTTCGGGCGATTAGTGATTAAATGTCCCCTCAAGCCTCGGGAGGTTTAGTTAAAGTCCCTCCGCCTTCGGCGTCGGGACTTCAACAAAACCTCCCTCGGCTTTCGGGGACATTTAATCACTAATCACCCTCAAGTCATGCTATTACTTATAATTATTTATTGAAATATTAGTTGGTAACGCAACGATAAGAGACTTACATCAACTTATATCAACTGTATATATCAACTTATATTGATAATGAATATAAAGAAAAATGTTTTTGAAAATGCTTCCTTGCTGTACAAAAGAAAATGTCCGCGTGCCATAAAAAAAACTATGACATTTGAATGGCTTCCGAGAGATTGGCATGCTTGAATGTAGCAGGCAGGCTGCGCGCGCTTTTGAGAAATATGGTGTACGATCGGAAGTCCGCCACTGATTATCAATGATAATTTCTGTGCAAGTGTTGTTCATTTGCTAATGTTTGTGCTTATGTCGCTAGTGACAGCAAAGATTTACAAATTCCTTAGTTCCATACAAGGAAAAATTAGGGCATAGTTTTCCTATTTTAGATCTTGTCTCATTTCCTTGATTATTATTTCTTATTTCAAAACATTTTTCTAAAGAGAATGACACGCTACGTAGTCAAATACTCCAGTTCTCTATTGCTCAGTCTAAGCCTGAATTGTGGGTAAATTATTCAGCACGGAGAGCAAAACAACGTGGAATTCTAAAATTGTTCATTTGTACACATTCCTCACCTCATATTTCATTCCAACATCATACGCATATTATCGTGTTTACAGTATAGTTACATAGTTAACTAATTTTGTTGTCACTGGTACGGTTAAGATAAAAAAATGTATGAATAACATAAATGTTTTGGTCGAAACTCGGACCTTTTTCAGTGTGAAGAAAAACAAGTTTGCAAGCGCAAAATTTCAAACTGCGCTTAGCGGTATAGATATATCTAAATGACATTTTTTTTACAGATTCGTACCCCGAGATAACATATTTTCCACATACCGACCTCATTGGCGTAGGCGATGTCAACGCGGGAGAGACCCTAAAGATCCCGTGTAAGGCTCGAGGGACCAAACCACTGACTCATACATGGAAAATCAATGGAACAAAAATCGATTTTAACAGCAGCAGCAGCTCATGTAGCTTGGACGCAGATGGCGGTCTTGTTTGTAAAAATATCAAGTCAAACAGTGATCATGACCAACAGACTTATCAGTGTTTCGTTAGTAACCGTTATGGCACAGTGTTCAGTCGTGTATTAAAAGTGGATGTCACAGGTACTTTACTGAACCTGCAGTGGGTTGCATATTTTATATATTTTCCCGATTTGTGTCCAGTGTGGTGTGGTGTGGTGTGGTGTGGTGTGGTGTGGTGTGGTGTGGTGTGGTGTGGTGTGGTGTGGTGTGGTGTGGTGTGGTGTGGTGTGGTGTGGTGTGGTGTGGTGTGGTGTGGTGTGGTGTGGTGTGGTGTGGTGTGGTGTGGTGTGGTTATGAGTATTCATTATTGAATATATTTTTGTTTACTTCACAGATATAATAATACCCATTTCTGGTGCACTGGGAGGAAACCGCATGCCTTATTTGTACACCATACACAGCTTGTTGATCGTTTATCCTACATACCATAAAGTGCACTTGGGTGCAAACTATACCTGGGGGGTATATAACTGGACTGACCGCAAATTGTGGCCTCTGCCTAACTCGCGTTCCCATTGTGTTACAAGTGATGGAAGGTTGATTTTCTCAGCTGTCAAGAAGAGCGACTTGCCTGAATTGTTATACCTTAAATTATCTGTTGGTTCTACAAGCTATATCTCAAATCCGTATGAATTCAAAAGTAGCTGTAAGTATAGTAAAATAAAGAAACTGTTTGGAAGTAATCACACGCATCTCGAAGACTCTGTCGAACGCCTGCGTGAGTGCAAGCTTAGAGCCTACGTAGCAAGCATTTGATGTAATGTATGCATAAACATACAATGCATCACACCTAAAGTGAGGGTGTTCTTTCAAGTGCAAATATATGTTTTTTTTATATTTTCTCATTTGAATTTACTGCCGCAATTTTTGGAAAAGGTCGATGGGCACAACACATACGAGCCAATTTTGCTGTTTTTTAAATAAATTTCTTTGAACTTTTCAAAAATGTTTTGGGAAAAACGTAAAAATGATGGCAATGGTTTTTTAATCTTTTTTTTTTTTTTCTTTTTTAATTATTTGGCAGCTACTGTAGCTCCTTCATCCTCTCCTTCAGTGGTTGAGGGACCATCTGACCTCGAAGAAGTTTGGAGAGGAAGCACAAAAATCATGAGATGCATTCCTTCGGGATAGTAAGTATATTGACACACAAAGTATCAAAGGTGCACATATCACGTGACTCAGGCACGGCTAACCCACAGATCCAATTGGAATTTAGCGTGTTATGTTTAACGCAGGGAGAAAAAAACAAAGAGGACGGAAAAATAACTCGAAGACCTATTAAACTCTACTCACAGGTGCCGAGTGATGCCGAGTCTGGGAATCTAACCCGAGGTCCCAGAGGTCAGAAGCGAATGTAATACTGCTACGCCAACGACTTCTACTCTTGGCTAATCACAAATATGAGTGCGCGCACATGAAAAACAAATAGTTGGGTGCCTTGCACAGCGCAAAGGCAAAAGCAGTGAAATTACTGAAATGACCTTTTGTTAATATTACTGTTTTAGTCCAATACCAGGAATAAAGTGGTGGAAAGACGGGCAGTTTATTGTAAGTGGTCGTTACAATATGGAGCTACAGTCGTTTGACAGAATTCTTGTAATAAAAAATGCAAATGAGAAACTACATTCAGGAACATACCAATGTGGAACTGCCCACAAGAATGAATCACTCCATCAACAGTTGGCAAAAACTAAACTCGTTGTCAAAGGTTTGTTATAATATTAGTAATTATCGAACCCAGCAAACTAACCAAATCTATATGCCTGATTGACCACCCACCCAATGGACCAACCAGTTAACCAACTAAACAACCAACCAACCAACAACCAATCAACCAACCAACCAACCAACCAACCAACCCACCAACTAACCAACCAACCAACCAGCCAACCAACCCACCAAACAACCAACCAACTAACCAACCAACCAACTAACCAACCAACAACCAACAACCAACCAAGAAAACAAGTAACCAACCAACCAACCAACCAACCAACCCACCAACCAACCAACCAAATTACCAACCCACCAACCCACGAACCAACCAACCCACCAACCAACCAACCCACCAACCCACCAACCCACCAACCCACCAACCCACCAACCCACCAACCCACAAACCCACCAACCCACCAACCAACCAACCAACCAATCAACCAACCAACCAACCAACCAACCAACCAATCAGCCATAACTAGCAATCAAGAAAATGATAATTCGCAATCAGCTATTAATAATCTGTAATGTGATGTTTTCAGGTCCTCCAATATTCACAAAACGTCCACCGAAAGCCCTAACAGCATTCAAAGGCACATCTTTTTTACTTGAATGCACAGCAAGAGTCCCCTTGTATCCAGCCAATGAAACCTTGCATTATTATTGGTTCAAGAATGGGGGAAAAGTACAGTTTAATTGGTACAGTGGCTACTGATTTTCAATTCTCTTTGGTTAAAAAAATCTACTGACAAAAGCTGTTCATATAGGGCCAATTTACACGGGACAATTTTTACTTACAACTGTCGCATGCAATCTTCTTACGCCACGCTTACTACACGAATTGAGTTGTAAATCAATCCTACAACCGACCACTTTTTTTCGTGTCGTATACAACAGCTGTGAGCAAGTTACAGGAAGGTTTACTACGCGAAGCAATTTGTGTTGTAAGCGTGGCGCAAACAGATTGCATGCGACAATTGTAAGTAAAAGTTGTGACGTGTAATTCGGCCTTATGAATTAACTAGTGTTCTCAGACTTTTCAGTTTGCTACATCAGTTGTGTTTTCCTACGCTTATATGCTACTCTGTTTGCTACCATTGTTAACACTTTGTAAAATGCGAGCTTGGATTCGCCTTTTTTGGGCTGGGAAAATGGGATTTCATGCACTCGGACTGGGATTTAGCCATTACTAGGATTAGGATTTTGCAAAATCTCTAATTAACTCTAAAACTCGGAATGAGATTTTGCATAACTGGAACTAGAATTTTTCAACAATTTGGGCTGAGAAATGGGATTAGGATCCCCTTCAGGACTCTCTTATATGCTTCTATGTTTAGTACCCTTCATAACAATTTGTCATGTTGTAGGGGAAAGATTGTTATTTGTGGGCATATCGGATTAGGAAGCTATTTAATAGTACCGACACTGGAAATCGACGACAGTGGAGTATACCAGTGTGTTATAATGAGCCTCAAAGGACAGACAACTGCTGCCACCAAGGTCCATGTCAAAGGTGAATCAGTCATTCAACAAACAAACATATATTCAAATATTATTATCAATACGAACACAGAAAGTAAAGACACTCAACTGTCAGAATCTCTGGACGAAGCTAAGAGATAGAGCGGATTTTTCGTATGAAAATTTAAGATTCATGGTCCGTGCCAGTAACGGAGACCATGCCATCCTTGGCTTTTCAAAAGATGAGCAATATTCGTAATTGCTATGATTGAATTGGTTCAAATGATGCGTACTGTGATATAACGTACGGTGCCATTTAAGGCGCGATTACACCAAGCAATTTTCTCTACAACTTGTGTTGCAGGCGTTGAGGCACAAGTTGCAAGAGGGTTTACACGGTGCTACGGAGACGCAATTGTTGCCAAAAGTAGAAACGAATTCGAATTCGAATTCAATTTGAAAAATGTTGCAAGACAAGTTGCAGCAATCGTTGCCAAAAGTAGAATTCGTTTCTACTTTTGGTAACGATTGCGTCTCCGTTGCACCGTGTAAACCCTCTTGCAACTTGTATCGCAACGCCTGCAACACAAGTTGCAGAGAAAATTGCTTCGTGTAATCGCGCCTTTAGCATCACGTGTACAGTTCATATGAAAACTACACAACAGAACATAGCACAACACAAGCCGCAAAAAAAAAAAAAAAAAAAAAAATAGTTGTTGAAAGATAGTGATGTGTTTTAAAATACCTTGTCTTCCAAATTGAGCTGCTTTGACGTCACGTGAAAGGGGTCTATAAAACGCCAAGAGGAATTTGGTGTGTTGGTGCCCTTGTCTGATCAAGATCAAGATAAGTGCTGTTTCACAAATAACCGTTTTTGCCCTCCGTTTACTTTTAGCAGAGACATTTACCTTTACTGCATGGGGCGGATGGACCAAATGTTTATCGACCTCTGGCTCTAACATACGCCACCGATATCGTTTCCGCACCTGTGTCACGTCATCAAAAAAAGAATTAGCACCCGGTAGATGCAGTGGAAAAACAAAACAAGCTCAGAACTGCGACGTCGAAGTTTCTACTCAGTCACCTCCAGTTCGAACTCCAACTCCCACAGAAACTGCCTCCGTTAGGCCTGTAATGAGGAAAGTAGTGGCACCTTCAAATTCGAAAAACAATTCGAAATTTTTGGACACTTTCTATGGGAAACTGGCTTTAGGAAGTTCATTGGCAATACTGGTCATGATATTAGGCTGTGCTGTTTTCGTTCTCGTGTAAGTAACACTTCATTTTATTTCATAGATAGAGACAAGTGTGTCGTTGAAATGACTTGTCTTCATATCAGGTTGAACAGTTGAACATTGCGATTATGTTTGAAGATTTTTGGTTCACAGAGATACGAGAAACGCGCATGTGCTTATAACAAGTTTTACCAAAAAATTCCTTCAGTTTTCGAACCCTCAAAAAACTGCTGGGTCAGGACACGGCTAACTCACAAAGGGAATTGGGTTTGGGAGGGGGAAAACCGGAGAACCCAGAAAAAACCCTCAAATTAGGAAGAAAACTAATAAACTTGAATCACATGTGATGCCGAGTCCTAGAGTCGAATCCGAGACCATAGAGGTGAGAAGCGAGACCATCAACGTACGCTGTTACCATTGATTCGTCTGATTATATTAAAGACTGACAGCTCGTGGATCGAGACAATGGGACTGACCTAACTGACCGTAATGTACTCTTTATTGTACTTAGAAAGGAAATAAGTTAAAGTTATAGTGCTAAGAGAAACGAGGTTATTCCGGGCGAAAAACCCTTGGAAATAAATTCGGAAAAATTAATTCCGACCTCGATAGGATTCGAACCCACGAGCGTCGGTGTACAAATCCGAAGGCCGTGGGTTCGAATCCTATCGAGGTCGGAATTAATTTTTCCGAATTTATTTCCAAGGGTTTTTCGCCCGGAATAACCTCGTTTCTCTTAGCACTATAACTTTAACTTATTTCCTTTCTATGTATTTCACAGTGCTACTCGGTCCTCATATTCATATCTTTATTGTACTGTTGCCTCATATCTATCTTTATTATGACAGAGGTCGTAGGATCGAAAAGAAAGATAAAAATAAGAGAAGGGGACGTAGACCTATGAAAGATTTGGAAGATACTCCTTTCAACGATGGACCGTCAAACGTGGAATACAGCGATGATTATGAGGACGAAATGGATCGAAAGGCATTTGAGAAAAGACGAGTTATCAAAGAGCTGACACCAAAGGAACGAAAGAGATCAGAACTGGACGACGATTTGATAGTAGCACGAACTATTATACTGGAAGAAGGTATCAACAAGGATCTCGAGAGAGAAGTAGCGGAAAAGAGAAAAAAAGTGGTTAAGTCAACATCGTCAGCGGGTTGCAAGGTTGGCAGTGGCTAGATGTTAAGTAGCAATCAATAGAGGTTTTCCACTATCACGTACAATACAGAGCTAGGGCTGCCTGTGGTTAGATGGCAGAACGAATAAATCCCTTTACTCTCGGGAATTGATTTTTTTTTTCTGATGAAAAACGATATTTTATTGTTCCTGCCATCTAACATGGCTACCGTCACGTGATGGTGCAAAACCTCTATAGACCCCTTGCACTAATTTCCAATCTGAGGGTCAAAACAAAAGAACTGCCTTGTCTTGAGCATTGAAATATTTTATGGTGTTGATATTTTTTTAGTGTTTTGACCCACAGGTTGGGAATTAGTGCAAGTATACATATTATATTCGTCTATTCTTACGATAGGCGCGCAATATTTGCTCTTATAAGGACACGGTTCTATATATTCTTTTTCAGAAATCCTTACTTGAAAGTATAAATTCTTCAAGAGCCATCATCTTGGACAAGGACACCACAAACGTTGACAACGTGGAGAGAGCCTCTGTTTCTTTTACCCCCCGTAAGGAACACAAACCAAGGATTTCATCAGGTGGTTCTAGCCGGGGAAGCTCCTACCATAGCTTGGACGAAACTAAAAACACCCAGAACGGAAACGACGAGGATTCTTTCTCTGTGATGATGGTCCAACCGGTTCAGCCATTGAGTTTTGAGGCTAGACAAGCTACGATCAAACACACACAAGATTTTGACCTAAAGCACTGAGCCTCTCAGGTAATTTCCTTATTTTCTGACGTCATTTCCGGTTTTATACGTGTTTGCTGACAAGATTTTGCCACCCTGTCTACATTTGCCATACAAATCTTTATAGAATATTCAATGTTTTTATTTAAGGATATTTCTCCCATGTCACATGTTATGAGCTGAAACTTTGACTTTTATTTACTATCGCGGTGCTCTTTTGATTTCTTGGGTCCGTTTTGACACGACGACGACTGCTCTTTTTAAAGGGCCTTGGTCACGTGACCTGGCGACCCTTTTAGCTTGGGCGTAATTTTTTTTTCTATTTCATTCCATTTCCATTCTTTGTTTGTATCAATATTCATGTGTCTTCTCATGAGCAACCATCAAACAAACAAACAAACAAACAAAAACAAACAAAAAAAAAACAAAAAAATGATACTACTCTTGGGAATAATGTGGTTCGAAATGGGAAAACATTTCGCCCAAGCTATTTAACCTTTTTTTTTTTACATTCTATTTACAGATGCCTACTACAATTTTCCTCTTGACCAACTACACGACTCTAAGAATCCTTTAACCTGATAGTTACCAAAATGTGTAACTTTTCGTAACTGACGATAGTGCTAAAATTGCCGTTATCTCTGGAATGTACTTTAGTAGTTTGATACTAAATACGAATAAACTTAACACAGAAATAGGAGTGTCTTGGTTATTGCTTATGACTTGAAGACCCTTTCAGTGTGGGACCATTTCAGACCACGCGTCTTTACCATGTATATACAGGAAAAAATTGAAAATCCAATATACAGAATATATATGTGTAAAAAACACAAGCAGTGAATTCTTTTTCCAATATGTTTTGAATGGTAAATAGTACATTGCACCTAAAGTAATGGCTTATCTTCTGGTATAACATTACAGTGAGGACTTGATATTTTTATATTTTTTATTTCATGAACTTTCTACTGCTTCAAATCTTCTGAAAATGAAGCACTGAACTCAAATAATCTTGTTGTTCAAAATAAATCATATTTCCAATCGATTCACTCAAGGGATTAAGGAGAAAAAAGTATGAAAAAACCTCAAAGTGTTCACGGTTCGAGTGTCCTCACTTTAAATAGTGGAAGAGGGGAAATGGATGGATCGGAAAAGCTCGTTGCCGTATGTAAGCAGGGTTGCTTCTCTCCTGTGATTTGAGGGTTTTTCTGCGTGTTTTCAGGTTTTTCCTTCACCCGCTGACTAAAGTCAACTTCTAAATTCCATTTGTAATCCAGTGGAAGAAGAGCAATTCTGTTGAATGTTAAATCCCATTCATTTATTATTGATTCAAGAAGAGCAAGAAATGAAAGAGAAGGGAAATAAACACTCATTAATATTAGAAAAAACCTACTAATGGTCTATCACCAATCGAGCCCTGTGATTGGCTGAGCTACTAGGGGTCTATTAGTGATAGACCTCTAGTAGCGAAAAGCGCCGGTTTTGAAAACCAAAACAATGGCGGACAATTCGCGTTTTGCAAAATCCAAAACTTTTTGCATCCTTTTATTGGACCGATTAGTAGGTTTTTACTAAAACAATTAGACCTCTCGCCCTCATGGCCTACGAGTCAATAGCCCATTCGGCCTTCGGCCTCATGGGTTATTGACTCGTAGACCATTCGGACTCGAAGAGTAATTGTTAAGTAGTCGCCTTTCGCCAGTCCATTAAGCTGATTCATAATTAGCATAATTAAGAAGCTAAAAATTAGTAATCAATGACGTCATCAATCTTTTAAAATGACGTCATGAGTTGGACCATCCAAAATCGAAAACAATGTCAAGGAACATTGAAGGATGAAATGTAATCTCTTACGAGGTGCTCTGGTCTTGTTTCTTGTGGCATATTTTGCTGTTGTTTCAGCAGGGAGTGCGAGGAATGTTGGTAAGTATTGGGGTTGCCTTGTCATCGATATTTATACAGAAACAAACCAAATTGGGAAGCACGGGTGGCGTAGCGGTGAGAACACTTGCCTCTGATCAAGGCGACCAGAGTTCGAGCCCCACTGGGCTCTGCATCGTAAGTGAGTAAAGTTTCTTGGTTCTCTCCTGTGCTTTGAGGGTTTGTCCGGCTTCTCCAGTTTTTCCTCCCTCCTCAAAATTCAAATTCTAAATTCCAACTGGAATGCAGTGAAGGAAGAGCCACTCGATGGATTCCACTGTTAATTCGCATTTATTTATTATTGTTATTTATTGAAATATTAGTTGGTAACGCAACGATAAGAGACTTACATCAACTTATATCAACTGTATATATCAACTTATATTGATAATGAATATAAAGAAAAATGTTTTTGAAAATGCTTCCTTGCTGTACAAAAGAAAATGTCCGCGTGCCATAAAAAAAACTATGACATTTGAATGGCTTCCGAGAGATTGGCATGCTTGAATGTAGCAGGCAGGCTGCGCGCGCTTTTGAGAAATATGGTGTACGATCGGAAGTCCGCCACTGATTATCAATGATAATTTCTGTGCAAGTGTTGTTCATTTGCTAATGTTTGTGCTTATGTCGCTAGTGACAGCAAAGATTTACAAATTCCTTAGTTCCATACAAGGAAAAATTAGGGCATAGTTTTCCTATTTTAGATCTTGTCTCATTTCCTTGATTATTATTTCTTATTTCAAAACATTTTTCTAAAGAGAATGACACGCTACGTAGTCAAATACTCCAGTTCTCTATTGCTCAGTCTAAGCCTGAATTGTGGGTAAATTATTCAGCACGGAGAGCAAAACAACGTGGAATTCTAAAATTGTTCATTTGTACACATTCCTCACCTCATATTTCATTCCAACATCATACGCATATTATCGTGTTTACAGTATAGTTACATAGTTAACTAATTTTGTTGTCACTGGTACGGTTAAGATAAAAAAATGTATGAATAACATAAATGTTTTGGTCGAAACTCGGACCTTTTTCAGTGTGAAGAAAAACAAGTTTGCAAGCGCAAAATTTCAAACTGCGCTTAGCGGTATAGATATATCTAAATGACATTTTTTTTACAGATTCGTACCCCGAGATAACATATTTTCCACATACCGACCTCATTGGCGTAGGCGATGTCAACGCGGGAGAGACCCTAAAGATCCCGTGTAAGGCTCGAGGGACCAAACCACTGACTCATACATGGAAAATCAATGGAACAAAAATCGATTTTAACAGCAGCAGCAGCTCATGTAGCTTGGACGCAGATGGCGGTCTTGTTTGTAAAAATATCAAGTCAAACAGTGATCATGACCAACAGACTTATCAGTGTTTCGTTAGTAACCGTTATGGCACAGTGTTCAGTCGTGTATTAAAAGTGGATGTCACAGGTACTTTACTGAACCTGCAGTGGGTTGCATATTTTATATATTTTCCCGATTTGTGTCCAGTGTGGTGTGGTGTGGTGTGGTGTGGTGTGGTGTGGTGTGGTGTGGTGTGGTGTGGTGTGGTGTGGTGTGGTGTGGTGTGGTGTGGTGTGGTGTGGTGTGGTGTGGTGTGGTGTGGTGTGGTGTGGTGTGGTGTGGTGTGGTGTGGTGTGGTGTGGTTATGAGTATTCATTATTGAATATATTTTTGTTTACTTCACAGATATAATAATACCCATTTCTGGTGCACTGGGAGGAAACCGCATGCCTTATTTGTACACCATACACAGCTTGTTGATCGTTTATCCTACATACCATAAAGTGCACTTGGGTGCAAACTATACCTGGGGGGTATATAACTGGACTGACCGCAAATTGTGGCCTCTGCCTAACTCGCGTTCCCATTGTGTTACAAGTGATGGAAGGTTGATTTTCTCAGCTGTCAAGAAGAGCGACTTGCCTGAATTGTTATACCTTAAATTATCTGTTGGTTCTACAAGCTATATCTCAAATCCGTATGAATTCAAAAGTAGCTGTAAGTATAGTAAAATAAAGAAACTGTTTGGAAGTAATCACACGCATCTCGAAGACTCTGTCGAACGCCTGCGTGAGTGCAAGCTTAGAGCCTACGTAGCAAGCATTTGATGTAATGTATGCATAAACATACAATGCATCACACCTAAAGTGAGGGTGTTCTTTCAAGTGCAAATATATGTTTTTTTAATATTTTCTCATTTGAATTTACTGCCGCAATTTTTGGAAAAGGTCGATGGGCACAACACATACGAGCCAATTTTGCTGTTTTTTAAATAAATTTCTTTGAACTTTTCAAAAATGTTTTGGGAAAAACGTAAAAATGATGGCAATGGTTTTTTAATTTTTTTTTTTTTTTTTTTTTTAATTATTTGGCAGCTACTGTAGCTCCTTCATCCTCTCCTTCAGTGGTTGAGGGACCATCTGACCTCGAAGAAGTTTGGAGAGGAAGCACAAAAATCATGAGATGCATTCCTTCGGGATAGTAAGTATATTGACACACAAAGTATCAAAGGTGCACATATCACGTGACTCAGGCACGGCTAACCCACAGATCCAATTGGAATTTAGCGTGTTATGTTTAACGCAGGGAGAAAAAAACAAAGAGGACGGAAAAATAACTCGAAGACCTATTAAACTCTACTCACAGGTGCCGAGTGATGCCGAGTCTGGGAATCTAACCCGAGGTCCCAGAGGTCAGAAGCGAATGTAATACTGCTACGCCAACGACTTCTACTCTTGGCTAATCACAAATATGAGTGCGCGCACATGAAAAACAAATAGTTGGGTGCCTTGCACAGCGCAAAGGCAAAAGCAGTGAAATTACTGAAATGACCTTTTGTTAATATTACTGTTTTAGTCCAATACCAGGAATAAAGTGGTGGAAAGACGGGCAGTTTATTGTAAGTGGTCGTTACAATATGGAGCTACAGTCGTTTGACAGAATTCTTGTAATAAAAAATGCAAATGAGAAACTACATTCAGGAACATACCAATGTGGAACTGCCCACAAGAATGAATCACTCCATCAACAGTTGGCAAAAACTAAACTCGTTGTCAAAGGTTTGTTATAATATTAGTAATTATCGAACCCAGCAAACTAACCAAATCTATATGCCTGATTGACCACCCACCCAATGGACCAACCAGTTAACCAACTAAACAACCAACCAACCAACAACCAATCAACCAACCAACCAACCAACCAACCAACCCACCAACTAACCAACCAACCAACCAGCCAACCAACCCACCAAACAACCAACCAACTAACCAACCAACCAACTAACCAACCAACAACCAACAACCAACCAAGAAAACAAGTAACCAACCAACCAACCAACCAACCAACCCACCAACCAACCAACCAAATTACCAACCCACCAACCCACCAACCAACCAACCCACCAACCAACCAACCCACCAACCCACCAACCCACCAACCCACCAACCCACCAACCCACCAACCCACAAACCCACCAACCCACCAACCAACCAACCAACCAATCAACCAACCAACCAACCAACCAACCAACCAATCAGCCATAACTAGCAATCAAGAAAATGATAATTCGCAATCAGCTATTAATAATCTGTAATGTGATGTTTTCAGGTCCTCCAATATTCACAAAACGTCCACCGAAAGCCCTAACAGCATTCAAAGGCACATCTTTTTTACTTGAATGCACAGCAAGAGTCCCCTTGTATCCAGCCAATGAAACCTTGCATTATTATTGGTTCAAGAATGGGGGAAAAGTACAGTTTAATTGGTACAGTGGCTACTGATTTTCAATTCTCTTTGGTTAAAAAAATCTACTGACAAAAGCTGTTCATATAGGGCCAATTTACACGGGACAATTTTTACTTACAACTGTCGCATGCAATCTTCTTACGCCACGCTTACTACACGAATTGAGTTGTAAATCAATCCTACAACCGACCACTTTTTTTCGTGTCGTATACAACAGCTGTGAGCAAGTTACAGGAAGGTTTACTACGCGAAGCAATTTGTGTTGTAAGCGTGGCGCAAACAGATTGCATGCGACAATTGTAAGTAAAAGTTGTGACGTGTAATTCGGCCTTATGAATTAACTAGTGTTCTCAGACTTTTCAGTTTGCTACATCAGTTGTGTTTTCCTACGCTTATATGCTACTCTGTTTGCTACCATTGTTAACACTTTGTAAAATGCGAGCTTGGATTCGCCTTTTTTGGGCTGGGAAAATGGGATTTCATGCACTCGGACTGGGATTTAGCCATTACTAGGATTAGGATTTTGCAAAATCTCTAATTAACTCTAAAACTCGGAATGAGATTTTGCATGACTGGAACTAGAATTTTTCAACAATTTGGGCTGAGAAATGGGATTAGGATCCCCTTCAGGACTCTCTTATATGCTTCTATGTTTAGTACCCTTCATAACAATTTGTCATGTTGTAGGGGAAAGATTGTTATTTGTGGGCATATCGGATTAGGAAGCTATTTAATAGTACCGACACTGGAAATCGACGACAGTGGAGTATACCAGTGTGTTATAATGAGCCTCAAAGGACAGACAACTGCTGCCACCAAGGTCCATGTCAAAGGTGAATCAGTCATTCAACAAACAAACATATATTCAAATATTATTATCAATACGAACACAGAAAGTAAAGACACTCAACTGTCAGAATCTCTGGACGAAGCTAAGAGATAGAGCGGATTTTTCGTATGAAAATTTAAGATTCATGGTCCGTGCCAGTAACGGAGACCATGCCATCCTTGGCTTTTCAAAAGATGAGCAATATTCGTAATTGCTATGATTGAATTGGTTCAAATGATGCGTACTGTGATATAACGTACGGTGCCATTTAAGGCGCGATTACACCAAGCAATTTTCTCTACAACTTGTGTTGCAGGCGTTGAGGCACAAGTTGCAAGAGGGTTTACACGGTGCTACGGAGACGCAATTGTTGCCAAAAGTAGAAACGAATTCGAATTCGAATTCAATTTGAAAAATGTTGCAAGACAAGTTGCAGCAATCGTTGCCAAAAGTAGAATTCGTTTCTACTTTTGGTAACGATTGCGTCTCCGTTGCACCGTGTAAACCCTCTTGCAACTTGTATCGCAACGCCTGCAACACAAGTTGCAGAGAAAATTGCTTCGTGTAATCGCGCCTTTAGCATCACGTGTACAGTTCATATGAAAACTACACAACAGAACATAGCACAACACAAGCCGCAAAAAAAAAAAAAAAAAAAAATAGTTGTTGAAAGATAGTGATGTGTTTTAAAATACCTTGTCTTCCAAATTGAGCTGCTTTGACGTCACGTGAAAGGGGTCTATAAAACGCCAAGAGGAATTTGGTGTGTTGGTGCCCTTGTCTGATCAAGATCAAGATAAGTGCTGTTTCACAAATAACCGTTTTTGCCCTCCGTTTACTTTTAGCAGAGACATTTACCTTTACTGCATGGGGCGGATGGACCAAATGTTTATCGACCTCTGGCTCTAACATACGCCACCGATATCGTTTCCGCACCTGTGTCACGTCATCAAAAAAAGAATTAGCACCCGGTAGATGCAGTGGAAAAACAAAACAGGCTCAGAACTGCGACGTCGAAGTTTCTACTCAGTCACCTCCAGTTCGAACTCCAACTCCCACAGAAACTGCCTCCGTTAGGCCTGTAATGAGGAAAGTAGTGGCACCTTCAAATTCGAAAAACAATTCGAAATTTTTGGACACTTTCTATGGGAAACTGGCTTTAGGAAGTTCATTGGCAATACTGGTCATGATATTAGGCTGTGCTGTTTTCGTTCTCGTGTAAGTAACACTTCATTTTATTTCATAGATAGAGACAAGTGTGTCGTTGAAATGACTTGTCTTCATATCAGGTTGAACAGTTGAACATTGCGATTATGTTTGAAGATTTTTGGTTCACAGAGATACGAGAAACGCGCATGTGCTTATAACAAGTTTTACCAAAAAATTCCTTCAGTTTTCGAACCCTCAAAAAACTGCTGGGTCAGGACACGGCTAACTCACAAAGGGAATTGGGTTTGGGAGGGGGAAAACCGGAGAACCCAGCTAGAAAAAACCCTCAAATTAGGAAGAAAACTAATAAACTTGAATCACATGTGATGCCGAGTCCTAGAGTCGAATCCGAGACCATAGAGGTGAGAGGCGAGACCATCAACGTACGCTGTTACCATTGATTCGTCTGATTATATTAAAGACTGACAACTCGTGGATCGAGACAATGGGACTGACCTAACTGACCGTAATGTACTCTTTATTGTACTTAGAAAGGAAATAAGTTAAAGTTATAGTGCTAAGAGAAACGAGGTTATTCCGGGCGAAAAACCCTTGGAAATAAATTCGGAAAAATTAATTCCGACCTCGATAGGATTCGAACCCACGAGCGTCGGTGTACAAATCCGAAGGCCGTGGGTTCGAATCCTATCGAGGTCGGAATTAATTTTTCCGAATTTATTTCCAAGGGTTTTTCGCCCGGAATAACCTCGTTTCTCTTAGCACTATAACTTTAACTTATTTCCTTTCTATGTATTTCACATTGCTACGCGGTCCTCATATTCATATCTTTATTGTACTGTTGCCTCATATCTATCTTTATTATGACAGAGGTCGTAGGATCGAAAAGAAAGATAAGAATAAGAGAAGGGGTCGTAGACCTATGAAAGATTTGGAAGATACTCCTTTCAACGATGGACCGTCAAACGTGGAATACAGCGATGATTATGAGGACGAAATGGATCGAAAGGCATTTGAGAAAAGACGAGTTATCAAAGAGCTGACACCAAAGGAACGAAAGAGATCAGAACTGGACGACGATTTGATAGTAGCACGAACTATTATACTGGAAGAAGGTATCAACAAGGATCTCGAGAGAGAAGTAGCGGAAAAGAGAAAAAAAGTGGTTAAGTCAACATCGTCAGCGGGTTGCAAGGTTGGCAGTGGCTAGATGTTAAGTAGCAATCAATAGAGGTTTTCCACTATCACGTACAATACAGAGCTAGGGCTGCCTGTGGTTAGATGGCAGAACGAATAAATCCCTTTACTCTCGGGAATTGATTTTTTTTTTCTGATGAAAAACGATATTTTATTGTTCCTGCCATCTAACATGGCTACCGTCACGTGATGGTGCAAAACCTCTATAGACCCCTTGCACTAATTTCCAATCTGAGGGTCAAAACAAAAGAACTGCCTTGTCTTGAGCATTGAAATATTTTATGGTGTTGATATTTTTTTAGTGTTTTGACCCACAGGTTGGGAATTAGTGCAAGTATACATATTATATTCGTCTATTCTTACGATAGGCGCGCAATATTTGCTCTTATCAGGACACGGTTCTATATATTCTTTTTCAGAAATCCTTACTTGAAAGTATAAATTCTTCAAGAGCCATCATCTTGGACAAGGACACCACAAACGTTGACAACGTGGAGAGAGCCTCTGTTTCTTTTATCCCCCGTAAGGAACACAAACCAAGGATTTCATCAGGTGGTTCTAGCCGGGGAAGCTCCTACCATAGCTTGGACGAAACTAAAAACACCCAGAACGGAAACGACGAAGATTCTTTCTCTGTGATGATGGTCCAACCGGTTCAGCCATTGAGTTTTGAGGCTAGACAAGCTACGATCAAACACACACAAGATTTTGACCTAAAGCACTGAGCCTCTCAGGTAATTTCCTTATTTTCTGACGTCATTTCCGGTTTTATACGTGTTTGCTGACAAGATTTTGCCACCCTGTCTACATTTGCCATACAAATCTTTATAGAATATTCAATGTTTTTATTTAAGGATATTTCTCCCATGTCACATGTTATGAGCTGAAACTTTGACTTTTATTTACTATCGCGGTGCTCTTTTGATTTCTTGGGTCCGTTTTGACACGACGACGACTGCTCTTTTTAAAGGGCCTGGGTCACGTGACCTGGCGACCCTTTTAGCTTGGGCGTAATTTTTTTTTCTATTTCATTCCATTTCCATTCTTTGTTTGTATCAATATTCATGTGTCTTCTCATGAGCAACCATCAAACAAACAAACAAACAAACAAAAACAAACAAAAAAAAAAAAAATGATACTACTCTTGGGAATAATGTGGTTCGAAATGGGAAAACATTTCGCCCAAGCTATTTAACCTTTTTTTTTTACATTCTATTTACAGATGCCTACTACAATTCTCCTCTTGACCAACTACACGACTCTAAGAATCCTTTAACCTGATAGTTACCAAAATGTGTAACTTTTCGTAACTGACGATAGTGCTAAAATTGCCGTTATCTCTGGAATGTACTTTAGTAGTTTGATACTAAATACGAATAAACTTAACACAGAAATAGGAGTGTCTTGGTTATTGCTTATGACTTGAAGACCCTTTCAGTGTGGGACCATTTCAGACCACGCGTCATTACCATGTATATATAGGAAAAAAAATGAAAATCCAATATACAGAATATATATGTGTAAAAAACACAAGCAGTGAATTCTTTTTCCAATATGTTTTGAATGGTAAATAGTACATTGCACCTAAAGTAATGGATTATCTTCTGGTATGACATTACAGTGAGGACTTGATATTTTTATATTTTTTATTTCATGAACTTTCTACTGCTTCAAATCTTCTGAAAATGAAGCACTGAACTCAAATAATCTTATTGTTCAAAATAAATCATATTTCCAATCGATTCACTCAAGGGATTAAGGAGAAAAAAAGTATGAAAAAACCTCAAAGTGTTCACGGTTCGAGTGTCCTCACTTTAAATAGTGGTAGAGGGGAAATGGATGGATCGGAAAAGCTCGTTGCCGTATGTAAGCAGGGTTGCTTCTCTCCTGTGATTTGAGGGTTTTTCTGCGTGTTTTCAGGTTTTTCCTTCACCCGCTGACTAAAATCAACTTCTAAATTCCATTTGTAATCCAGTGGAAGAAGAGCAATTCTGTTGAATGTTAAATCCCATTCATTTATTATTGATTCAAGAAGAGCAAGAAATGAAAGAGAAGGGAAATAAACACTCATTAATATTAGAAAAAACCTACTAATGGTCTATCACCAATCGAGCCCTGTGATTGGCTGAGCTACTAGGGGTCTATTAGTGATAGACCTCTAGTAGCGAAAAGCGCCGGTTTCGAAAACCAAAACAATGGCGGACAATTCGCGTTTTGCAAAATCCAAAACTTTTTGCATCCTTTTATTGGACCGATTAGTAGGTTTTTACTAAAACAATTAGACCTCTCGCCCTCATGGCCTACGAGTCAATAGCCCATTCGGCCTTCGGCCTCATGGGTTATTGACTCGTAGACCATTCGGACTCGAAGAGTAATTGTTAAGTAGTCGCCTTTCGCCAGTCCATTAAGCTGATTCATAATTAGCATAATTAAGAAGCTAAAAATTAGTAATCAATGACGTCATCAATCTATTAAAATGACGTCATGAGTTGGACCATCCAAAATCGAAAACAATGTCAAGGAACATTGAAGGATGAAATGTAGTCTCTTACGAGGTGCTCTGGTCTTGTTTCTTGTGGCATATTTTGCTGTTGTTTCAGCAGGGAGTGCGAGGAATGTTGGTAAGTATTGGGGTTGCTTTGTCATCGATATTTATACAGAAACAAACCAAATTGGGAAGCACGGGTGGCGTAGCGGTGAGAACACTTGCCTCTGATCAAGGCGACCAGAGTTCGAGCCCCACTGGGCTCTGCATCGTAAGTGAGTAGAGTTTCTTGGTTCTCTCCTGTGCTTTGAGGGTTTCTCCGGCTTCTCCGGTTTTTCCTCCCTCCTCAAAATTCAAGTTCTAAATTCCAACTGGAATGCAGTGAAGGAAGAGCCACTCGATGGATTCCACTGTTAATTCGCATTTATTTATTATTGTTATTTATTGAAATATTAGTAGGTAACGCAACGATCAACTTATATCAACTATGTATCAACTGTATATATCAACTTATATTGATAATGAATATAAAGAAAAACGTTTTTGAAAATGCTTCCTTGCTGTACAAAAGAAAATTTCCGCGTGCCATAAAAAAAAACTATGACATTTGAATGGCTTCCGAGAGATTGGCATGCTTGAATGTAGCAGGCAGGCTGCGCGCGCTTTTGAGAAATATGGTGTACGATCGGAAGTCCGCCACTGATTATCAATGATAATTTCTGTGCAAGTGTTGTTCATTTGCTAATGTTTGTGCTTATGTCGCTAGTGACAGCAAAGATTTACAAATTCCTTAGTTCCATACAAGGAAAAATTAGGGCATAGTTTTCCTATTTTAGATCTTGTCTCATTTCCTTGATTATTATTTCTTATTTCAAAACATTTTTCTAAAGAGAATGACACGCTACGTAGTCAAATACTCCAGTTCTCTATTGCTCAGTCTAAGCCTCAATTGTGGGTAAATTATTCAGCACGGAGAGCAAAACAACGTGGAATTCTAATTTGTTCATTTGTACACATTCCTCACCTCATTGCCACAGGCTGTTACTAACAGTAAGGAATATATTACGTGCTATTCAGGCTAATACTTAGCAATAGATAACTCGAAACTGGAGTATTGGAAAAAATTATCCACATTTTTTATTCAACACAGCGACCTTACTCGCCATTACAGTCTCCTGTAGCTCAGTGGCAGAGCGGTATGGTACGATCATATGCATATTTCATTCCAACATCATACGCATATCGTGTTTACAGTATAGTTACATAGTTAACTAATTTTGTTGTCACTGGTACGGTTAAGATAAAAAAATGTATGAATAACATAAATGTTTTGGTCGAAACTCGGACCTTTTTCAGTGTGAAGAAAAACAAGTTTGCAAGCGCAAAATTTCAAACTGCGCTTAGCGGTATAGATATATCTAAATGACATTTTTTTTACAGATTCGTACCCCGAGATAACATATTTTCCACATACCGACCTCATTGGCGTAGGCGATGTCAACGCGGGAGAGACCCTAAAGATCCCGTGTAAGGCTCGAGGGACCAAACCACTGACTCATACATGGAAAATCAATGGAACAAAAATCGATTTTAACAGCAGCAGCAGCTCATGTAGCTTGGACGCAGATGGCGGTCTTGTTTGTAAAAATATCAAGTCAAACAGTGATCATGACCAACAGACTTATCAGTGTTTCGTTAGTAACCGTTATGGCACAGTGTTCAGTCGTGTATTAAAAGTGGATGTCACAGGTACTTTACTGAACCTGCAGTGGGTTGCATATTTTATATATTTTCCCGATTTGTGTCCAGTGTGGTGTGGTGTGGTGTGGTGTGGTGTGGTGTGGTGTGGTGTGGTGTGGTGTGGTGTGGTGTGGTGTGGTGTGGTGTGGTTATGAGTATTCATTATTGAATATATTTTTGTTTACTTCACAGATATAATAATACCCATTTCTGGTGCACTGGGAGGAAACCGCATGCCTTATTTGTACACCATACACAGCTTGTTGATCGTTTATCCTACATACCATAAAGTGCACTTGGGTGCAAACTATACCTGGGGGGTATATAACTGGACTGACCGCAAATTGTGGCCTCTGCCTAACTCGCGTTCCCATTGTGTTACAAGTGATGGAAGGTTGATTTTCTCAGCTGTCAAGAAGAGCGACTTGCCTGAATTGTTATACCTTAAATTATCTGTTGGTTCTACAAGCTATATCTCAAATCCGTATGAATTCAAAAGTAGCTGTAAGTATAGTAAAATAAAGAAACTGTTTGGAAGTAATCACACGCATCTCGAAGACTCTGTCGAACGCCTGCGTGAGTGGAAGCTTAGAGCCTACGTAGCAAGCATTTGATGTAATGTATGCATAAACATACAATGCATCACACCTAAAGTGAGGGTGTTCTTTCAAGTGCAAATATATGTTTTTTTTATATTTTCTCCTTTGAATTTACTGCCGCAATTTTTGGAAAAGGTCGATGGGCACAACACATACGAGCCAATTTTGCTGTTTTTTAAATAAATTTCTTTGAACTTTTCAAAAATGTTTTGGGAAAAACGTAAAAATGATGGCAATGGTTTTTTAATCTTTTTTTTTTTCTTTTTTAATTATTTGGCAGCTACTGTAGCTCCTTCATCCTCTCCTTCAGTGGTTGAGGGACCATCTGACCTCGAAGAAGTTTGGAGAGGAAGCACAAAAATCATGAGATGCATTCCTTCGGGATAGTAAGTATATTGACACACAAAGTATCAAAGGTGCACATATCACGTGACTCAGGCACGGCTAACCCACAGATCCAATTGGAATTTAGCGTGTTATGTTTAACGCAGGGAGAAAAAAACAAAGAGGACGGAAAAATAACTCGAAGACCTATTAAACTCTACTCACAGGTGCCGAGTGATGCCGAGTCTGGGAATCTAACCCGAGGTCCCAGAGGTCAGAAGCGAATGTAATACTGCTACGCCAACGACTTCTACTCTTGGCTAATCACAAATATGAGTGCGCGCACATGAAAAACAAATAGTTGGGTGCCTTGCACAGCGCAAAGGCAAAAGCAGTGAAATTACTGAAATGACCTTTTGTTAATATTACTGTTTTAGTCCAATACCAGGAATAAAGTGGTGGAAAGACGGGCAGTTTATTGTAAGTGGTCGTTACAATATGGAGCTACAGTCGTTTGACAGAATTCTTGTAATAAAAAATGCAAATGAGAAACTACATTCAGGAACATACCAATGTGGAACTGCCCACAAGAATGAATCACTCCATCAACAGTTGGCAAAAACTAAACTCGTTGTCAAAGGTTTGTTATAATATTAGTAATTATCGAACCCAGCAAACTAACCAAATCTATATGCCTGATTGACCACCCACCCAATGGACCAACCAGTTAACCAACTAAACAACCAACCAACCAACCAACAACCAACCAACCAATCAACCAACCAACCAACCAACCAACCAACCAACCAACCAACCAACCAACCAACCAACCAGCCAACCAACCCACCAAACAACCAACCAACCAACCCACCAAACAACCAACCAACTAACCAACCAACCAACTAACCAACCAACAACCAACAACCAACCAAGAAAACAAGTAACCAACCAACCAACCAACCAACCCACCAACCAACCAACCAAACTACCAACCAACCAACCCACCAACCAACCAACCCACCAACCCACCAACCAACCAACCCACCAACCCACCAACCCAGCAACCCACCAACCCACCAACCCACAAACCCACCAACCAACCAACCAATCAACCAACCAACCAACCAACCAACCAACCAACCAACCAACCAACCAACCAATCAGCCATAACTAGCTATCAAGAAAATGATAATTCGCAATCAGCTATCAATAATCTGTAATGTGATGTTTTCAGGTCCTCCAATATTCACAAAACGTCCACCGAAAGCCCTAACAGCATTCAAAGGCACATCTTTTTTACTTGAATGCACAGCAAGAGTCCCCTTGTATCCAACCAATGAAACCTTGCATTATTATTGGTTCAAGAATGGGGAAAAAGTACAGTTTAATTGGTACAGTGGCTACTGATTTTCAGTTCTCTTTGGTTAAAAAAATCTACTGACAAAAGCTGTTCATATAGGGCCAATTTACACGGGACAATTTTTACTTACAACTGTCGCATGCAATCTTCTTACGCCACGCTTACTACACGAATTGAGTTGTAAATCAATCCTACAACCGACCACTTTTTTTCGTGTCGTATACAACAGTTGTGAGCAAGTTACAGGAAGGTTTACTACGCGAAGCAATTTGTGTTGTAAGCGTGGCGCAAACAGATTGCATGCGACAATTGTAAGTAAAAGTTGTGACGTGTAATTCGGTCTTATGAATTAACTAGTGTTCTCAGACTTTTCAGTTTGCTACATCAGTTGTGTTTTCCTACGCTTATATGCTACTCTGTTTGCTACCATTGTTAACACTTTGTAAAATGCGAGCTTGGATTCGCCTTTTTTGGGCTGGGAAAATGGGATTTCATGCACTCGGACTGGGATTTAGCCATTACTAGGATTAGGATTTTGCAAAATCTCTAATTAACTCTAAAACTCGGAATGAGATTTTGCATGACTGGAACTAGAATTTTTCAACAATTTGGGCTGAGAAATGGGATTAGGATCCCCTTCAGGACTCTCTTATATGCTTCTATGTTTAGTACCCTTCATAACACTCTGTCATGTTGTAGGGGAAAGATTGTTATTTGTGGGCATATCGGATTAGGAAGCAATTTAATAGTACCGACACTGGAAATCGACGACAGTGGAGTATACCAGTGTGTTATAATGAGCCTCAAAGGACAGACAACTGCTGCCACCAAGGTCCATGTCAAAGGTGAATCAGTCATTCAACAAACAAACATATATTCAAATATTATTATCAATACGAACACAGAAAGTAAAGACACTCAACTGTCAGAATCTCTGGACGAAGCTAAGTCTCCAGTAACGGAGACCATGCCATCCTTGGCTTTTCAAAAGATGAGCAATATTCGTAATTGCTATGATTGAATTGGTTCAAATGATGCGTACTGTGATATAACGTACGGTGCCATTTATGGCGCGATTACACCAAGCAATTTTCTCTACAACTTGTGTTGCAGGCGTTGAGACACAAGTTGCAAGAGGGTTTACACGGTGCAACGGAGACGCAATTGTTGCCAAAAGTAGAAACGAATTCGAATTCGAATTCAATTTGAAAAATGTTGCAAGACAAGTTGCAGCAATCGTTGCCAAAAGTAGAATTCGTTTCTACTTTTGGTAACGATTGCGTCTCCGTTGCACCGTGTAAACCCTCTTGCAACTTGTATCGCAACGCCTGCAACACAAGTTGCAGAGAAAATTGCTTCGTGTAATCGCGCCTTTAGCATCACGTGTACAGTTCATATGAAAACTACACAACAGAACATAGCACAACACAAGCCGCAAAAAAAAATAGTTGTTGAAAGATAGTGATGTGTTTTAAAATACCTTGTCTTCCAAATTGAGCTGCTTTGACGTCACGTGAAAGGGGTCTATAAAACGCCAAGAGGAATTTGGTGTGTTGGTGCCGTTGTCTGATCAAGATCAAGATAAGTGCTGTTTCACAAATAACCGTTTTTGCCCTCCGTTTACTTTTAGCAGAGACATTTACCTTTACTGCATGGGGCGGATGGACCAAATGTTTATCGACCTCTGGCTCTAACATACGCCACCGATATCGTTTCCGCACCTGTGTCACGTCATCAAAAAAAGAATTAGCACCCGGTAGATGCAGTGGAAAAACAAAACAAGCTCAGAACTGCGACGTCGAAGTTTCTACTCAGTCACCTCCAGTTCGAAATCCAACTCCCACAGAAACTGCCTCCGTTAGGCCTGTAATGAGGAAAGTAGTGGCACCTTCAAATTCGAAAAACAATTCGAAATTTTTGGACACTTTCTATGGGAAACTGGCTTTAGGAAGTTCATTGGCAATACTGGTCATGATATTAGGCTGTGCTGTTTTCGTTCTCGTGTAAGTAACACTTCATTTTATTTCATAGATAGAGACAAGTGTGTCGTTGAAATGACTTGTCTTCATATCAGGTTGAACAGTTGAACATTGCGATTATGTTTGAAGATTTTTGGTTCACAGAGATACGAGAAACGCGCATGTGCTTATAACAAGTTTTACCAAAAAATTCCTTCAGTTTTCGAACCCTCAAAAAACTGCTGGGTCAGGACACGGCTAACTCACAAAGCGAATTGGGTTTGGGAGGGGGAAAACCGGAGAACCCAGAAAAAACCCTCAAATTAGGAAGAAAACTAATAAACTTGAATCACATGTGATGCCGAGTCCTAGAGTCGAATCTGAGACCATAGAGGTGAGAGGCGAGACCATCAACGTACGCTGTTACCATTGATTCGTCTGATTATATTAAAGACTGACAACTCGTGGATCGAGACAATGGGACTGACCTAACTGACCGTAATGTACTCTTTATTGTACTTAGAAAGGAAATAAGTTAAAGTTATAGTGCTAAGAGAAACGAGGTTATTCCGGGCAAAAAACCCTTGGAAATAAATTCGGAAAAATTAATTCCGACCTCGATAGGATTCGAACCCACGAGCGTCGGTGTACAAATCCGAAGGCCGTGGGTTCGAATCCTATCGAGGTCGGAATTAATTTTTCCGAATTTATTTCCAAGGGTTTTTCGCCCGGAATAACCTCGTTTCTCTTAGCACTATAACTTTAACTTATTTCCTTTCTATGTATTTCACAGTGCTACGCGGTCCTCATATTCATATCTTTATTGTACTGTTGCCTCATATCTATCTTTATTATGACAGAGGTCGTAGGATCGAAAAGAAAGATAAAAATAAGAGAAGGGGACGTAGACCTATGAAAGATTTGGAAGATACTCCTTTCAACGATGGACCGTCAAACGTGGAATACAGCGATGATTATGAGGACGAAATGGATCGAAAGGCATTTGAGAAAAGACGAGTTATCAAAGAGCTGACACCAAAGGAACGAAAGAGATCAGAACTGGACGACGATTTGATAGTAGCACGAACTATTATACTGGAAGAAGGTATCAACAAGGATCACGAGAGAGAAGTAACGGAAAAGAGAAAAAAAGTGGTTAAGTCAACATCGTCAGCGGGTTGCAAGGTTGGCAGTGGCTAGATGTTAAGTAGCAATCAATAGAGGTTTTCCACTATCACGTACAATACAGAGCTAGGGCTGCCTGTGGTTAGATGGCAGAACGAATAAATCCCTTTACTCTCGGGAATTGATTTTTTTTTTCTGATGAAAAACGATATTTTATTGTTCCTGCCATCTAACATGGCTACCGTCACGTGATGGTGCAAAACCTCTATAGACCCCTTGCACTAATTTCCAATCTGAGGGTCAAAACAAAAGAACTGCCTTGTCTTGAGCATTGAAATATTTTATGGTGTCAATATTTTTTAGTGTTTTGACCCACAGGTTGGGAATTAGTGCAAGTATACATATTATATTCGTCTATTCTTACGATAGGCGCGCAATATTTGCTCTTATAAGGACACGGTTCTATATATTCTTTTTCAGAAATCCTTACTTGAAAGTATAAATTCTTCAAGAGCCATCATCTTGGACAAGGACACCACAAACGTTGACAACGTGGAGAGAGCCTCTGTTTCTTTTATCCCCCGTAAGGAACACAAACCAAGGATTTCATCAGGTGGTTCTAGCCGGGGAAGCTCCTACCATAGCTTGGACGAAACTAAAAACACCCAGAACGGAAACGACGAGGATTCTTTCTCTGTGATGATGGTCCAACCGGTTCAGCCATTGAGTTTTGAGGCTAGACAAGCTACGATCAAACACACACAAGATTTTGACCTAAAGCACTGAGCCTCTCAGGTAATTTCCTTATTTTCTGACGTCATTTCCGGTTTTATACGTGTTTGCTGACAAGATTTTGCCACCCTGTCTACATTTGCCATACAAATCTTTATAGAATATTCAATGTTTTTATTTAAGGATATTTCTCCCATGTCACATGTTATGAGCTGAAACTTTGACTTTTATTTACTATCGAGTTGCTCTTCTGATTTCTTGGGTCCGTTTTGACACGACGACGACTGCTCTTTTTAAAGGGCCTGGGTCACGTGACCTGGCGACCCTTTTAGCTTGGGCGTAATTTTTTTTCTATTTCATTCCATTTCCATTCTTTGTTTGTATCAATATTCATGTGTCTTCTCATGAGCAACCATCAAACAAACAAACAAACAAAAACAAACAAAAAAACAAAAAAATGATACTACTCTTGGGAATAATGTGGTTCGAAATGGGAAAACATTTCGCCCAAGCTATTTAACCTTTTTTTTTACATTCTATTTACAGATGCCTACTACAATTCTCCTCTTGACCAACTACACGACTCTAAGAATCCTTTAACCTGATAGTTACCAAAATGTGTAACTTTTCGTAACTGACGATAGTGCTAAAATTGCCGTTATCTCTGGAATGTACTTTAGTAGTTTGATACTAAATACGAATAAACTTAACACAGAAATAGGAGTGTCTTGGTTATTGCTTATGACTTGAAGACCCTTTCAGAACACGCGTCATTACCATGTATATACAGGAAAAATATTGAAAATCCAATATATATATCCAGAATATATATGTGTAAAAAACCCAAGCAGTGAATTCTTTTTCCAATATGTTTTGAATGGTAAATAGTACATTGCACCTAAAGTAATGGATTATCTTCTGGTATGACATTACAGTGAGGACTTGATATTTTTATATTTTTTATTTCATGAACCTTCTACTGCTTCAAATCTTCTGAAAATGAAGCACTGAACTCAAATAATCTTATTGTTCAAAATAAATCATATTTCCAATCGATTCACTCAAGGGATTAAGGAGAAAAAAAGTATGAAAAAACCTCAAAGTGTTCACGGTTCGAGTGAGGGTGTTAAATAGTGGTAGAGGGGAAATGGATGGATCAGAAAAGCTCGTTGCCGTATGTAAGCAGGGTTGCTTCTCTCCTGTGATTTGAGGGTTTTTCTGCGTGTTTTCAGGTTTTTCCTTCACCCGCTGACTAAAATCAACTTCTAAATTCCATTTGTAATCCAGTGGAAGAAGAGCAATTCTGTTGAATGTTAAATCCCATTCATTTATTATTGATTCAAGAAGAGCAAGAAATGAAAGAGAAGGGAAATAAACACTCATTAATATTAGAAAAAACCTACTAATGGTCTATCACCAATCGAGCCCTGTGATTGGCTGAGCTACTAGGGGTCTATTAGTGATAGACCTCTAGTAGCGAAAAGCGCCGGTTTTGAAAACCAAAACAATGGCGGACAATTCGCGTTTTGCAAAATCCAAAACTTTTTGCATCCTTTTATTGGACCGATTAGTAGGTTTTTACTAAAACAATTAGACCTCTCGCCCTCATGGCCTACGAGTCAATAGCCCATTCGGCCTTCGGCCTCATGGGTTATTGACTCGTAGACCATTCGGACTCGAAGAGTAATTGTTAAGTAGTCGCCTTTCGCCAGTCCATTAAGCTGATTCATAATTAGCATAATTAAGAAGCTAAAAATTAGTAATCAATGACGTCATCAATCTATTAAAATGACGTCATGAGTTGGACCATCCAAAATCGAAAACAATGTCAAGGAACATTGAAGGATGAAATGTAGTCTCTTACGAGGTGCTCTGGTCTTGTTTCTTGTGGCATATTTTGCTGTTGTTTCAGCAGGGAGTGCGAGGAATGTTGGTAAGTATTGGGGTTGCTTTGTCATCGATATTTATACAGAAACAAACCAAATTGGGAAGCACGGGTGGCGTAGCGGTGAGAACACTTGCCTCTGATCAAGGCGACCAGAGTTCGAGCCCCACTGGGCTCTGCATCGTAAGTGAGTAGAGTTTCTTGGTTCTCTCCTGTGCTTTGAGGGTTTGTCCGGCTTCTCCAGGTTTTCCTCCCTCCTCAAAATTCAAATTCTAAATTCCAACTGGAATGCAGTGAAGGAAGAGCCACTCGATGGATTCCACTGTTAATTCGCATTTATTTATTATTGTTATTTATTGAAATATTAGTTGGTAACGCAACGATCAACTTATATCAACTATGTATCAACTGTATATATCAACTTATATTGATAATGAATATAAAGAAAAACGTTTTTGAAAATGCTTCCTTGCTGTACAAAAGAAAATTTCCGCGTGCCATAAAAAAAACTATGACATTTGAATGACTTCCGAGAGATTGGCATGCTTGAATGTAGCAGGCAGGCTGCGCGCGCTTTTGAGAAATATGGTGTACGATCGGAAGTCCGCCACTGATTATCAATGATAATTTCTGTGCAAGTGTTGTTCATTTGCTAATGTTTGTGCTTATGTCGCTAGTGACAGCAAAGATTTACAAATTCCTTAGTTCCATACAAGGAAAAATTAGGGCATAGTTTTCCTATTTTAGATCTTGTCTCATTTCCTTGATTATTATTTCTTATTTCAAAACATTTTTCTAAAGAGAATGACACGCTACGTAGTCAAATACTCCAGTTCTCTATTGCTCAGTCTAAGCCTGAATTGTGGGTAAATTATTCAGCACGGAGAGCAAAACAACGTGGAATTCTAAAATTGTTCATTTTTACACATTCCTCACCTCATTTCCACGGGCTGTTAGTAATAGTAAAGAATATATTACATGCTATTGAGGCTAATACTTGGCAATAGAGAACTCGAAACTGGAGTATTGGAAAAAAATTATCCACATTTTTTATTCAACACAGCGACCTTACTCGCCATTACAGTCTCCTGTAGCTCAGTGGCAGAGCGGTATGGTACGATCATATGCATTTTTCATTCCAAGATCATACGCATATCGTGTTTACAGTATAGTTACATAGTTAACTAATTTTGTTGTCACTGGTACGGTTAAGATAAAAAAATGTATTAATAACATAAATGTTTTGGTCGAAACTCGGACCTTTTTCAGTGTGAAGAAAAACAAGTTTGCAAGCGCAAAATTTCAAACTGCGCTTAGCGGTATAGATATATCTAAATGACATTTTTTTTACAGATTCGTACCCCGAGATAACATATTTTCCACATACCGACCTCATTGGCGTAGGCGATGTCAACGAGGGAGAGACCCTAAAGATCCCGTGTAAGGCTCGAGGGACCAAACCACTGACTCATACATGGAAAATCGATGGAAAAAAAATCGATGTTAAGAGCAGCAGCGGCCCGTGTAGCTTGGACGCAGATGGTGGACTTGTTTGTAAAAATATCAAGTCAAACAGGGATCAACAGACTTATCAGTGTTTTGTTAGTAACCGTTATGGCACAGTGTTCAGTCCTGTAATGAAAGTGGATGTCACAGGTACTTTACTGAACCTACAGTGGCTTGCATATTTTATATATTTTCCTGATTTGTGTCCAGTGTAGGTTTAGGTATGTGTGTTGGCGTGTTGTGTATGTGTATGGCGTGGTATGGTATGGTATGGCGTGGTATGGTATGGTATGGCGTGGTATGGTATGGTATGGTATGGTATGGTATGGTATGGTATGGTATGGTATGGTATGGTATGGTATGGTATGGTGGAAAGACGGGCAGTTTATTGTATGGTATGGTATGGCGTGGTATGGTATGGTATGGTATGGCGTGGTATGGTATGGTATGGCGTGGTATGGTATGGTATGGTATGGCATGGTATGGTATGATATGGCGTGGTATGGTATGGTATGGCGTGGTATGGTATGGTATGGCGTGGTATGGTATGCAAATAATCAAACAAATAATCTTTGGGTGCCTTGCACAGCGCAAAGGCAAAAGCAGTGAAATTACTGAATGGCCTTTTGTTAATATTACTGTTTTAGTCCAATACCAAGAATAAAGTGGTGGAAAGACGGGCAGTTTATGGTATGGTATGGTATGGCGTGGTATGGTATGGTATGGTATGGCGTGGTATGGTATGGTATGGCGTGGTATGGTATGGTATGGCGTGGTATGGTATGGTATGGCGTGGTATGGTATGGTATGGCGTGGTATGGTATGGTATGGCGTGGTATGGTATGGTATGGCGTGGTATAGTTATGAGTATTCATTATTGAATATATTTTCGTTTACTTCACAGCTATAATAACACCCTTTTCTAGTGGACCATCAGGATATCGACAGATTTATACTTACAGCACACACAGCGTTTTGATCCTTTATGCTACAGCCCATCAAGTGCACTTGGGTGCAAACTATACCTGGGGGGTATATAGCTCGACTGACGGCAAATTTGTACCTCTGCCTAACTCGCGTTCCTATGGTGTTACAAGTTATGGAAGGTTGGTTTTCTCAGCTGTCAAGAAGAGGGACTTGCCTGAATTGTTATACCTTAAATTATCTGTTGGTTCTACAAGCTATATCTCAAATCCGTATGAATTCGAAAATAAAAGTAAGTATAGTAAAGTAAAGAAACGGTTTGGAAGTAATCACATGCATCTCGAAGACTCTGTCGAACGCCTGCGTGAGTGGAAGCTTAGAGCCTACGTAGCAAGCATGATGTAATGTATTCATAAACATACAATGCATCACACCTAAAGCAAGTGCAGATACATGCTTTTTCTATTTTCTCATTTGAAGTTACTGCCGTAGTTTTTGGAAAAGGTCAAAGGGCACAACACATGCGATTCAATGTTGCTGTTTTTTAAATAACTTTCTCTGAACTTAAACGTAAAAATGATGGCAATGCTCTTTTTTTTTTTTTCTTCCCCCTTTTAATAAATATTTAGCAGCTTATTTAGCTCCTTCAGCCTTTCCTTCAGTGGTTGGAGGACCATCTGACTTCGAAGAAGTTTGGAGAGGAAGCACAAAAATCATGAGATGCATTCCTTCGGGATAGTAAGTATATTGAAACACAAAGTATCAAAGGTGCACATATCACGTGACTCAGGAGAGAAACACGAATAATCACGTGATCAAGAATACGTAGCGGTTCGACAATCAAAATCTTTCAATTGTGTGGATAGACTGAAATAGCCTCTGGTTTGAGGACAACGCACGGCTAACCCACAGATCCAATTGGAATTTAGTGTGTTATGTTTTATGCAGGGAGAAAAAAACAAAGAGGACGGAAAAATAACTCGAAGACCTATTAAACTCTACTCACAGGTGCCGAGTGATGCAGAGTCTGGGAAACTAACCCGAGGTCCCAGAGGTTAGAAGCGAATGTAATACTGCTACGCCAACGACTTCTACTCTTGGCTAATCACAAATATGAGTGCGCGCACATGAAAAACAAATAGTTGGGTGCCTTGCACAGCGCAAAGGCAAAAGCAGTGAAATTACTGAAATGACCTTTTGTTAATATTACTGTTTTAGTCCAATACCAAGAATAAAGTGGTGGAAAGACGGGCAGTTTATTGTAAGTGGTCGTTACAATATGGAGCTACAGTCGTTTGACAGAATTCTCGTAATAAAAAATGCAAATGAGAAACTACATTCAGGAACATACCAATGTGGAACTGCCCACAAGAATGAATCACTCCATCAACAGTTGGCAAAAACTAAACTCGTTGTCAAAGGTTTGTTATAATATTAGTAATTATCGAACCCAGCAAACTAACCAAATCTATATGCCTGATTGACCACCCACCCAATGGACCAACCAGTTAACCAACTAAGCAACCAACCAACCAACCAACAACCAACCAACCAACCAACCAACCAACCAACCAACCAACCAACCAACCAACAACCAACAACCAACAACCAACAACCAACAACCAACAACCAACAACCAACAACCAACAACCAACAACCAACAACCAACAACCAACAACCAACAACCAACAACCAACAACCAACAACCAACAACCAACAACCAACAACCAACAACCAACAACCAACAACCAACAACCAACAACCAACAACCAACAACCAACAACCAACAACCAACAACCAACAACCAACAACCAACAACCAACAACCAACAACCAACAACCAACAACCAACAACCAACAACCAACAACCAACAACCAACAACCAACAACCAACAACCAACAACCAACAACCAACAACCAACAACCAACAACCAACAACCAACAACCAACAACCAACAACCAACAACCAACAACCAACAACCAACAACCAACAACCAACAACCAACAACCAACAACCAACAACCAACAACCAACAACCAACAACCAACAACCAACAACCAACAACCAACAACCAACAACCAACAACCAACAACCAACAACCAACAACCAACAACCAACAACCAACAACCAACAACCAACAACCAACAACCAACAACCAACAACCAACAACCAACAACCAACAACCAACAACCAACAACCAACAACCAACAACCAACAACCAACAACCAACAACCAACAACCAACAACCAACAACCAACAACCAACAACCAACAACCAACAACCAACAACCAACAACCAACAACCAACAACCAACAACCAACAACCAACAACCAACAACCAACAACCAACAACCAACAACCAACAACCAACAACCAACAACCAAACAATCAGCCATTATTCATGTAGCAATCAAGAAAATAATAATTCGCAATCAGCTATTAATAATCTGTAATGCGATGTTTTCAGGTCCTCCAATATTTACAAAACGTCCACCGAAAGCCCTAACAGCATTCGAAGGCACATCTTTTTCCCTTGAATGTAAAGCAAGACTCCCCTTGTATCCTCCCAATGAAGTCTTGTATTATTATTGGTTCAAGAATGGAGAAAAAGTGCGATTTCATTGGTACAGTGGCTACTGATTTTCAATTCTCTTTTGTTAAAAAAATCTGCTGACAAAAGCTGTTCATATAGGCCGATTTACACGGGAAAATTTTTACTTACAACTGTCGCATGCAATCTACTTACGCCACGCTTACAACACGAAGGTTTACTACGCGAAGCTTTTTGTGTTGTAAGCGTGGCGCAAGCAGATTGCATGCGAGAATCAGACTTTTCAGTTTGCTACATCAGTTGTGTTTTCGAACGCTTATATGCTACTCTGTTTGCTACCATTTTTAACACTTTGTCCATATCCCATATACTTAATATATAAAGAGGGTCTTGAAAGAGTAAAATGCGAGCTTGGATTCGCCTTTTTTGGGCTGGGAAAATGGGATTTCATGCACTGGGACTGGGATTTAGCCATTACTGGGATTAGGATTTTGCCAAATCTCTAATGAACTCTAAAACTCGGAATGAGATTTTGCATGACAGGAACTAGAATTTTGCAACATTTTGGGCTGAGAAATGGGATTAGGATCCCCTTCAGGACTCTCTTATATGCTACTATGTTTAGTACCCTTCACTTTGTCCATTCCCCATGTTGTAGGGGAAAGATTACTGCTAGAGAGTATATCGGAGTAGGAAGCAATTTAACAGTATCGACACTGGAAATCGACGACAGTGGAGTATACCAGTGTGTTATAATGAGCCTCAAAGGACAGACAACTGCTGCCACCAAGGTCCATGTCAAAGGTGAATCAGCCATTCAACAAACAAACATATATTCAAATATTATTATTAATACGGACAAAGAAAGTAAAGACACTCAACTGTCAGAATCTCTGGACGAAGCTAAGAGATAGAGCGGATTTTTCGTATGAAAATTTAAGATTCATGGTCCGTGCCAGTAACGGAGACCATGCCATCCTTGGCTTTTCAAAAGATGAGCAATATTCGTAATTGCTATGATTGAATTGGTTCAAATGATGCGTACTGTGATATAACGCACGGTGCCATTTAAGGCGCGATTACACCAAGCAATTTTCTCTACAACTTGTGTTGCAGGCGTTGCGACACAAGTTGCAAGAGGATTTACACGGTGCAACGGAGACGCAATCGTTGCCGAAAGTAGAAACGAATTCTACTTTTTGCAACGATTGCTGCAACTTGTCTCGCAAATTGCACTGTAGGTTACACGCCGCAATGCTCCATGCAACTTGTCTCGCAATGCTGTTGCGACACAAGTTGCAGAGAAAATTGCTCCTTGTAATCTCGCCTTTAGCATCATGTGTACAGTTCATATGAAAACTACACAACAGAACACAACATTGAACACAACACCACAACACAAGCCGCAAAAAAATAGTTGTTGAAAGATAGTGATGTGTTTTAAAATACGTAGTTATCGTTATTTTTATCTTTTCACAGCTATTACTTGCGACGCAATAGTTCCACCAGCTAATTCTAAATTCAGAGAGGATATCTGTCACACGCAGTCTTCCTTTGTCCCTAGAGCTACATGTACTGTGAAGTGTGACCGAGGATTTATTGGTCGTGGACACACGGACTACACGGAATGTCTGGCCAATGGGAAATGGTTAGCGCTGCAATACATGTGTGAAGGTAACAGATAGAATCATGCATAAAAATAGTGTAGAGACAACGTCTCCAGGTCTGATGTTCTTGCTAAAAACGAACGAATAAAGAATCAAAGAAGGCATAAGAAGGATAAAGATGTTACTAGAAAGTAGAGGCAAAACCAAACATCAGTTTTTATAGACAATGAAACAACCTCTGGGCTGATCTAAGTCAGGGGATGGCTAACTCACAGATTAAACCCTGAAACAATCTCTGGGCTGATCTAAGTCAGGGCATGGCTAACTCACAGATTGAACCCTGAAACAACCTCTGGGCTGATCTATAAGTCAGGGCACGGATAACTTACAGATAGAACCCTGAAACAACATCTTGGCTGATCTAAGTCAGGGCACGGATAACTTACAGATAGAACCCTGAAACAACATCTTGGCTGATCTAAGTCAGGGCACGGATAACTTACAGATAGAACCCTGAAACAACATCTTGGCTGATCTAAGTCAGGGCATGGCTAACTCACAGATAAAATTGGAATTTGGCATGTTAGATTTTGCCACCGGTGAACATGTATGTGCATGCTTAGTCCAGGCTGATCAAACCAAATCTCCCCTCCCCCACCCAGGTGCACGTGACAGGTGCGGGTCATTTTTAGCCCTCTGAATCAAATCGAAAGTATCTCTTTCACCAATGACATTAGAATTGCATTAGCAGATAAGAATTCCAACTGAAATATTTAGATATGGAACGCCCAAGAATAAAGAAAGGACATGAATGCCCTAAGTCAATCGTCATAGCAACGGAGAAACATAATGGCAGAGGAAAAGAAGTGACGTGGAATCCACCCGTTGCCGAGGACAACAGCGGGAAGTTGGTAACCAAGGTTAAACCACCAGGAATCAATGGAAAGTCTGACTGGTTCTCATTGGGTTTGCACCCGATCAAGTACACGTTTAGTGATGCAAGCGGCAACAATGTGTCTTGTCAGTTTAACATCTCAGTTTTTCGTGAGTATCAGGGCTTTGGTTATTTCATAGAATTCTTTTAACGTATATGGCGATGACATACCTTTTTCGGGTAGGCGTAAACCGTTGACTGTACTCTTATGCTTCTTGGCGAGAAAAAGAAAGAAAGACGCGCCCCGGGAGGGGGATTTGAATGGAATTTGAGCCATTTCTTTGTACTGTCCTGTTAGCTTCAGCTCCCATCCGGGATAAATTTAAAAGTAATTTTCCATGGACGTCATTTCCGTTCACGCCTAGAATTTTACCAATTGAATGGAAAGTTTTCAATGAAAGTGTACTGAGATTCATGAGATACCAAATAGTTGGAATGTCGTGCGTTCTGTAAATTTTAACGTGCGTTTTATATGCCACAAAAGAGCCTGAACTTCATCAATCAGGAGCCTTGGTTGTAAAAAAATAATATTTTTGTTGTAGCACGTGCAAAAATCATCACCAAGCCTCCCAGCCATGTCAACATCTTAAAACACAAACCATTTGAATTAAATTGCATCGCCAACTCAGACCATTCACTTCTCTACATCTGGAAAAAAAGCACTCTAACTAAACCAACCAAGATGATTACGATAAAAAAAGACTCCAATGCACATGCGCAAATACTTGATGGAGGAAAGAGACTGGTGATAAGACACGTGAAAGATGATGATGCTGGAAAATACACGTGTGAAGTTGTTAATAAACATTACAATGCATCGGGATCACGTGACATGGCAGTAACCTCTGTGCAAGTCGTAAAAGGTAACGTTGATTATTAAAAGCTTCTCCAACAGTGTCTTTCTTTGCTTTGGGGTTTCTAGTTAAGTATCTTTGGCGGGCTATCTATGGTTTGTAGATTGATGTTCAGGTGACTGAGGGAGATTCTCTCCAAGCCCCTCTTCCCTCCTTTACCACACAGGGATCCCAAGTGCCTAAGAAAAGAGGAAGACTATTCACCATTTTCCATACGTCGGTTCACTAGTCACAGACAAAGCATTCAAGCGAGGCTTCGAGGTAGTTTCAAATGATTATTCAAATTTGGACCTTGCAGCCTCGACTCGACTGAATGATTCGTGTTTGACCAGTAAACCGATGTATGGAAAACAAATGGTGAATAACAGGCTACCTATGATATTTGCCGTGTCGAAGTTGAGGAAAAGACTGAGTCGAGTTGGCATCGCAGTGTATTGTGGGACTATTTTAGGGGACGAACGAAATAGACGCCATCTTGGAAATATGTCACCTAAAACAGTCCCACAATGCACTGAAATGCCAACTCGAGCCAATCTTTTCATCAACTTCGGAACAGCTATGAATACGTACACTTGATGATTTATTCCTCGAGTGGCTGCTACTATACAGTGCAGATATACTGATTAACCCTGAATCTGTACTATATTGGGTTTCCTGTGTGTTTATGTGATATAGTGCACGGGTTCCGGTTCCTCAGGAGGCTATAGGCTATAGGCTATATAGTATCCGAGTTCCCCTTTCTGACAGTACGCTCTTCAAACAAAGGGGCATCGCATTGTAACTGGGTATTTTGTTTTATGAACTTTTACAGCAGTTGAATGGTCTCCATGGAAACAATGGAAATCATGCGACGGCAAGACATGTGGTCACAAGGGACACAAAACAAGGAAAAGAGAATGTCTAAAGACGAATTCCATTCAATTGGCGATCGGGTGCGAAGGGAATGACACTCAGAAGAAGTCCTGTACGCTGCAACCCAGTACCATGACGACCCCTCCCACCAACAAGAACGTAATTGATATTTCTTCGATCAAGAATGTTATTACTAAATACAATGGATGGTTCAAAAGTCACTACCCTAAGCTTTTTCATTATTTGAACACCAGAACTGGAAAGGTTGCTTTTGCATGTACACTCGCTGGTGCTGGGATCTCCATCGTTTTGATATGCTGGTCATGCAGGCAAGTGCTATAGAACTAAAAATCTGTAACCGTACTGTAGCCCGGCATATCTTATCTTACTTGAACCACAACTACGCGTTGTGATTGGATGAATTACTGGACGACAGTAGGAAGCCATTTCAGTGTTACGGCATGTCGTACCATGTACGTGCTGTAAGTCAGTACCATATGTTTCCCACTCATAAGAAAACCGCACTATTGTGAAAAACACACGGTACGGTAGAAGGACTACTGTTGAACTAATCACAGCGCATAAGACGACTCAGCATTGAGTATGTCTGATAAGAATTCTGAGACTTGGCGCCGTCACGGTAACGGCGCTGTATACGTCATGGCCTTACACGTACGTTTATCACGGATTATATATCCTCCTCAACTTGTAAGCAAGGGAACACTTATCATTTAGATTAATTTTAAAACTAAAAACTTACAAACTGGAGATATAATTTAAACGACAAATTTCCATTTTGTACTAATCTATGGCATGTTATCTCTAGCCACTACATAAATCTTCGCAGACAGAGAAAGAGGATGGTGAAATTTGTCGACGACGATTACATGGACAATGAGCAAGAACCGTTACAAGGTGAAGACGAGGGACAGTTGGATGATCAGTACATAGAAGAAACAGAAGATCAGGTTAGATTTGAAGAAAATATTACAACCCCCCCCCCCCCCCCCCCCCCCAAAAAAAAGTACGATGAATTGAAAAACTGGAAATACAAGTCAGGACTGCGCTGTTTTCTTTCCATGTGAATATCTTAATTTCCCAAAATTGAATTTCAAATTTGAAGGAGAAATGACAACGGATCATACTGAATTGAATTGTCGGGCAAAAGTAGACACTTAACTCTTGCGCGCGATATGTTATGTTGTCCATGTCTCCAATATTCCAGATTTCTCCACGGGCAAACATGTTTTGAAATTCTCAGGTTGTGCTCGATAATCGTGCGGTTAGATTCCTTTGCTTATTCCTGATCGATACACAGTTCCTGATTTCTCAATCCCCACAACACTAGAAATGTTTGCGGGGAAGGCTATTTGCAATATTCTACAGTATAAGTGTACTGTATTTAGTCGTTTAAGCGCCGCCCTCGATTAAGCGCCGCATATAAGCTCAAGCCTCAAATAAGTGCTCCCCGAATGAGGGCCGCAACCGAAACACTAAAAATTTAAAGAGCGCCGCGGCGCTCAATCGAGTTAATACAGTATGTTATCAGAGTCTCTAACACGTTGTCGAGCATGCGCATTAAAATTCTGTTATCAAAAATGCGTTTTTTATTGAAATGAACACCGGCATATTCATATATTCATTTGCCCCATTGTGTTACAAGAATGTACAAGAACCACTCTACGATACACAGCATACGGAATACTTCGAAACTACTGGTTATAATGAGAATTATCCAGAAGGCTATAACTACTACTATGATCATGATGGGTACGATGAGGGGGATGTAGTGTACGAAATGACAGGTATATATACTCAATAGTAGTTAGATTGAAACTTTTCTTAAGTCATGATTGATTACACGGCCACCAGAGTCAGGTGGTGCAGATCCAGTAGCGGAAGTCATGGTTTAAGACCTAATTAGATTGAGTGCATATTTCTGTAGAAAAGATTAAAGAAAGAAATGTAGTAAGAAAGGAGTGGAAAACAAATAAAGTTAATGAATTGGAATGAAAGAAAGAAAGAAAGAAAGAAAGAAAGAAGAAAGAAAGAAAGAAAGAAGAAGAAAGGAGTGGAAAACAAATAAAGTTAATGAATTGGAATGAAAGAAAGAAAGAAAGAAAGAAAGAAAGAAAGAAAGAAAGAAAGAAAGAAAGAAAGAAAGAAAGAAAGGAGTGGAAAACAAATAAAGTTAATGAATTGGAATGAAAGAAAGAAAGAAAGAAAGAAAGAAAGAAAGAAAGAAAGAAAGAAAGAAAGAAAGAAAGAAAGAAAGAAAGAAAGAAAGAAAGAAAGAAAGAAAGAAAGAAAGAAAGAAAGAAAGAAGAAAGAAAGGAGTGGAAAACAAATAAAGTTAATGAATTGGAATGAAAGAAAGAAAGAAAGAAAGAAAGAAAGAAGAAGAAAGAAAGAAAGAAAGAAAGAAAAGAAAGAAGAAAGAAAGAAAGAAAGAAAAGAAAGAAAGAAAGAAAGAAAGAAAGAAAGAAAGAAAGAAAGAAAGAAAGAAAGAAAGAAAGAAAGAAAGAAAGAAAGAAAGAAAGAAAGAAAGAAAGAAAGAAAGAAAGAAAGAAAGAAAGAAAGAAAGAAAGAAAGAAAGAAAGAAAGAAAAGAAAGAAAGAAAGAAAGAAAGAAAGAAAGAAAGAAGAAAGAAAGAAAGAAAGAAAGAAAGAAAGAAGGAAAGAAAGAAAGAAAGAAAGAAAGAAGGAAAGAAAGGTAGTAGGTAGATGGGTAGGTATTGGAAGAATGAAAAGGAAGACTGAAAAGAAAGAAAGTATTAAAAAGAAGAAGGAATAATTTTCATGAAATATGTATTATATGTATAAGCGACACAATATTCTTTGTCCGAACAACAGTGTTTAATGATGATTTCTATACTTATAAAAATATTTTCTGATTTTTACAATGTATATGTTATGTATGTGATGCTTTGTGTTCATAGGCTGAGTCAAGAGACGTGAATGAGGCGCATCTTCTAAGTGAAATTTACATACATTAGGAATATGAGCATGGAGGCAAACATGCTATTCTTTGACTTATTAGCAGCAAGAGAAAGTACCTTGTAAATGCCAAATCTTGAAATAAATATCCTTAAAGAAAATTAATAGTTAGTTTACTGCAGGTGCTTATAAAAAAAGGCGAGGCTGGTTCACGTCCATTATTGATGGGCTCCCTGTGGTTTCAGAATGAGACATTTTCGATTCATCACATCCGCTTTCTATAGCTCTTTAGCTTTATTTCCTCTTTCCTTCTTACCTACGCCGCGTTTGTGTATCAAGGATTTTCACAAGTTATTGTACCTTTGCACGTTTTTACCAAAAGTTTGCATGTCTGCCTTCACGTAATTGTCTGTCTGTCTGTCTGTCCATATATCCAAATTCATCCAAATAAGGTAAATGAAACCGGAAGCGCGCTGCCCATCCAAAGCTGAAGAGTTGAAGAGCGTTCCGAGAGGCGAGAGAAAGAGGGAGGAAAAGACTCCGGATTTACGGTCAAATTATTCCTTTAAACACGGCTAAAATATCACCCAGCCCTAGAGGGAACTCATGGTACCATCTCTAGCGAATCTTACGACCAGGTCTGGTCCAACAGACTTTTTACAAGCCACAAATGTCAAAACGACTCATTTAGCGAAAAGGGCTTCGGAGACCGACCTCGATGGAATCAAGTGTAAATTAACAGACGAATTTGGCTTGTTTATCCAAGGAATTTTAGCTTTTGTGGCCTTTAGTACACTACTGTGTAAGTATTCTATCTTATTTGGGTTCTGAATTATGTAAACTGTTGGGGAAACGTTCGTGAATCCAAGATGAATTTATAATTTGGTTTCTCGTGCTTGTGGCGTGCTTGTAGCTGTCTTCAAGTATTTCAACATTTCTGTGCAGTTCTTCCCATATCGAATTTCATTTAAATAACCTAGTTGACAACCATGTTCCTTTAATACTTAAAATCAACCCTTCTTGTGTTTTATTAATCCAGATTTCTTAATCTATATTCAGGAATTTCGTATCTGTAAATAAGAAAACATGTTTTGAATTTGTCAAAATGAATGGATTCTTTGGAACAAAACATGTCACTGATGTGGCTATGTTCTTGAATTTTTTTTATCTTATGTTATTCTACGATATTTTAACATATACTCCTTCGTTTAATTAAGATTAATCGCCCAAATTAAACACAAAATTTGAAAAAGCGACATTTTTTTGACCTCCTAATTTTATTTTTAACTTAATGAAGGAAGGTAAATAAGTTTTTGAATAAAAATGTCTCCCAAGGTTCATCACAAAATGGCTTCCTAAAATTATTTTATTGGCACAAAAATTCTGGACATAGCGTGGGAGGCGAAAGATTATTATAGTAAAACCTAGATTCTAATTTCCAAGGATTGTTATTTGTGTGTGAATTTATTCTTGTAGATAAATGTGGTAGTGTAGTTGGATAATTATTCAGATATCCTAATCAATATAATTGTGAATCAGGTCTATTATAATTCCCATGGTTTCTATAGGGGCTAGATTTTTATTTCATATCTTGGTTTATGATATTTGGTGGTTAGTTTATGTGGTTTGATCATAATTTTCTTGTCGAATGTCAAATTTGTGTTATTTTTCGAGAATAAACTTGTACATATCATATACATGCCTTGTACAATTTTTAGCCATGAATATAATTATAACAGTGTCTCAGTTTTGGTATATGTAAATTACCCTACAGCTGAAAACCTTAGAAATAATTGTATCATCATACATATTTATTCCCACGGTTTTCTTATGATTTTTGTTTCTGACAGTTTAAACCCGGCATAGGTCTTGGCTTGACTTTATGGGAGATAGATTGCTTCACAGTTTAGAAGTACTGCAAGGCTCTAAATCCCTCTCTTTACTATAGTCCTGCTTATGAATTTATGTCCATTATATTACAGATTCTCATAAAACCTAATTCTGATATGCAATGCCCAGCTTTCCTAATAAGTATACAGTATGTGACATTTTATCTAGTCATAGTTTAAATAATGTTTTTCTACATCTAATTTGCCATGCATTCTCTCCCCAACGCACTCACTCAATTTTATGTTCCTACTTCCTTGATTTCTACTGCTATCCATCTCTCTTAGGCCCAGTTCACATGTCAACCTTGTCATGAACCGAACCTAATGACATCAAAGAAGACCACCCTATTTTTCATAGTTTTCAATATATTTGGCTCATGAGAAGATCGACATTCACACTGGGTCTAGATATCTACAAATATATCATTACATTTCTAAAATCTACTTAATTATGTTAAAATTATGTAAAAAATATAAAATTACAGTCATTTCTAGAGAAAAGAGTAAGAAAAATTAATTTTGATCAGATAACCAAATCATATCTGAAAGGTTTATAAATAGGGACTTTCGGATGATAGGATTAAGAGATCAGAGATTTAGATCATGAGAGTATGTCTTCATTGTATGTATTATATATGACATTATTCATTATTTATTTCCTTTCCAATTCTATTAGGAACCTTTGTTAAAATGAAAAGAAAAGCTTCCATTTCTTTCTTCTCAAAATATTTATTTTAATTTCAAATGTACTTATCGTAGTATAGCTAGGAAGAACCTTCTCAAGAATCATACCATAGTTTTATTTATAAAGGTTATATGTTAGTAACCCTTTGTTTATGTTATATATAATATATTCATACCCTTATTTGTAATAAATATTGTATATGTATGTGGATATATTTGTTATATATGTCTTATTTTATATACAGCTTACATGTACAGCGATATGCAGAAATTCTGATCCTTTTAGGTATATACACAATTATATCAAAAGTATACCAGAAATTATGGGATGTCTCTCTCAAAATATCAGCGATGATATCCCATAATTTCTGATATCCTTTTGATATACTTTCAACTAGTATGTATATATATCAAAATGATCATAATTTCTGCATATCGCTGTATGTGTATATATGTATATTTATAAATCTAGATTTATGTCTATACTGTCGGTAGAGTGCTTAATACATTAAAATGTAGAGTGTAATAAATTGTGAATTGACGATAAGCTAGAGATAAGACCACTTCAGCTGTTACTCCAAGTTTCAAGCTTTCGCGATCATCAGACAGGCTTTAAAGAGTAACAGCTAAAGTGATGTCTTGTCTCTAATTCATCTTCAATTCACAATCTATATGTATATTTATAAATTTATATAAATTGTTTTTATCAGTACATTGTTTATGTCTTCAGGAATTACCAATTTCTTTTACCCACCCAGACTGAATTATGTTAGATTCCTTCTCAAGAAATCTTTTTTTTTAATGTAGGGTCAAGGGATATATTTCAAATCAATTTTATTATAGAATCTAGTCTGGAGTCAAAATGACTTCCTCTGATATTAATATCAGAGATTTTTTTGTGCATAAAATACACCAAATTTGGTATATTTGTAATCCCTGTGTCTCAGATACTTTTTCATTTGATAATATCTTTGAAATGAATAGAATTCTATTTTTCCTGTTCTCTTTAGTAAAGCGATTCAGAGAGCCTCCAGGAGAAAGAAGAACATTTAGGATATGGTATGTGACAGCACAGCAGCTGTATTTAATCTTGAGTGTACAGCTTTGTGCATCTTAATTATAAAGCGTGACAACTATCTAGAATGTCATCTTCTGTACACTACCCATTGTCAGCCAAAATGTCCCTTTTGATATAATGATTTTAATGAATGACTCTAAATTATAGTTTGGATATTATGTGGTTATTGATTTTTTTGTCAAATACATATATTGAGGTGTGAGCTACATGTATGTAGGCAATTCCATCCTTATGAATATGTTTTAATGAAATCAATTTATAAAGAAGTTGACAATCTCTTTGTACTGCTCATAAGGGTGTACTTGAAGTTTTCTTGGCAAGATAACTCCTTATATTTCAAAAAAACAAGTTGTTTTTAAGCATAAATAATAGTGCAAATAACAAATGTTTAGGTCTGCATATGAAGGAAGAATAATCTGCATCTAAGCATTACGTTTTCCAGGTTTTATGACACTTCAAAGCAAGCCGTAGGAGCAGTAGTCATCCATTTTGCTAATATTGTACTCGCTGGACAGTTCAGTGGTGATCCCTGTACATGGTAAGAGTGGATATGCTATTAATTGTTTATGAGGTTTATCACACAATTTGATAAAAACATAGCCAGTAGCCAGGTGTAGCATGAAGAAGGTATCAATAGGCAATGTGCATCATAGCTCACAAAGCACTCTGGGAAACTTAGCCCTGCAAAAATGGAACAGGAAATTAATAAAAAAAAAAATAATATTTTCGTCCGTTGAAATACTTATATTTCCATAGAAAATGATGGAGGTAAAAATTATTGTCCAATGAATTTTTAAGAGGAGCCTAAAAAGTGTAAGGAATCAGTTCCCCATCATGCTTTGTGCTAGGAATTTAAGCTCATGCATATTGCCTATTGTGACCATAGTTAAATCCAGTGAGTAGACCAAATGCAAATATGGTGTTCAATTTGAAATATCATTGTTCTGGACTGACAAGCCTCATGTTTATGTGGAAACATAAAATCCTTTTTACATGTATGAGAGGCTTGTCAGCCCAGAACAATAGTTATTTTACTGCCATAGCCACCAGTATGGTTGGTCTGGTTATAACTGGAATACGGTTTACCATCAGAACCTTTTCACCCCCTTGTAAAAAAAATTAAATACCCAAGAAAATTGATCACTTTTTTAAAACAGGACCACTGCTCAAATAGTGGCTACAGCCCTGTAGTTAAGTTGGTTGCCATATTTGCATTCAGTGTATAGGTGGACACAATGTTCATATACATTGGCATTGTGATGGGCAATCCGAACCATACCACTCAGCTTTGTTGGATTATCCAATAGATTCTGGTTCGCAACATAAACAAGGTTCCCACGGTCAGGGAAAAGTCAGTGAATTCTGAATTATTTCAAGGTCAGGGAATTGTCAGGGAATTGTCAGGGAATTTTGATTTCAATGGTCAGTGAATTTTTTTCCATTTACTCAAAAATCAGTGAAAAGTCAGGGAATTTCTGTCAGCCTTAGTTTAAAAAAATCATTTAAATTCGGAATTTTTAGTTGGGCTTTCTGTGGTTGAACTTTCATTTTTTGAAAAATAAGTGCATAGTGTACTCAGTGAAAAATGGTTTTCTGTCAGGGAAAAATCAGGGGATTTTATTTTTCCAGATGAGGAGAGAACTCTGAAAATGACAATGAAGCAAAACAAATGACCTCCCCCACATCCACCCACTCACCTACTTTTGCCACAACCAACTCAAAATGTGTTCAAAATATTTCTCAACTTATTGCTAAATATTTTTTTTTTGTAGGTATTTTATCAATTTTCTACTGGATTCCACACTAGGCTTGGTTTTTATATGGATATTTCTACGTCTTACTCAAGTAATTGTTGATGTTTATAATCTTGAATCCTTTAGATCTGGTGTATATGGTGAGTAGAATCAAAACAATAGACCTCTTGCAGCATATTCTCATTACAGTTCAATTTAATGAACAAAACTAAGAGACTAGACTTATTTTCATTGGGTATAATATTTTCCCATTTCAGATCATGTGAAGTGAACTTTTAAGTTTTTTATTGTTTTTTATTTTAAGTTATAAAATAACTTTGATATTACGCGCGCTCTGATTGGTCAAAAAGCCATGTTTTATGAGAGTATAATACATGAAATGTATATGTGATCGTACCATACTGAATGGACTCAGAAAAAATTCTGATATTACGGGGCTCAGAATTCTGGGGCTCAGAATTTTTTCTGAGTCCATTCAGTATGGTACGATCACATATACATTTCATATTCCATCATCATACGCAAACCAACATTATCATCAAGTATAATACATGCTCGCGCTATTTTTTTTTTCTCTCTCTCTGCTTCTTAAAAACATTTGAGCGCTAGTTATTTTATAAAAGCAATAAAAAAACAGTTTTCTGTGTATTATACTCTGATAAAGACACTTGGGATGTGGAGAGAACACTTGAGAAGCTGGAAACCACTCCGCTACTCGTCGTGGTTTCCAACGCTTCTCTCGTGTTCTCTCCACATCCCGCGTGTCTTTATCAGATTATAATACACGGAAAACTGTTTTTTATTCCTTAATTAAACTTAAGTTAACTTAAACTTTTTTACTCTAAACACATATTAAAGGGAAACTTGGATGAAAATCGATGAAAATTGAAAATGAATTGAAACTTGGTTAAACTTATTTATATGGCCCAAGTAGTAGCCAAGCAACATATTATCCTCACAGTCCAAAGTGCAGGATAAAATTATCAACTTTTTTCAGCATCTACATTGTGACTAAATGACGTCATGCATTCAACTTTTTAAAAAATTTTAATCTAAACATATTTTTTCTCTGTGCTCTCTTCAAGAGCCGATAAACTGCTCATCGAGGAAGATCACACTAAATATTTAATTATTTACAATATTTATGGAGTACATGCATTCAACTTTCTTGTTCTTTTAGTTTTTAAACCAAAAAATCTCAACTGCAAGTGGATCCCAGGCTAAAGTTTTCGCCAATCTGATTTTCATAATCATAATGGAGAGTCATATTATCCTCAAATATTTGAATTATTCGGACTTTCAAAAATCGGGGCGTTTTCATCCAAGTGCCCAGTACAAATACAATATTACAAAAATAATTATCAAGATTGCAAAAACCGTAATTTACAAATAGAGAATAAAATAAAAAAAGATGATAAGACGTGTATGTGGTTGTCGAAGTAGTGAGTATTTGACCACCACGTGTGTTTGGCTGTTGAAGTAGTCCGTATTGGAGCAGAGATTTGGAGCAGAGATTTGGAGCAGAGATTTGGAGCAGAGGGTTTTATCAACTGATTGAAACCCAAAAAATTAACTTTCCTTTGTGACTCTCCACAGGAAATCCACCACAATGTCGTAACTGGGGTTGTCAGTGTATAGTGTATATCATAGTTGTCATCTTTGAAAAAATCACAGTTGCCTTACTAGTACAGCTGGAATTCTGGGAAGATGTTAGGAAGTTTATCCTTAAACCAATCAAGAATAACCCTAGAATGGAATTAGCAATAGTGATGCTCATTGTACCTTTCGTCTTCAATGTAAGTATTGTAGTCAATGTATCAAGATTATTACTTGCAAATCATCATCTGCATCACCATCATGGTTGTCATCATCTTCGTAAACATAGTCATCATCACCAACACCATCGTCGCCATCATCGTCGGCTTCATAATCATTTCGTCATGCATCATTACCATCACCTTCGTCATCATCATGGCCATCATCGTCATCTTCATCTTCATCATCACCATCGCCATCATAATCTTCAGTCATCTTACTTGTTACCATCATCGCTATCATCATCAGTTATCATTATGATCATATTCATTTTCGTCATCATCAGTTTAGTCATTCTTTATCATCACAGCCAAAGTATCTATTAACCTTTGGTGAGCAAATTCTATAAAATAATATTTTGTTTCTTTGCTTCGTTTTTACTCCAGGCTGTCATGTTTTGGGTTGTTGATGGATTCCTTATGCGCAAGAGAAGAAAAGCTCTAGATGCTTCAGATGACAATATTAAAGTAAAGTACCAGCGACGACAAGACAAACCCAAATCACCCAACCAATCAGACGAAGAGGCTGTATTACTAGAAAATGTTATTGAAGATGATTGCGACGATGGCTTATATCACCGGGAAGTTATTAGATGACAAACTAAGTCGTGAAGAAAGATTTATTAGTATAGATAATATAGTCTACTCCAGTTGATGTAAATACGTATTTCCAGGGATTATTTACAGGTACCCGTCCTCACCAAGACTTATTTTTTATGTTCAGTTGTACACTAGCTCAAACCGGAAGTATAAAGTTTTTTTGTTGAAATTTGATGTCGATTTCGCCGCGGGAAAATGTTAAAGGTCCTTCTGGGGACATTTTTAGAAAGTAGTTTAATGTTGTCGTTGAAAATTCCCTGCTGACGAGTCTAGTCTCCTTTTCGGTTCAGTCAGGAGAGAAGGGGAGGGGAATGTGATGTTGTCTATAGGAGCGGTATACGTTTTTGGGATTAGAGGGGTGGGGTTGGAAATGCAAAGGAAAGGGTCTCAAGAATTATAATCTTTACGGACACCAAAACTGTTTCGAGCTCGAGGGTCAAGGGAGGGTCACCCTTAGTTTCTATTCATGTTTTTCTTTATCTTTTTGGTAGAGGTTTATGAAATTGTAGAATTGCTAAAAATTTCCAGACCTCCTCCCCTATATAGTCCAGTGAAAATGCCTTTCCTGGGTGAATTAAGTTTCTAGATTGAGATTGATGTTATTTTCGCATTCTGGGCGTGTTTTTAACCTATTCTATAATCTTGATTGTTTTCCGTTCGTTCCATGTGATATGTATTTAATCTACTACGAAACAATTAAAGGACGTCATTTTTTATAAATATTGAACATAATAGTGCTTTACCAAAATGTCGGTATTGCATAATATTGATACTCCTGGCGATTATCGGTTTTTACAGTGCAACTGTTAGGACACAAGGATCTTCGAGGCAGGAAACGTATCTTTAACCATTTATTGCAGGCTTGCAAACTCTGGGCCAGTTGCTCGATTTGATTTAACTCTTCAACTGACTTACAATATTAATTCTGGTTTTTTTTTACTATTTCTAAGTGAGACGGCGCTGACCCAAGTAACACTCCTAAACACTTTGTTTTTTAACCATAAAAATATTTGATTACAAGTAGGTTACGAAATTAAGTGCGACAGCTATCTATGATTTCAGGGAAATCCCCAATATCGATATCTACTCGGCGTGTCAACACTAAACTTTTCCATCAGTTCTACAAGTGTGGTCCAGCCACTTGACTAAAAATATCAATCATTACCGAAAACTATCAAAATGTCTTAATCATTATTGAATATAGAATAAATGTGTCAAAGCTAGAGTAGCATGCATAACATAAGTTTTTTCCCCACCAAACTCGTGTTTAAAATTTGACAGCAATTGCATTACACAGATTTATAATTTTGTTTCAAAGACCTCACAACTGAGTGTCTTCATCAGAAATGTCTTTCTCAACACAGTCATTTTTATCCGTTCCACCAAATGCTTGGTTTTGTCCGCCTTCGAGAGATGCGACCTGAAACACCACCATGATACAATCCAAACTTAATCTTGGGTTCTTCCTTATCACAAGTATTGAAATTATCATTCCATATAGATAGCGAGCTGTTGGTTAGAAATGAAAAAAACAAAAACCTTACTGATTTGCATTGCTTGAAACCTAACACAACGCTAAAATGTAGTTCTTCTCTTTCTATATCGAGTAGACTGCGTGCATCCGGACAAGTACCCCGGTAAAAAGCTTTACAGGAGTATTTGTCTTGATGTGACGCAGGCTATATATACAGTTACTGTAGCTGTACAAAAGTTACTTACCAAACCCTAAGACAATAGCCAATTGCATAAGCTCGAAATTATAGCACAAAGCATGATGGGAAGGTGAGTTCTTACGCTCTCTTGGCTTTAAAATTTCATCTGACAATTTTTCCTTTGACATTTTCTATGGAAATAAAAGAATTTCATTGCAGACGAAAATAACTAATTTTTTTTTATTTCTCTGTTCTATTTTTAGGACTCACTTTCCCAGAGTGCTTTGTGAGCTTATATGCACATTGCTTTTTGCAACCTGCACGCTGATAGGGCACGAGTAAGGTTGCATTGAATTTGGCACATTTGAAAGACATGTTTTTAAAGTGAACTAATTTTGAAAGCCACTCGTGCTCCTGCAAGTGTTCATGGTATCTTATGTGTGACTTACCTGCGATCATGACCATTACAAAAGTATTGGCAAACACAAGTAAAACATTGATTCCATAAGAATCGTCCTCTATGGACACGAGACTTGAAACTGTTTCCACAGGTATCTTCAGCAGCATTGCCATCAACTGGGTGGCCATTGTAGCAAGCAAAGATCCGAGATAAAGCCAGTGGTCAAATATGTACGGTATTGGCTTAGAATGAGCAAAGAAGATCGAATAGAACCCAGAAATAATTGCTGACATCCCAAGGAATAAACGCCCATTTTCACCTGAGTATACAACCACTGACGTCAATATGACCTTTCGGACAAGGTCTATGACTTCCCAGTACCAACAATCTCTGCTGTAGTTTTCGTAGAGAAACTTCAAGCCATTTGATATTTCATGCCCTTTTGGATACAGATTTCTTCCTTGGGCTGAGTTTAGAGCATCATCATCTTTGCCAAGGCCATTCTGGTTGGTTTCATGACTTGTTTTGCAATACTTCCACAGCATGATAACAGTGACAAGTGGAAACACGACTGGGATGACCAAAGCAAAGTAGGCCAAGATGACGTACTTGTTGTAGACTGATGTGTAGCACTGGACAGAGTAATCTGATCGTAGGTACCAGTTACATGTTTGTTGGTTGTCACAGACCTCAGCACACCCAAAGGGAAGAACTTGGAACACCTTCTCACATGTTGCTGGGTAGGTAACAAACAGGAAAAGAAACACAGCACGATAACAGTTGGCTTTACAGGTAAAAAGGTTTTTCTTCATTTCTTCCTGGTTGACTTTCTTTATTTTGAGGAAGACTTTCCTCGCATACAGGTACCCCAAGGCTATTAATATGAGCAGTGCGTCTAGAGATACATACGTCACAAGACCAACGTATGGTGTAATCTTGATGGAGTGAGACAGACATTCGATTGGAACGAGTTTGAAGATGTTCAGCTGCACTATATCAGCAAACTTCATCAACTTCGTTAATGCTGCAGGCCACTGGATGTACGAGTAAGCTCGTAGTGTACCACTTGTAACTTGGTAAAAACCAATGACTATCTTAAGACTGCTGAAGATTGTATCTGTCGCAGAGCGTTCACTTCTTGCTTTTTTGTCTTTAACCATCACAAAGGTAATGATTGCCAGAATGATGAAGACCGCAGTGATTTGAAACACGATCACTAACAAAGATGGGCACTTGTTACAGCCAGAATACGTTTGATAGAAACCTTTAGAGCAGAGAGCACAAAGAATTCCTTCGTAGCCATAGGAACAGTTAGCGTCAAATCCTCCCTGTGAATACGAAATCAGAAATCAGTACACGCAAGAAATATTTACTGAACAATCGCATAGCGAGATGCTTTTGTTCACCTCTGAATCCTGTGTCGCGGACCTTAATTATTTCCGGATGCCAAGCCGACATTCAAAAAGTATAATATGCATCTTGCTTGGTACTAAGATCAAGAGCGAGATTAAACGCATTTTATGCGCAACTTTCAGTTAATATTTGACGTCACTCACCTTACACGAGCTTGGAAAAAGACAGACGTAACCAGATGGCAGAGTTCCGTTGAATGCTCTCCAATCTAAATCATGGTCTTTGTTTTCTGTTTGTAGATTTTCAGCAAATGTCAGATAGTTTTCCTTCTCGGCCTCTTGACTCCATATCCAATAAAACCCCGGATTTAGGTTAATCGTCTCATTGGTGCATTTATAGGCAAGCGGGCATTCTTTACAAGCACCAAAGCGATCCAAACGATAGAAGTTGTTCAAACAGGGGCAAGCTCTGAATCCAGCTAATCTTTTGAGGTTTGTTCCTACAATAAGACAGAAAGCATGTTCAGAGTCCAACCTCCGTATCTTTGAACATGGCACGTTTTAAAATTAAGAATAAATCTCAGCAATCAGCAATTTAGTATTCACCTCTGGGACAAGCTGTGCAAGAAGTTTCCGTCCTGCCAGGAGCATTGTCCATGCTTACGAAGGTCCCATAAGGACATTGTTTGCACCCAAGACCATGGACGATCACACCAACATACGCAATAATGTCTTGATAAAAACCACCTTTAAAGTTTTAGAGCATGAAACATCAAGATTAGATCGGTTTGTTTAGCTGCAGATATTATCACTATGCACTCTTATTTCTCCTCTCGCTCTGTCCCTACGTTCCTCCTTCCTTACTTTTCTACCCTCCGTTCTCCCCCCCCCCCCCCTCACTTCATGAGGCGCTGTAGAATATAGGTATAATAGTTGGGTGGCATATGCTGCTACGACGCTGTTGCTCACCGCTGTGTTTGTTTGTTATTGTTTTTTTCGGGGGGGGGGGGATTTGCTTATTTATTAGCTACACGGATGTCTGAATTGACTGTACCTGGTGGACACTTTTGACATCCAAGCTCATTCAGCAAACCAAGTTTGTATTCTCCTTGATTACACGGAAAGCAGGGTTTGTACCCAACTTCCGTGGATGGTAGGCACCAGTATCCTAAACTACGGAGGAAAGATGCCGCAAAGGATATCATGGAAATTGATGGCAATTGTTCACCTGTCGAGCTGAAACATAAGAAGAGAAAAGAAGTAAATTTGCTGAGAAAAGCCTTGAGCAAAGAAATCTTAACTCATCGAGGGAGATGTCCTCACAGTAAGAATAGGGTTTACCGTGATCGTTTTCGAATTAAGGGGGTGGGAGACTGGGGAGTTTTTTATATTTTCTATCGCAAACTTTTGACCCCAAAAAGGCATTTTTCAGACGTTTTGAAGACAAAAAATATATATGTTATAGAAACAGCCTTCCTTATCTCATATATCATTAACATAATTACACATTGGAAGCTATCGAAACAAAAAATACGTCAAGCAAAAGAGGGATATTTTTACCATAACTGTGAAATTTCTCGTGCACTGATTGGTCGAGAGCCGTGGTAAATAAGAGGACATACCGATAAATGACGAATCACTCGCGCAAGGAGCAAGCGCGCGCTTCAAACGATTTTTTCTTTCAAACTTTTTCTTCGTTTTTGGATCTTTTATTTGACTGTTATGGTAAAAAACAGATTTCCGATGGTTTTGTGTGGTATTTCCTCTTATCTACCACGATATAACGTCAAAAGTTGGTCAAAATTAGTTATGTACCCACGAGGCTACGCCTCGTGAGTACATAACATTAATTTGACCAACTTTTGACGTCATCGTGCATGGTAAAAAAAGAGGACATACCACGCAAAACCATCGGAAATATGTTAAATATATATCCCTCTTTCGTGACAATAATAAATATAAAATGTGAAAATTACTACATTTTCCCATCGAAAACGATGCATTTTTTCATATTATGAAATTACTAGTTACACTTGACAAACTTAAATGTAAAATAACATAAAATGATAATTTATGTAAATGCTTACTGGAAGATGACCAAATCTCGTGTCAAGATTGTCGTTCCAACGTCTATCGTTCGAAGATTGGTACCGATAAGAGATCTGCACAGCATGTTATGGCATTCAGGAATCAACCACGACAAGAATATCATGTTTGGGGGGGGGGGGGGGGGGGGCAGGGCATTATCGCCTGGAGGGGTCTGAGGGTTGAAGGCTATAACACTGGAGGGGGATCAGCTATACACTGACAGGCATCGAATTATCGATGGATTACGATGGAAAATGAGAAGAGTGCCTCTTGTGAGGGATCATAACTTTAATCTTCATGATGTCGCAGCAAAAATCCTCAAATCCGATAATAACCGGTCCCTTATTATCAACTAACAAAATTGTTGAAGCAATATCATCATCATTTTCATGAGTCTTGTTTATTCCGCTATCAACGACTACAGCAATACTATAGATCTACTAATAAGAGAACAAGTGAATTGTCAATTAAGCTAACCAGTGTTAATGATCTTGCAAACGACTTACATTTCTATTAAGCCAGTCATATGTTTGAACGCCCCGTATTCAATAGTTTCCAATGGATTGTTTGACAGACTCCTTGAAAAAGCGAAAGAAAAAAAATATCAACCATAATTATTACTGGTGTGTAGTTGGTTTGGAGCAATTTATTTGAGATACTCTATTGGATGTACATGCTTGGTGTGTGGGTTAGAAGTTGGTTAGCCTTTGGTTTTACTTTTAATACTCTATCGGTGGCGGCCCTCTTAACATGTCGGTGCCCTCTTAACATGAAGTTCTACTGATATACTTACACATATGCTGCAGATTTGGCACCATAAAATGTCCGCAGTTGAATAGCTCTTAGTTGATTTGCATCTAGAAGTCTATAGGTAGAGCAAAAAGGATTCCTAAAATCTTCTATCATCTTAGGAAAATAATTAGATATTGATTAGAAACAGTAAAAAGAAGATTCGGAGAGTTAAAGATGGCTTCTTCTTAATGCAACAAATTTGGGCGGGGAAAACTTCGCCAATTTCAGTCCTTCGTGGAGGAATTACTAGGAAGTAATGACCTTACATGTAATAAAGCCAACGCTGATTCTTGAAAGCCATGTCTTCGATATATTTGATGTTTGATTTTGATGCGCATCTGCAATATAATAATGTTATTGTTTGCATGTAATATAATCATGATAATGTGCACGTGGGAACTATTTTCAAATTGACAAATGCAAATTATCAAACAAATATATCTTATATTGTTGATGCTGCTTACATTAGATATAAACTCTTCACATAATGCAAAAAGTGTTTGTCTATCTTATCCAAGGCATTAAGACTGATGTCTCTAAAAAGAAATGGATGAAATGCGTAATAAAAGGAACAGTAGTGAATCTAGGGGGATAGGACACCCCCACCTTTCCACGTCCCAACCTTTCCATACCCCTACCTTTCCACACCCCCACCTTTCCACACCCCCACCTTTCCACGTCCCAAACTTTCTACATCCCCACCTTTCCACACCCCCACCTTTCCACGTCCCAACCTTTCCACACCCCCACCTTTCAACAACCCACTTTTCCACACCCCCACCTTTCCAATGGCCACATGCTTCCCCACCTTTCCACACCACCAACCGTTCCACAACCTAACCTTTCCACGTCCCAACCTTTCCACACCCCCCTTTTCCACATCCCCACTTTTCCACACCCCCCTTTTCCACATCCCCACTTTTCCACACCCCACTTTTCCACATTCTCACTTTTCCACACCCCCACCTTTCCACATCCCCACTTTTCCACACACCACCTATCCGCATCCCCGCCTTTCCACACCCCAACCATTGCACACCCCAAGCTTTGCACAACACCACCTTTGCACACCCCCACCTTTGCACATCCCCACTTTGCACATCCCCACCTTTGCACATCCCCACCTTTGCACACCCCCACCTTGCAATCCCCACCTTTTCACACCCCACCTTTCCACACCCTCACCTTTCCACACCCCACCTTTCCACATTCCCACCTTTCCACATCTTCACCTTATAGAGTTAAAACAACAACAAAAACAACAACAAGAATTAAGAGTAAGTTAAAATTTGTTGCTGGTTTTCGTCACAGCATGTATCTTGGTTGAATTTAACAAAAGACTTTAGTTTTGTTGTTCCATTCTCTTGGGAATGATTGAAAACCGGCAATAATGGTTTTTCCATAGAAATAATAGAAATATAGAACTAATCCTGGAACCGCCACTGAGAAATTAGCGCGATTCGGATCCATTCTCTTATAGGCCTAGATAAAGAATCACATGGTGTGATGATCATGACATGTTGTGTGACGTAAACTTATGTAACGTGACATTTTGAAAAGATGTGATGTTAAGTATGATATGACAAGATGTGATGCACATGGTGTGATTTACGTGACGTGCATACTGTGACGTGACATAAAATGATGTGATGTTTTTTGACATGTCAGGTGATGTGACAACGTGAATCAGATGCAGACATGACAATATTTGACCAATAATATGGTGGGAAATGACGTAATACCATGGAATGTTTAATATGAATCATGTGGTATCTATGTGTCCTACAATGACGTCACATAATAATTACAGGAATACCAGCCATTCATGTCCTCTGAACGCTTCGTAACTTATTTGACTAAGCAAATTTTTTCCAAGATACCTGAAAGAGAATTGTTTTCTAATTAATTAGTAATCGCGATATCAGAGTAATTTGAAGGAACCTCAGCCTCAAAAACATAACTCACAAATCATTTAAGCTGTTTAGGGCATGTGTCTTCAGCATTCCTGTTGAAATCTCCTTAATCCTGTTATACCTCAGATCCCTTTAGCAATAAAATATGTTAGAAACTACCAAAATAAACTTAACTCAAAAGGCAATGACAATATTAATTAGGAGGCGCTGCAGGATTAGAAAGCAATAAAATTCGGGAGATGATCATTATTATTTGTATTATTATTATTATTATTATTATTGTTATTATTATTATTATTATTATTCAATGGTTGATATAACATAAGACAGATAAGACTATACATTTACTATCGAGACGTGGTCCAGGCTTAATTAGAAAAGGTTATGTTTTTTTACAGAAATAATATCCATAGGTTTTGAAAAGCTCCATCTTCGATCTGAGTAATTCTATTGTCCTGTAGATAGCTGGAACACAAAACAAACAATGAAATATAAATGATTTTCGCGCGAGGGTCTACATATTTAAGTTTTCTTTACAGTGCTTCACAATCACACGCACGAAATCGTACAATTTGCTGTCGCGACAAATTAAAGTTGGTTTTGATGGACGTCGATCAAGGCGTTTCCACAACATTCCACCTGGTACGGGCCTTGATAACTTTGTATTTTTCCAACAATCTAATGGAAACACTTTGATTGACGTCCACCAAATCCTTTTTTAGTTCATATTTTTTTAGTATATACAGACGCAATCGAAAAATGACCGCTTCTAATTTACATATTTTGTCTTTTTCTCAATTCAATGCCTCAAGAGAAACAAAACATGTCAATTGAAAGAAGATAATATAAATAAGGATCTGGTTACTGTACTGTAAAGTGTATAAATGACACCAAAGCGAGGCTAGCTAGGTAGTAATGATCAGCAAAATTTGATACTTATATTTGTAAATGTATTTCATAATAACTAAAAAGGAAAAAAATGCCACGCAATACTGCCGTTTCGAGTTCTCTTTTACGCTGTGTTAGCCTCAAAACCGCGTAATATATTCTTTTATTCAGTAACAGCCCGTGGAAATTCAAGAGATCTGTGTGTAAAGAAGACAATAAAAATACTTTGAAAATTCACGAGTTTTATCTAAATTTCTGCATAATTTACGTACAATTGAGGCTAACACAGCGTAAAAGAGAACTCGAAACGGGAGTATTGAAACTTTCCATACTCACTCACTTTTGGGTCCTCTTTCAAGTATGAGTGACATACTAATAAAATTTGTGTATTGAAAAAGTTTGAATAGAACTAGAATATTTCTTACATGCCATACAAACTTTTTGGAAACGTGTTGGCTGGAATTCGAGTTATTCTATTTCCTGAGAGATCCCTAAGGAAAAGATAATAAAATATTAAATTGCTTGTTTTCTTATTCTAATTTTAAGAGTCGTGAATGAGGGTTTATCAGGTTTTGCGTGACATTTTAAATCCTAATCCAACACAAATGAAAATATGCTTGCCTACCAACATATTTTTATATACATTTCTTGTAAACGGGCAGCCAATTGCAACTTTCGTCGCCAATATCTTCGGCGCTATTTAATAAAACCACTTCAAACTTTCCATTTTCATTAATTTTGGTATGCTTTTTTCAATTTCAAATATCATATTTAAGTTTATGTTGGATTAAAATTGATAATATCACGCAAGACCTGATAATTCAAACCCTCATTGGACATCAAATCGCAAGATTTACTGACGATATCGTACATTGCATCATGGGATGTCTTTGGAGAGGACAGGCAGGCGCCTTTTCTCCTTCACACAGGGAGTACTTACAATTTGCCCAATAATACCATTCTCTTGAAAGCGCCTTCCTCGATGAAAGCGATCAGATTACCTTGCAAGTCCCTGGAAAAATTATTAGAGTTTACTTTGCTGCAGAGAACTAAATATATTCTTTTCAATATCGTGAAGTGGTGCCGATGAAAATGACGTGCAACTTAGGCCATTGCCATAATCGATATGTAAAGATTAAAAAATTTCACCTTGCGAGCGCACCAACGAACGGGACGAATATAGTGTTGCTGTGTTGCTGTTGGTAATCAAAGATGGCAACAGCGCTAGCTAGCTATAGGTTCTACATATTCACATTACTTACAATTCTTTAACGAATGTTTTGTAATTTGTATCTTGTTTGGTTATTCTATCAATATAATTTTTCCGTAGAGCAAGCACCCTAAAAAGTTATACATTTTTATATTAAGGTGTTGCCAAAAATATATAGAGGATATTACACGAGTGGCATGAAACAATAAACTTCAATAAACTTCATAAGCCAACGTGTAATTTTCTTTGTATTATATAGACAAATCCACAAACAAATAACTACACAATGCGCGTTAAAGTGAGCGGGAAAATATTGGCGCGGCGTCATCGATATCTCTACGTTTGAGGATATGAAAAATATATCATTGAGGTCCCGGATGTAGTTCGTATGAAAAATACGAGTTGCGCTTTTCCCAGTAAAACACTAGTGTCTATGTAACAAAATTAAATATTTGCGAGTCAGCCAATATTGTTTATTTCTTAAGGTATAACGCATTTCTAAAACGGAATGTACAAACGTTTTGACGTTTTGATTTTATATTGTGCAAATCCTTTTACTCTCTTTAGCATTATCTGATTGTGTGATCTTCTTTGGTTTGATACAATGTGCCTAACTTGTGTCTTTTTATTCGATTGCAAACCTATCCGAAAACCTATATATTAACAAGGCGCTCTCAGCACTCCCAAACCAGTCTCTCTCTCACTTTTAGTGTCACTGATTATTCTCCAGGAATTGCTGGATGGTCTGCAATGGGAATACATTACTGATTCCCAAACCGGTTAAACTGAACAGTGACAAGTCAGTGGAGGGCACTTACACGAACCGGTAATGCCTTCCTGCTTCATACAAATACTTTCCTTCAGTAAAGTTTTTTCTGAATATCAGAAACAGATATATACCATCAGTAATATAAGGAGCAGGGATTGCACAGTTGGTCAGTGCGCAGCCTTTGGTGTAAGAGGCCTAGGTCTGAGCTGACATTCTCAGTGACCTCGCATCCTTGTTTTGACTTCTTTCCTTTTCAAAAACATACTATATTTTCCGTTACATGAATGCATTTTCTCCCTGCAGCTGGATATATTTTATCTAGATATTTTCACTTACATAACTTCGCCTATTTTATTCAACTCCATGGCTCTTAAATCCACATCAGCAAGCCTTGAGATTCGATTTTGATTTAAATATCTATAAACATAGAAATATGGAAATAGGATCAGATTTCCATCTACTGACTATGTGATGCAATCCCGTACCATATCATTTGATGCAAAAGCATAAAACTGGAAATGCAATTCAATGCAATCTTATGTCAATACCAATAAAATACGATCATATAGGGCTTGCAATGGTATGAAAATACCATGCCACGAAGCAAATAGATCTTCGACTTCGTGCACTCTAAAAACAATAGGTGAGATCAATTTTGTACGGAATTTGAACATCTTTAGAATTTGAACAAAAGATGATTATATTTCGTTGTTGTAATTAACAACGAGTCGGGCCATACCAATGCACAACACTTACGTATGTTGAAAGCATAACTTGACTTCAACTATTGTTCAACAACAATGAAATACAAGCATCTTTTGTTAAAATTCTAAAGATGTTTGAATTCCGTACAATCTTCGATCTCACCTATTGTTTTTTAGTGCACGAAGTCAAAAATAGTGGTAAAGCAGAAAGGTCTAAAGGCTTACAATGCATGGCATGCAATACGATGCAAATCCGCGCACTCAGCTTAGGAAATTCCATGCATTACAATGTCAGATTATGCAACGCACTGAAATCATATTTACGCAGAAAACGTTTCCTTAACTGATACAAGGCGTTAATATATTCCTGATCCCGAAACTTCTTTACAAAAAGTGGCTTATTCTTATTATATACTTACATTTCTTCAATCAGCTTCTGTTGTGCGAAGGTCTGTTTCTCGATTTTAGTTATATTGGTATTCGTGAAGTTTCTGTTAATGTAGCAACATCAAGGAAATGGTGTCATTACAAATGTGGACAGCTTTTCTGTCCACTTCGATTACCAACGATTAACTATGTCATAGATATATATAGTAATAGATAAAAGGGGTTTAGTGGTACCAAAAGGTGCTCGAGCTGCTGAATCAAATGGAAATTTAGAAGTTGACATTTGGGTACAGTTGTGCAATTATGGCAATGGTGTCTGTTTTTTGACGTTTGATGCTTTCAACCTTTGATTGGCTCCTGGCATCAACCATAGATAAATAGACTGAAATGATGGTGGGATGATGCTTGTTGACATACCAAAAAACAAGTGTAGCAACCAATTCTTAGATATTTCCATTAAGATAACTTACATTATTATCAAAGACGAAAGGTGATCAAGAGGGTTGGTATTAATACTGCTAAGATCAATACCGTTCATTGAACTATGGATTAATACGAAAAAAATATTTTACTTTCCATGGAGTCACAACTTGATGATAGCGCAAAATGCTCCTGCAGTATTTTGTAACAACATCATGCATCAATATCATATCGTTTTTATGATTGTCATCATAACCCATCTTTTTCTACATCATGATCATTGCCATTGTCTTTCTCTTCATCATCAACAATTTCTTTTTCTTTATCACATTATCCTATCATCATCATCATGGTCATCGTCGTCCGTCGTTACCGTCGTTATTAATACAAACTAGCAACCAGTTAAGGACGTTCACGGGCATTTGTGCGCATCTAATAGATCTTATCGAAAAAAAAATAAGAAAAGTCGGCTATTTTTGGTAAAATTTCTTGCATATGAATAGAAAGTGCTTACAGCTGTTTTGTGTCTGAAGATATATCCGCTAAAACATCAATAGTACCCGGTAGATTGCACTTCACAACATATTCCTTGTTGACGACTTTACACTGGCAGTTTATGGGACCTTAATGCACAACATAAATGATGCGAGATTGGATTACACCCATTTTCAAAATTAAGCGACCTTAATAGCTCCAGTTGTCTGGAATCTTGGCTTCCGTCAATCAAAGTTACGAAGGCCCGAGTTCATTCCGATTGCGAGCGATAAATAAATTCCGTCCACTCGACCGCCATTTTCTTATGTTTCTATAAACATGGCTACGCTCAAATACGATATCTAGAAGAAATAAGTTCCAATAGTTATTTCTAGATTTTTATAAAACTCAACAAATCGATAAAGTTGAAGGTCAGGTTTGAAAACCAACTCAAAGGTATTCATTGAAAGGCATTTTCTTAAATATACCTTATTCATTACAGGCATGAGAACGTTTGTCTCTGATTGGTTGAGCGGGAATTTCTTTTAACTCGGCCCGTTCTAACTTCGATTGGCGGAAGCCAAAATTCAAAAGGACTATGAGCCATCTAGGTTGCGTAATTTTGAAAATGGGTGTAAATATAATCCTTCTCTAAGAGAAAACTAGAAGTACACATAAGAAAGGTAAAGTAACTATATTTAACGTCGGTAGTTCCTTCAGCTACGTGGCTGGTATCCGGCCCAGGAAGCCGACACATGATTCTTTACAATGATATTTCAAAAGGATTTTTTTTTAAATCTAATATATATGTTTTTGTTGATGCATGCATGCATGCCGAGTATGATGACAGTCTTTGAAAACATTCGCACGAAATCACTGCGAATCCATTCAAAACGCTCGGACAAGGCTGTCCATCACGGTCACCGTAGGCACGTCCGAAACAAAGCCTTCAACAGTGGCTACAAAATATAATAACAGCAGAATTATCTTAAACTCACAAGATAAGCTTCCACAAGCAACAGCAAGGATATATTCACTTTGACATCCATATCTTCTAATGGGATACGTCCTGCAATTTGCGATGGACTTCTCATCGCCACGACAGCCTTCAACCACCATCCAAGAATCTTCAAACATTTCAGACGGCAAGGATTTTAAAATCCAAGCTTGGCCTTCATATCCGAGAGAACGGCAAACAACCCTGGCCTCAGTATTTGTGATGCGATGATTAGCGATACAAATAGAATTCCATGACCCCCCTAATAAGATTTCCACCATACCAGCCATGGGAGAGCCACTTCCTCTGAGGCGTATCGAAGGCACTGGAAACGGAAACAAAGTGGTTTGTATACAAGTCTAATGTTACTGCCCTAACTTTAGCAAGGATTGCTTGAGAAGTTAATCATTTATCCCATCTCTCAATAAGGGCTTTAAATAAACCAGTGAGAAACTACGACAAAATAAGCGTCCCCGTAACCATACATTATTTGTGAATGTTCAACATTTTTTTAAAAGGCTTGTAACTCAGCTTTTTTTGAACGAAACAAGTTCAAATTTGCCAGACTTACTAATCTTGAGATGCTTTATCTCATGACAATTTTTTCCTTGCTCGTTTCTAAAGTGGCCATACAATTCTCGCAAATACGTCAAGCCCTACGTTTGTTTGTCTGTATACTTACATGTGCAGTTTGTTTCATACCCAGACCATATTCCTGTCGGTAGACACCGCCTTTCCACAGGACTGACCAACTGATTGATACCGATGCATCTAAATCTACAAATGCTGTTCACTCGATTGGAATATGTGCAATTCATCGTAACATTAGCAGGAACGATGAGCAGTGGGCATTTTGTCTCTGAAAGTAAAGTGCAATTCAACCAATACAATTAACCACCCCTCTTGCTGAGGATTATCGGTTGGGTGGCCAAGTTTGTAAAAAAGTAAAAGAATCATTGGTGGAAAAGTATACTTATTTGTGGATAGAGCTGCCCTGCACCTCCCGTCTGCTGAGGGATCCTGGAATAGGCTACGTTCAAGATATCAAAATTCTAGCCCGATACCGAAGAAAAAAATGTTCAAAATATTGCTTTAAAACTCAAAAGAATCAGTAGATATAATGGAGTTTCAAGTAGCTCAGTGGCTAGAGCATCCGACCGAAATACGGAAGGGTTCGATTCCCATCTAGTACTGGAGCTCGGAATTTTTTCCGAGATTATCGTAAGTGAGAGTTCCTGATTCATTATTTCCATTGGTCATAACGTTGTTTTAAAGTAGTTTACTGACTAGCATTTTTATTTTATTTTTTTAATTTTTTAAATTTTATTTTAGCATTTATTTATTTCTACCAAAATGTTATTGTTATTGTTGGAATGTCGTATATGGTTCATTATTTTATTCCTACCGACAAATGTATTTGGTGATCCACGTGTTTGTATCATACATGAAGTATCATACGACTAAACTCTCGCAATCAAGTCTGAATTTTAAGATATTAAACGTGGCCTATTGGGATTGGGATTCTTCTTAGGAACCTTGGGAGGTGTGTGCTGCTCAAGCAAGTGGGCCCTTCTAAAAGACTGGTTCACACTGGCGATGCAAGCATAAGCAAAACCACATACACAAGCGCAGATAGTACTTTAAGGATGAGTGAATGCCTTGTTCTGTCCAGATATAAGGGGGTTACCTAACCGTGAAAAACTATCTGCGCTTGCGTATGTCGTTATGCTTATCCTTGCGTTGCTAGTGTGAACCAGGCTTTAGAGGAACTATGTAGTTGTGTCAGGCTCGAACATTTGAAAATGTGCATGTGACAACGGAGATTGTGTCATTTAAGCCATTCATTCTTCTGTCAAGCTGATCTTTTTAAACTAGTTTACTAATTCAATTTACAAATTATTTCAAGATTGTTTACCTAGTTTTTCAGAGAACACAATGTCATCAACAGCTATTTGTGCGGTCCATCTCGCCGTTAGCTTGGAACCTTCTATGGTGACCTTGTGATAGATAAATAAATCATGTATTGATATATTTTTAAAGATTGTTCCTTAATATGCACTTATGACTTTTTAAGGTAGTACCAAGTTTAAATATGACTTCAGTTGTAGAATATCGATACAAGATTTTAAACTATGCATGGATAAACTGGTTGAGAAGAGGGTTGGTAAGATTGCCAAATAGCGCTTATTATACCTAAAATTACGAATTACCTTGCACAAACATTATGCACAACAAAGCAAGTTGCTAAAACGATCTTCCAACTTACGGCACTTCGGTTTGATGGGGAACATTTCTGCGCATTGATGTAATTTCCACCGCATTTCAAAATAAATTATTCGTATACTAAATTCTATATAAATTACGTCCGCCATCTTGTTACATACTTGCTTAAAATACTAACCGTTTCATTAGTTGAATTGATCGGAATCGTGGCAAAATGCCATTCGAAAGTATCCTGCCATTTTTTCTCAAGGTTTAGCAATCTTCGTTTTCCAACAAAGAGGCTCAGTCCAGTAAAGCTTGAATCACCCATGCAATAAGAAAAAGACAGGAATCCTGACCCCGTGAAGTTGGGATAAATCAGTCGTACAGTAAATGGAAAGGACATTAGTCCGCTGTATGGAGTGACAACATGTTGACCTACAGAGCAAAAAAAAAATATCATCGCGTTACGAATAGAAAAATTTAGGGACGCGAACCGCGCGCGAACGATTTGGAACTACGTCCGGGAACAAACGTTTCCAAGGCATAAAAGTCGCTCTTTCATGATCAATGACAACTGAGGCCGGTCTTTATGATAGTTTGGATACATGAAATTGAGGACATAACATTTCTCGACCTCTTAACGGCCTTTGCCTATTGGCTTAGCTGTGTACCACATATTTTAACTATTCCCTTGGTGAGTTTTCTAGGAGCAAAAGTTGATATGACCGGTTGATAAATGCGGCTCCCAGCTGTGCGAGACAATTGTAGTTCAATCCTTGTGGTAATATATTTAAAACTTGCCGCATTACTTTCTATAAAATCGTTTGATTTGTATTTTGATTAGAGAGAGAGAGAAAGAGAGAGAGAGAGAGAGAGAGAGAGAGAGAGAGAGAGAGAGAGAGAGAGAGAGAGAGAGAGAGAGAGAGAGAGAGAGAGACAAAAAAATGAATTGTGCGTTTGGCTGAAATTGTTTTAATTCTGTTCAAGCTTTTTATGAGAAAAGGCACTGATCCCTGATTAGAATTCCTTATTGAGTAAATTAAAGTTTTGTTTCATACTTGATCCTTTGTTCAGTTTCCATTTCTTGTTTGCGTCGTCTGGATTTTGCCATCCGCAAAGTCCATTGTCAAACGAACATGTTAACAACAAAGTGCCTGGAACAAAAATAAGACTATTTTGGAGCGCCAGAAATAATTCTTTATTAAACCTTAGCGGATACATCTATGCATTTCATAGGGAGGGGCACGACTACATTAATTCAATGCATTTTAGTTAACGGATACATCCGGGTATTTTAGGACGACTGACTAGATGCATCCGGGTACTTCTGCATGCGGGAAATATCTACTTTATTTTAAACTATCAATATCCCAAACAAAATGAAACCCTTTTCATTAGCACTAAGATCACATATGAACATTTTCGATTGACCATGCAGACAGATACTAATTTCTTTTCAAATTCGAAACATCTGTGCGAAGAAAATTATATTTTCAGCCCGGCACTAACTACAATGACTAAGTTGTCATGTGAGGTCGTGTAAATATGCATTCTTATTAGTATTCTTATTTGGCATTTTACACTTTTATTAGATCTATATTTTTAGGAAGAGTCGGATTTATGTATTAAAATGATTGTGGATGTATAACTGTAAACATTTCCTCGCAAATGAACAAATTAGTATTTTTCTCTCTCTTACCTTTTATGAAGAAAAGAACGATCAGAGTGAAGTAGAATAACAACATTTTGCACCCCAAAATCAGACGTTGAAGGGCGAACTAAAGACCATTTTGAAACAAGCCTGCAGACTGAATGAACGTTAGATATTTGTCAATACTTTTGAAACCTTATTTAAAATAGTGCGTCCTATCTTTTTGTCTATTTTATCTATCGTCCTATCTATTTTTTTATAAACATAAAAAAGATTCAGTAACTATATAAGCTATGTTATACACATAATCACAAGGCAAAGGAAGAAGAAAGAAATAGTGTAGCTGCAGTCTCAGGCCTCATGCCTTGGGTTCGATTCCTGGACTCGACATCACATGTGAATAGAGTTTGTCGTTAGGTATCTCTCTTCGGGTTCGAGGGCTTTTCTTCGGGTTCTCTGATTTTCTTTGCCCCAACAAAACCCAATATATTAAATTACAATTCGATCTGCAATTTCGCCGTGCCTTGACTTTGGCCAGCCCAGGGATTGAACAACAATAGGGTTCGATATATATATAAAATTGAGGATTTTTTGTATAGAACGTATATTGAATACCTATTTTCTTGCCCAGGTTTGTGCTGCCAGATGGCTGTATCTTCATGTGGCTGTAAAACAAGTTCTAATATATTTTAAACCGAAAAACTCCGATCAGCAGGCTCTTGTAATTTTCGCTGTCATGGTGCCATCTGTTCTCATCTTGAAATTGTATTCCCGAAACTTCTTTTGTATGAAAGACAAAATATTGTAACTGTACACTATATATTATACTTACCAGAAGAAAGCTAAACTGTCCACGATATTTCTGTGTTCTTCTTTATTGAATATATTTTGAATTTGAGTAAAACAAGACTTTTGCCTCCATGGCCAGACACGGTCAAGAAGGGATTTTTTCTTTTCTTTTTCAAATCCTAATCAATTATTCAGGAGGTAATTAGCCAACCAACTGCCCCGATTTTGATCCCGTGACAATACTTGAAACCACTTAAAGTACTTTCAAACCAACTGGAAATATGTTGTATTGTATATTTCTAGGCCAATTGCAATACTGTTCCAGTGTCCTTGGACTTGAATAAATTTCATGGGATCAAAATCGGGGCAGTTGGCAGATTTGAAGTCATTCAAAGTCCTCCAATTTGGACTTGACGGGTTTACAAAGTTCTTACAATTATTCCAGTCCTCGGCTACGCCTCGGACGGGAACTAATTCCTCGGACTTTGAAAACCTGTCAAGTCCGAATTGGAGGACTTTAAACATTACTTGAGTAGGGGCGAATTTGAAGCGTAACGCGGGGAAATTCTAAGAGCTTGTTCAACTTACCTTTAATTAAAACGATTTAGATTCTGACCCCCTGATGTGTTTCAGATATTCCAGAGACACAGTCCATTACTAAGGATGTGTTCCAGATATTCCAGAGACACAGTCCATTACTAAGGATGTGTTCCAGATATTCCAGAGACACAGTCCATTACTAAGGGTGTGTTCCAGATATTGCAGAGACACAGTCCATTACTAAGGATGTTTTCCAGATATTCCAGAGACACAGTCCATTACTAAGGATGTGTTCCAGATATTCCAGAGACACAGTCCATTACTAAGGATGTGTTCCAGATATTCCAGAGACACAGTCCATTACTAAGGGTGTGTTCCAGATATTCCAGAGACACAGTCCATTACTAAGGATGTTTTCCAGATATTCCAGAGACACAGTCCATTACTAAGGATGTGTTCCAGATATTCCAGAGACACAGTCCACTACTAAGGATGTGTTCCAGATATTCCTGAGACACAGTCCACTACTAAGGATGTGTTCCAGATATTCCTGAGACACAGTCCATTACTAAGGGTGTGTTCCAGATATTCCAGAGACACAGTCCATTACTAAGGATGTGTTCCAGATATTCCAGAGACACAGTCCATTACTTAGGATGTGTTCCAGATATTCCTGAGACACAGTCCAGTACTAAGGATGTGTTCCAGATATTCCAGAGACACAGTCCATTACTAAGGATGTGTTCCAGATATTCCAGAGACACAGTCCATTACTAAGGATGTGTTCCAGATATTGCTGAGACACAGTCCATTACTAAGGATGTGTTCCAGATATTCCAGAGACACAGTCCATTACTAAGGATGTGTTTCAGATATTCCTGAGACACAGTCCATTACTAAGGATGTGTTCCAGATATTCCAGAGACACAGTCCACTATTAAGGATGTGTTCCAGATATCCCTGAGAAGACACTTCATATGTTATAGAAAGCGGAAGAGCCAATTCTCTTTTTACTATACAAAAAGATAGATACATTTTTCTTAAAATGTTTGCTTTATTAGAATAAAGCGTTTGCATATGCTTGCTTTAGCATTTTCTTTTTTATTTGACCTCGCAGATTGGTATACTTTGAAAACTATATTTTGAAACCATGAAATCACTCATACTAATTACTTACGTATACTTCTTGTTGTTGTTGTTGGTGGTGTTGTTTTTGGTGGTGGTATTACTGTTGATGTTGTTGGTTCTATTATTGTTGTTGTTGATGGTGATGGTGTTGGTGGTGTTGATGGTGGTGGTGGTGTTGTTGTTGATGGTGATGGTGGTGATGTTGTTGATGGTGGTAGTGGTGTTGTTGTTGATGGTGGTGGTGGTGTTGTGGTTGATGGTGATGGTGGTGATGTTGTTGATGGTGATGGTGTTGGTGGTGTTGATGGTGGTGGTGGTGTTGTTGTTGATGGTGATGGTGGTGATGTTGTTGATGGTGGTGGTGGTGTTGTTATTGATGGTGGTGGTGGTGTTGTTGTTGATGGTGATGGTGGTGATGTTGTTGATGGTGATGGTGTTGGTGGTGTTGATGGTGGTGGTGGTGTTGTTGTTGATGGTGATGGTGGTGATGTTTTTGATGGTGGTGGTGGTGTTGTTGTTGATAGTGGTGGTGGTGTTGTTGTTGATGGTGATGGTGGTGATGTTGTTGATGGTGGTGGTGGTGTTGTTGTTGATGGTGGTGGTGTTGTTGTTGATGGTGGTGGTGTTGTTGTTGATAGTGGTGGTGGTGTTGTTGTTGATGGTGATGGTGGTGATGTTGTTGATGGTGGTGGTGGTGTTGTTGTTGATGGTGGTGGTGTTGTTGTTGTTGATGGTGATGGTGGTGATGTTGTTGATGGTGGTGGTGGTGTTGTTGTTGATGTTGGTGTAGGTGGTATTACTGTTGATGTTGTTGGTTCTATTATTGTTGTTGTTGTTGTTGGTAGTGTTGATGGTGGTGGTGGATCTATTATTGTTGATGTTGTTTTCGGTGGTGGTGATGTTGTTGTTGAAAGTGATGGTGGTGATGTTGTTGATGGTAGTGGTGGTGTTGTTGTTGATGGTGATGGTGGTGATGTTGTTGATGGTGGTGATGTTGTTGATGGTGATGGTGGTGATGTTGTTGATGGTAGTGGTGGTGTTGATGTTGATGTTGGTGTAGGTGATATTACTGTTGATGTTGTTGGTTCTATTGTTGTTGTTGTTGGTGGTGGTGGTGTTGGTGGTGTTGTTGATGGTGGTGATGTTGATGGTGGTGATGTTGTTGATGGTGGTGGTGGATCTATTATTGTTGATGTTGTTGATGGTGGTGGTGGATCTATTATTGTTGATGTTGTTGTAGTTGATTGTGGTGGTGTTGTTGATGGTTGTGATGTTGTTGATGGTGGTGGTGGATCTATTATTGTTGATGTTGTTGTTGTTGATTGTGGTGGTATTGTAGATGGTGGTGATGTTGTTGATGGTGGTGGTGGATCTATTATTGTTGATGTTGTTGTGGTTGATGGTGGTGATGTTGTTGATGGTGGTGGTATCGTTGATGGTGGGGGTGGATCTATTATTGTTGATGTTGTTGTTGTTGATGGTGGTGATGTTGTTGATGGTGGTGATGTTGTTGATGGTTGTGATGTTGTTGATGGTGGTGGTGGATCTATTATTGTTGATGGTGGTGATGTTGTTGATGGTGGTGATGTTGTTGATGGTGGTGGTATCGTTGATAGTGGTGGTGGATCTATTATTGTTGATGTTGTTGTGGTTGATGGTGGTGGTGTTGTTAATGGTGGTGATGTTGTTGATAGTGGTGGTGGATCTATTATTGTTGATGTTGTTGTGGTTGATGGTGGTGATGTTGTTGATTGTGGTGGTATCGTTGATGGTGGTGGTGGATCTATTATTGTTGATGTTGTTGATGGTGGTGGTGGATCTATTATTGTTGATGTTGTTGTAGTTGATTGTGGTGGTGTTGTTGATGGTTGTGATGTTGTTGATGGTGGTGGTGGATCTATTATTGTTGATGTTGTTGTGGTTGATGGTGGTGATGTTGTTGATGGTGGTGATGTTGTTGATGGTGGTGGTGGATGTATTATTGTTGATGTTGTTGTTGTTGATGGTGGTGTTGTTGTTGTTGTTGGTGGTGGTGTTGTTGATAGTGGCGGTGTTGTTGTTGTTGGTGTTGTTGTTGATGGTGATGGATCTATTATATTTGATGTTGTTGGTTCCATTATTATTGTTGTTGTTGTTGTTGGTAGTGGTTGTGTTGTTGTTGATGGTGTTGTTGTTGTTGATGATAGTGGATCTATTATGGTTGATGTTGTTAGTTCTATTATTATTGTTGTTTTTGGTGGTGGTGGTGTTGATGGTGGTGGACCTATTACTGCTGATTTTGTTGGTCCTGTTGTTGTTGCTTGACTTGCATCTGACGATGACATATTTGTTGTCGGACTTTGTCCTGTAGTTACAGAAAGACAAATGCAAAAAGACGTTTTATATGGCGCTAGAATATGTCTATATTCATATACTTATTTCAATGAAGATAGTCACCAAAAACCTAGAAATCTAAGACCAATGATTATCATTGGGAACATTTCATATCCAGCAAGTAAAGCTTTTTGATACAAACTACAGCTTGAGGATGCTTATAGGAGGCGAGAATGTAACTGGTAAACGATTTAGCTCAAGTTCATCAATAGTTATCAAGCGGTTGAAACGTAAAATGTATCTACCTATAATCCTACTTGGTATCAGTTTTGTAGCTTTTCAGGTGACATTTTCATTTGGAATGATAGGAAAGATGTATTATAAAGTAACTGTTGTAAATCTCGCGTTCTGATTGGTTTGGGGCGCGTGCTTCATGAGAGCACACAGCACGCTCGCGTACATCCAAAATAACGATTATTTCAATTTCTATTTTATAAAAGAAATGAGAAACTTGCTTAGTGTGCTGTGTGCAGGTATAAAACACTCGGGGATTGTCAGAACACTCGAGAAGTGTTGAGAAGCATTCCACACTGTTCTCGTGCTCTAACAAACCACGCTTGGTTTATTTATAACTGCACACAGCATGCGCGCATTTTCTACTTGTTCCTTATATGTTCCTTTGGTCTCAAGGTTAAATTAATTAATTTGCACGCACTGTCCATAGGACAAAATTTGAAGCTACAATGTAGGGCTGAAGAGAACGCTGAAGAGGAAACAGGCGCGGAATCATAGCTTCTAGAAATATCTAGTGAATTAACGCTCAATTACACATTGACATGCACTATTAGCAGCTGTCTCTGGAAGCAGTAATAGGTTCAGTGAAAATATATTTCCTAATGATTAAATTATATTTTGCCATAGTTTTTGATTAGAACTTGAAAGCACTTAAAAGAAAGAAATTCTACATATTTATATTAAATAAAAAAATGATTGTTGAAGTTGCCTCAGATAACATTAGAAAATGTAAATAATTTTGGTTTAAAAGCTTGTACGTTAAAGATCGATTTGTAATGATTTTTCACGAATTTTGGTCAGAATGGCTTATAATATGCAGTTGTCAGCATTAGCATGAGCTTTTGGAATATGCTTATAAAAACAGCTACCTCACGAATTATTACAAGCAAACTTACCAGCACTTCTATTAACAACCAACGAGATGAACAACATCATTAAGTACATCCAAAACATTCCTTGCTTTGTCATCATTTTAGTCACTGGATCTGAAATATTGTTAAAAAAAACTTCAATCGCTTTCGACACAAGTTCAAGTCTTTTTAAAGTCAGTTTTGAACTTACACAAGGTCTAACTTGCCCAGTATGTCTACCCCTGTCTATAGCTATTCGTGATACTAGCCATAAGTTATGACGTTACTTCCATTAAACAGCCCATTATTCCCTACGATTCATGAAGACAAATTTAGATTCAGAAGACTATGAATACCGACTCGGTCCAATATAAAGAGCGTACGTGTATTGATAATCCACTGACACGGATGGCTTACTTATGTAGAAATTTTTGACATAGTTTTGTTTTCTTTAAGTCAAATATAATGCATATTCTTTGCAGCTGGTAGGATTCTGAGGTACCGTGATCCGGGAAATAAAGGATTTTTAATAATAAGAGTTGTAATACTCACTTTAATGAAGTTGTGCATCATAACACGTTGCAACAAAACACGTCACAGCACACAAGCATTTAAGAGTATCGATGTAAATTTTAATTTTAAAAACACTTTTCTGTGTCAGTCAATTGGATACGAATTTACACTTGTCAGAAATCAGAAGAAATCAATTAAGACAGGTCATGGCAAGTGGATTGCAGCACTGGATATACATATATACAAGCGATTCTGTTAAAATTCGGATAAATTAGTAGGATATGTTCAAATATAGTGCCTTATAATTAACTGCATAGTGCTTTTGCCATATAACTATAACATCAATTTAGCTTTTTTGCTAGTTGCATTGCATATGCCTAATGGATTATTGTTTATCCCTTGTAAATTCTGATGGTAAATATAAACAGATTTTACGACGTGCTGAACGTTAACTTCAAACGTTACCAAGACCTACGGACTTACCTACTCCGACGATTAGTGCCATTGTCAAAACTCCGTCTTCACATGTGGATCAATCCTAAAAACTACTTTTGAAGCTATTATTTTAGCAAATAACATTCACATCAATTTGAATATAAAAGTTTTGCAATGCACTTTTACCCAACGAGTATTTTTCTTTTTGCTCTGTCATTGCACTTTTGCACTTTCATTTTTGAAAGATATTTGTAGGAACCTAGAACGTCATGTTCTACAGTGCCTCACAAATATTTCTGTAACTTTCTATGCATATTGCCTGTATATGATAAAAGTATAGTGGCAATAGGTACATTTTTGAAAGATATTTGTAGGAACCTAGAACGTCATGTTCTACAGTGCCACACAAATATTTCTGGAACTTTCTATGCATATTGCCTGTATATGATAAAAGTATAGTGGCAATAGGTACATAGAAAATATTTGTAGGAACCTCGAACGTCATGTTCTACAGTGCATGCCACACAAATATTTCTGGAACTTTCTATGCATATTGCCTGTATATGATAAAAGTATAGTGGCAATAGGTACATAGAAAATATTTGTAGGAACCTAGAACGTCATGTTCTACAGTGCCGTACAAAAACGCCATTCTTTCACCTGCGATTTAGTTGTTGAGAAAGAGCAGAGGTCACCAGCGAATAGAAGCAAGACAGCAAGACTCGATCCTTCTTCCTTTTTCATTTTCGGTTTTTGTAATTGAGATTAATTAGCATTTTCAATTTATTTAAGACGAAGGAATGGAGCTTGATTTTTTATCACGACTACGAATTTTAAAAATTCGGTTTCAAATATGAGTGATATCTTTGAAGAATTTTCTTCACTCAGCCGGGACATGGTAAGTTTTGAATTTCTTTATATTTCGGAATTGCCGGAATGATTTTGATTTTACTCTTACTTGGATACTTTCATTACGATACAAATGCGATTCGATCCGATCCGATTCGAGCAATTCTGATGCGAATCCGAAGCGGATTTGTTGCAAGATATTTTTTTTATTTCAATATTTTTGCTGACAAATACGTCGACAACAGCAGAAGCTTACCTGACTGAAAAGAAAAAACCACTGAAAAGCATGTTAAGTGATTGCAGTGGCATTCCACCGGATTGCCATCGTCTGTCTTGTGCAGCCTGCATCCAAGACTGGACCACTTACGTTCTGAAGTAAAAACAATAAACATAAAAGAAATTGAATAATAGGCGAAAATATTTAGATATCATTAATATCATGGCAAATGATACGGGACATGAAGTACCACCACCATCACCACTAATGCCGTCACCACCAGTCACCATCTTTACCGCCACCACTACCATCACCATCACCACTAATGCCGCCACCACCAGCCACCATCTTTACCGCCACCACTACCACCACCATCACCACTAATGCCGTCACCACCAGCCACCATCTTTACCGCCACCATCTTTACCGCCACCACTCCCACCAATACTCACGAGCTACATCCCAGAAGACACAATTTGTCGGAGTACCAGGGTTCCCATCACTGTCCTTCAAGTTTGGAAATGTCATTTTAACAGGTTCGGTTAAATTATGCACGGATTCATTGTACACAGAACTTGATACCACCTCATTACTTATTAGCAAAGGTTCCCCGTCTGCTTCCTGAGTACTTGGCTGAAACAGTTTATTGTTTGCATAATAAATAAACCCAATACGAATGGATGATTGAATACTGTTTTCAAGAATGGTTCTTGGTAGCTTTACAGAGATGTCATCGTCGTTGTCGTTGCCTTTACCAAAGGTGATACCTTGGAAAGTACTACGAGTCACTTCTATTGCTTGTATGACAACATTAGTGCTATTTATAACCCTTGATGTTGAGCCGTCCTCAAAGGGGATCTTCTGATTCAGCCTTTCTAATGCCATGATAAACCTATGAAATTGAAGAAACACCTAATGTTGTTGCACTTGACACACAGACAATATTTACCAAAGTAACCAGGAAATTATGATAGAAGGTCAGTTTTGAGATCGAAAGCGCGTATTTGGTGAAACGAGAAAGTGTAAGAAGGAGCAAATGATGAATGAACGTGATCACAGGAAGTCTTTCATTAGAACGTACGTGGATTAGAAATAACCTACAAAGGAAGAACTGTATCGTAGATAATCCTTACCTTGTCGAAGCCATTGAGCTCCTGGCAAGGATCAGTTTCATCATTTCCATGACAACGTCAATCACCTCCACAATCATATCAGCAGTCTAAATGGATGGAAAAGGGAATTTCACGGTTATAAACCATATTGATTTGAATCATTTAAATACATATATTACGATAAATTAACCTGGACTGAAATGAAGAACGTGTGGTCTTTACCTCGTTCAGCTTATCTTCTACCGATAAGATGTTATCCACCATGTCTGCCGCAATATTGGCATCAGCCTCAGACATGTCTTTAGCGGATCCTGATTTGAACAGCTTGGTGAAGTTTTCAGCAACTTCTTTAGCGTTGCGAGAGTTGAGCCTGATCTGTAAATAGAAAATGCGGAATCCATTTAAAGTTAACCTGCGCAGCTTCATAAGACAATTTCAGCAAAATCTTAGTTAACCCTAACCTTAGATAATTTATTCAATTTCTCTGTTTTCTTTGACTTGTAATTGCAGTTGTCATAATCCGGGTCATTCCACACAGCACCAGTATTGAAGTTCCCACCACATGTTCGCATAGCATACCGCCCACTGGGTCCCAAAGGACACTCAGAAGTCTTTGAGTCGCCTATTTTTGCTGAATCCCAAGTAAAGAAGCCTTGGATGCTTTGCTTGCCTGTTGTTTCTTTGATACACATTCCTATAAAGATGAGATTTCAAGCAATTTCTTGAGCCGTGTTTGAATTATCAGCTTGCCAATTTTTTCGACCATAAAAGACCACGCCCATTTCACCCTTAAGACCCCTTTTATTAAGATATTCTTGTTCTTCATATATACGTACGGTGTGGCATATGCTACACGTTAGACCTTGCCTTTAGATCTGAAATGCACAGACAAATAACTGGAATGTGCCCTGTGTTTTTGGTAAGTTGAATTTAACTGTTAAACAATTATAAAATTAATGTTTAAATTCCTAAGAATTGCGTGTAGCGAGATTGAAACAAGTGAGTTACGTCATTTGAACTTTACACTTATATCAGTCAAATAAGTTGCTTCAGTTAAATATGTATACATTAATTTCTTACAAAACACAATTCAAATGTGGTAGAGGTATTGAGAAATGGTTATACTTGACAGTTTTATTGATCGAAGTCATTTTACGGGCAGAGATATTTTTTCACTACTTTTTAGATTCGAGTTGCGTGACACAACGATACCGTAATGCGTGGATTTTTGAGATTATGAGCCTTTGAATGGATCGAGGGTTTATCAGGTCTTGCGTGACATTTTAATCCAACAAAAAAGAAAATATTATATTATAAAAGAGCATACCAAAATTAGTAAAATTGGATAGTTTGAAGTGGTTTTATTGAGTAGCGCCGAAGATATGGGCGACCAAAGTTGGCTGCCTTTACAAAGAAATGTATGGAAAAAATTTGGGGAGGCAAGCTGTTGCCTCCCAACATATTTCCCATAAATTTCTCTGTAAAAGCAGCCAACATGCATATATTCTTTTTTGTTGGATTAAAATTTAAAATATCAGGCAACACCTGATAAACCCTCATTCTCGACTCTTCTATTTCTGTTTTTGAGCGGCCCCAAAATTTCATTTCACATTTCGAAAGAAGAGATATCCCTTGATACTCCAGAAGTATTTTTTTGTTCTGGATCGGCATACCAGTGGAGATATTTTGGTGTGAAGTTGGCTATTTTTTACCATTCTTGAAGTTGCTCCAGAATAGAATAAAAATCTGTAAAATATTCCACTTTTTACATATTCTATCAAGAAACCCCACGAAATGTAGATAAATGCCTATACTTTCAATTTGTTTAACTCATAAAGTGTATTGCGTTTGATATTCACATAGAAACGGAGTTGGAGAAACGGACTGCGATTGAGAGGTAGCATTCCGAGCCCAAAATATGCTCTAGAACGGCGAAAATCAAAATTGCCTCCGTTCGTAAAAAATAAAAGGCCAACAAGTCTATAAGTTTTTGGAGGATTACTAGACCCCAAATGCTATTGTTGTCACATATCCAACAAGATGGTAGCAGTCACCGCTGAAAGTGCTGTGTTTGATTGAAGTCATGCTGTCATGTAATCGTGGACTTGGTCTTTATCAGTTTTTAGCTAGGTAGCACCTGTTGAAGAGTTTCCAGCAATACACCCAAGTTTCCATTCGTTCATTTAAACCTTTCCTTCTCTTCAAGCTCATAATCTCATTGTTAGCATTACACCAGTTGTTTTTAACCTTAAAAGGTTAGATTACTATACTCGTTAATGTTTTTATCCACTTAAATCTTATCATCTGAGTTAACTTAGCTTATGTTTATTATTTTTATTTCTTTCTAATTATGTCATTATTAATCTCAGGCCAGCTGAAAGTGGAATCAAAGTTACCAGATTTCAACTCAGTTCATTTCAAACAATACGAAGACAAGGCAAGTTGAGCTAAGCCTACAACTTAACCTGGCTGCTTATCCTTGAACAGTTTGTAAACAATAAACTATATCAAAAGGAGGTTGTTTTACTAAATAGCGCATACTGAATAACGCATAATTTTTTTTAAGAGATGCGTTCTGTTTCAGTTCAAATCAAAAAGTTTTGATGTTTTGGTTATGGAAGATTTTGGCATCTCGAATGTTCCTTCTATAAATAGCTCAATGAGATGCGCTGAAATTTACCATGCAGCCAGTATGCAATGCTAATTTACAAGACAGCCTCTATTGGAATAGTGAGCAGTTTTCGGCAGCGAATTACATTTTACATTTCTACGACAGATTCAAGAACCATCGCTGTAAAGGCAGTAGCTGGCATCACATGTAAAGGGAAACAGACATTCAGCGCTAATTGCAAAGGCTGGCGACTTTGGAGCCAAACTTAAATTTAGCATACGACTTTTATAAAGCCTCGCAATACAATTAAAGCCACCTTACTTTTCTTATGAGCTTGAGTTGTTGTTTGAGCTGCTGTTGTCAGCGGTGTTGGTTTCCGATTTGCAGTTCGCGGCTTCACTGCCTCAGGTGCTGTTGACCGCAGTGTCGTGGTTCTACGTATAGCTGTTGATCTTCCCGATGTAGTTATTGGAGGCGTTGACTTTGGAAGTGTTGCTGGAGGGGCTAGTGTTCTATGGGTATTTGCATCGTGTACTGTTGACGGAGTTCCTGGTTTTCGAGGTGTTGATGGTGTACTAGTTGTTTTCATAAACTCTGGAAGATTTATGAACTTTTGTATTAAAGTGTAATTCGCAAAAAAGTGACTAAAACGTTCAATTATAAAATCGATAGAAATCTTGTACTCATCGCAGTCTAGCTAACAAAACACGTGATCAGTGCCGCTTATATTGGATTGAAAACTAATCCTCTTTTACAGTGAAGATTATGTTAAAAACATATATAATCACACAAGAAACGGAATTATTTTTTCGTAGGATGATGTAATTATATTCCTGTTTCTATCCAATAAGGCGGAAGTGATCACGTGACTCACTCATGAATCAGTGACGTAGCTAGACGATATCGTAATATACACACAAAGAGTTAAAATTGAGTGCCAATTAAAGGTGCGAACAACTAAAACTTTCAAATCAGGTCGAGCATTTCAAGTCAGTATACGCACGTGCGAAAGTGCATATGTGGTAGCTACGCCCTTGCGAATATGGTCGCCATACTCGATAAAGATTGCCTGCTACTCATAAAATACATTAAAATACATTCCTTCCTTTTGTCTTATGACATCAGATTAGTGGAACTCTAACTTATTTATAGCTCATTGTTGCTAAAAATATTAGCTATCGTTCAAGTTAGTCTTTAGACTGCGAGCAGTCCCTCTATTTCCCTTGGTCACTAGAATCGTGTTTAGATAGTTTGGCCGAAAGGGTTTGGTTGCGAGTCCCACTCCCTGGGGATATTATCCAAACACGATTCAGACAGTGACCAATGCAAGGAAATAGAGGGACTGCTTGCAGTCTAGTTAGTCTTAAAATTAATCCAAATTAAATCAATTTGGCTTGCATGGTGTTAACTGATCTCTTTTTTAACTACGGAGCTGCTCTCCTAAAAACACCTGCAAATGTTAGTATTCTTGGCGCTGTCAATAATTTTATAATTAGTATCAATAGCGATATATAGAAAACGATAATGATAATGATTATGTGTCAGTGAAGCCAGTATCATTAAGAGGTCTTGTCTTTAGCCACTAAAGAATCCAGGCCCATAGGGGGGGGGGGGGGGTGATGTTTGATGGATGATGTCATTGCCACTTGCGTAGGGATGGAAGCGGGCAAGTACCCCCCAAATTTTTAGTAATTTGTTTTCTATTTTACTTTTGCTTTTCCTATTCTGGGTGCTTTGTCCCCCCCTCCCCAATTTTACATTTTTTATTCTAATTGCTCCCCCGCCCTCCCCCCCCCCCCCCTTCAGATCCTGGGTCCTAATACTCAGACAACGCATTTCATACCAATACTGAATCATAATAACTTATCGGCAAACTTACTATTGAAAATGTAGATAAAATAACTGTTCTTTTTACCCATACCATCTTTACAGTTATTGGCTGGGATTGAAAATTGGACCAAAGTTGTACTGCTCCATCCAAAGCATTCTGCGTTTTCTTTGAGACCGAATGCCTTATAGCCTGACTTCCATGCTGCTTTAGCACATCCTTGAATTTCCGCCGCGCTGTCTATCACCGATCCAATCCCAGAAAGGAGACACTCGGGCGACGAAAGGCTGACTTTTTTGAAGCATCCATGAGGATGATATTTAGGTGGTGAGACTGAACAGGAAGTAAGAGGGTTGGCCAGGCCTTTACTAGTATGTTCTATACTGTTACTAATACGTTGTTATAAACATATACGACAAAGCTACCAAGATCCAAACACATCGATACATCACAACCATCCACCTCAAGTATCCGCTTTTATATGTACATGTATAATTATGAATTTTTTTAAAACTAGTTTCTTCGATAATCATTTTGTTTTTTAAAGTTTTAAAAAAACTTACGGCTCTTTCTTGCCAAGAACAAAGAACTTAGAATGAAACAATACCCTGCAATACAAAGAACTCTTGACTAACTCTGAATACAATACTTCCTGCAACACCAAGAAAGACCCAGACTTGCTTGCTGATTATGCTTTACTTTCATAGCTCTTTTAATTTCTTATATATTTATATCACTTGTTTCGTTTAAAACTGATTATTTCATTTCACTTTAGTGACATCTGATTTCTCAGCGGTTCAATTGCAAAATGATCGCCATAGAATATATCGATCGAAAGACTTTGATATACAGTCATTTAAAGAAAAAAAAAAAATTGTCGCTGACCGGCTCCGCGACTACACGACTGGACCGAAAGGGAGTATGGGTAGAAATCGCTGAAGCGCTTAATTATTCGCTCTGAAGTAGTTGTCTTTGCTTACTAATAAGACAATAGAAGCAACAACTACGTCTACGGGTTTTGCGAAAGGAAGACATAAGTCGATATGACTAATATCCAGTCAAAGATATCACCAATTTTAAACTGTTAAGTAATTAAAATGCTATTTCGCTAGCGAATTTTCGAACTTAAAGCCCGGCGCATATTTAAGGTAACTGGAGACCTTCGAAACTCCAACTTTGAGATTCAATAACTTTTTAAATAAGCAAAACAAAAAACAAAAAAAAAAAACAAAAAAAAAACGCTCACACCCTTTTGTAGTTTATCTTTCACTAATTCACACAGTGAATTGTCTAAATCAATTCGCGCTAACGCCATGTCTACTAATTCACATCTACGGAACGATTCAAAAATTGCGTTCAAAAACTATATTTTTCGTAATCTGTATCATATGACCTTCCAAACGATATATAGTTTCGTAGGGTTTTGTTCAAAGTGTTGCGTAGAGAGAGTTTTAAACGAAGCATACCCCTGAAGGTCTCCAGTAACCTTAAGCGGAGCTCTTCTCTTCACGACGGTTGGAGCCTGTCTAATTAAATTTAGATTTAGACCATCCTCCTCTGGACTTGATGCTAGGAAAAATACTCCTTTTTGGTCGATAATTTCAACTGTACTTGCCCAGATACGAGGATAACATATCTAACCGTTGCCTGTCATCAATTAATATTTTATCCTAGTCCTTTAAACGATACTCTATTTGTGCACAAATGCACAATAACGGACGTGCGAACTTGTACGATTATACCACTATATGTTTACTAAAATGTGCTTCGCGTATACGCTTCGTAATAAAATACCCTTTGAGTGCCATCAATATTATTTTTACCCCTTAAATTAGAAGGGTTGATCTTTCGGAAAATTAAGGTTTTAGTCTAAGGTTCTATGTACCAAGCTGGATTCGATGACTTTAAAAACAGTTAAATTTTACGTTCTCGCACCAACGTTTTCACGGCATCTAATAAAGTGTTCTCCAAAAATAGTAAAATCCCAAATAACGGCAATATTTTTAATGTTTTAGAAAGAGGAAATATTGATGTTGCTCGTGGCTAAATGTCAATGCCTTTCATGCGGCTTTAGTTTTTGTGAACGAGCGCAGCAAAAATATGCAGGATTTTCGCTTAGTCATAAGGCCTGTCTGATGGTCAATTAATGGTATTTCGAAGAACCTCGATTTTGAAGGAAATAAAAATCCGTTTGAACTTTCGATACGATTTTTGAAAAAAGTTCACCAAAGGAGTTTGATTGGTGAAAGAAAAAGAATTTCGGTTTTCGGACTGTCCGCCGATTCTCGATATTTACGGACAACGGCTCTTAAAGTAACTTGACATTGGCGAGCACGGTGTTGTCAGCGATGTCGACACGACCTTGCACACGTTCAAATATGGTACTCTCAAACCACACCATCTTACAAAACAAATAATCTAAATTGAATAATATTTGAATTCAAAGTACAACATAAATTTATGCATCCATAACATCAAAACAACTTACGCCTTTGGCCTATTCCTTCAACTGTGCTACCATCAAGAAACACAACTAGAGACCATGTTATTATAAAATATACCACAACGATTCCTCGTTGACTACCCATATCAACTTCTTCCTTTGTTAAAGATTCACCAAACCTTGGAAGTTTTAGAAGCACAAAACGAGGACTGGAGTCAATGTATTTCAATTTCTATACTTCCTCCAAGTTGTTTTCTGCTGTAAGGGACATGCAAAGAGTATAAATAGAAAACACGAAAACACAACTGAAATAAAGATAAACCACTGAATCAAAACCATCCAAAATAAAGCTACGTATACGTCTATAAAAAAATATTTCACTTTTTGACCTGAATCTGTAAAAACAGTCGGACAATCGGAGTAAACTTACACACACTTGTACGAGTTTGTTACAGGCTGTAAGTTGATAAATAAGTTTCTTTTAGGTTCTCGAAATTTCGTCTGCGTTATCTATTTACTCCAAAAGCAACTGAGCCATAAACCATCAACCAGTACTCTTTAAATAATTCCATATCAGCTGTGGTATTTCACTTACGGAAGCGGATTATTCTTTTCTTTTTGCCTCATTTACTACTCAATAGAAAATACGATGACTCTTCTCTTTCGATCTCATCATCATTTCCTTGCATAAAGGAAAAGCTTAAAAAAATATTTTGAAATATTTTGAATTAAGAAATTATTTTGCTTTCACATGAAATACCATCAGTGAATTAGTAACTGTGCACAGTTTCAAAGAATAATGATAATTGTTTGCAGAGTTATAAGCATTTAAATATGCCAAAAACATGAAAACGAGGCTGGTTAAGCCATGGTTGTTTTTTACTTACAGATCCTTCTAATTTTAAACTGCTGTAACTTTCCTAGTATTTATGCTAGAGCACTCAAATTTTGCTTTTAAAAATACTAATCTTAGCATATACTTTTGAATGCTGCCTGTTATGATTTTAACACGAAAGACATCGCTGATTAAAATTAATCTTATCATGAAAAACGTCTTTACTATTTTTAGTAAACTGAAGACTGAAAAGAATTCCAGAAAATTCCATAAACGTTTCAGTCCTGCAGGAAACCACGGAAGAGGAGCAGCAGGAGGCTACAGTCACGCGATGGCCTATTTTCAATTTTGACAATCTGCCGCTTACAGCACTAATAGCAGAAACAACTGAGTATTTTTTTAAAAAAACCAGTCCTTTCACTCTTAAGAGCGTATGTCTGTAACGACCGAGAAACTCAAGACTGTTGCTAAAAATCAAAGTTGATTTTATTTCACCAAAAGAACCTTTCTAGATTCGATAGATATTTCAGAAAACACGATAAAAAGTCCAAATGCGATTTTATTTTTTGGAAAATTACGAAAGTTTGAAAAATCGATTAAAATATTGATTTTTCCTCATTAATATGCACAAATCGAGAGCCAACTTCAATGATTAAACATGGCGTGGAGAGCAACCAATTCAAACCATATTTCGCATGAAACTAAGTTTAAAACATTATAGAATATTTAATTCCAAACGGGAGTAAATGGTTTTATGCTCCCGATGCGTTATTTCCGGTCACGTGCATGGTAATTTCTCCAGACTTGAGTTTGCTCGACGCAGCACCGGACCATCATTAATCATTAGTCGACATGTTCGGCGCAAACATAGCGTCACCAATGCAATACCTCTTCGTTATATTTCGACGTTCGAATTGTTAGGTAAGCTTCGAGGGGCATAAATCTTTATTATGTAATTCGTATTTTTACCAACTTTCTTCTTGACATTTATATTTAGCCTCATAAAACCCTCGTTATCTTGTGGTCAGTTGACGGTCAATTTTTAGACAAAATTTAGACTCCAATATCTCTGCAGGTACCTAACGAATCCAAAAAGAGCTACGTCACCTTAAAGCTGACAACTATCCAAATAAGTAATTTTTTAGACCCTATATGCATATATGTTTCTGTGTCCTTGTGAAAAAATCCAGTGACCTCCTTCTTTTATCTCGCACATTTTTTTACTAGCTTCTCTTTTCTCTGTGAATTAATTGGCAGCCTCCCTAAAAAAACTTGGTCAATGATTGCTTCTTAGTGCAACCCTCGTACTCGAACAAAATCATATCTTCAGATATCATAGTGTTAAGTGGTCTTTCTAGTGCCGTTGGAACTCTCTATTGCTATTAGCTAACAGTAACAAAACAAAAGCAAGTCTCCCTGTCGACTTTTGGTATCATAAAATCGTCAGCTTTCCGATATCATCATCTATATATGTCATATTATGGCAATGGAAAGGGGGAAAAAATCTCTATCTTAAAACTTTTAAGTTTAAGTTTTTTTAAATTTAAAACATTAAAAAAAGTTTTGTTTTTTTTAACTTTTAATTTAAGAAATTTCTTCAACCAAGCTCTCCTTTCCTTTCAGTCATCTTATCGGTTGCTCCTTGACAGCGATAATAACAATGGCGATGAATTCTGTCATTTTAATTCTCTTGACCATTCAAGCCCAGCATTGATTATTAGCAATGATTTTTCATTGTTGAACAGTCAAATGCGTAATGTAAATCCACAAGCGCATCGAGATATTTGCTAGAAAAAAAAAAGGAAAAAAAAAAAACAAAAAAAAAACGATTGTGTTAAATATTTCAAATAAGTAGGTTGTTAGTAGGTTGCTATTTGCATTATCATAATGAATGGTAGGTTTGCTCTCATAATTTCTCATTTTCATTCAATTTTGCGAAGCGCGGAGCTTGGAAACACCTAGGGCCTCTGACTTACCTTCTCTGATCCGATGGAAAACCGGACTGTTAGCAGCCATTGTCAAAACTCTTCACACGTAAATCAATCTAGCAACTAAAACCTACTTGTGGAACTATTATTTTAGCAAATAGCATTCAAATCAGTTTGAATATAAAAGTTTTGCAATGCACTTTTACACAACGAATATTTCTCTTTTTACACTTTAACAAAGTGTACTAAGAAATATCCAATATCCCTTCCATTCTCGTAAGATATTTGCATCTCGGGGAGGGGGGTGTAGACTGCGATTGGAAAAAGGGAGGGATGCTCATCGTGCCTTGCGATTCCAGATCTGCAATTTATAATATATTTTTTAGAAATATTAATAGAGTATAATAATGACAGCCGAAATGACAGCTGTAATCCAGGATATTCATTTTTGGTTTATCATCTGAATTCCGTCATTTGAGCAAAAAAGGTTTGACGAGCATCTCCTCCCTTCTATATATGGGAGTCCCCCCGGGATTTGCAGGACTCTAAAAGTTCATGTTCTACAGTTTCGCACAAATGAATATACCTTCTATGAAATGGATGTATATTGCCTGTATATGATGACAGTATCGTTGGCTGTATTATATAACAGGCTATATAACGATAGAAAATATTTGTAGGAACCTGGAACGTCACGTCATGTTCTACAGTGCCGTACAAATATTTCTGGAATAGACTTTCTATGTACTGAATGTATATTTCCTGTATATGATGACAGTATCGTGGGCTGTATTCATTATATACCAGGCTATACGTACATAGAAATGAAACGCCATTCTTTCACCAGGGTTCAGTTGTGAAGAAAGAGTAGTAGTAGAGGTCGAACAAAAGCAAAACAAGGAATCTTCTTCATTTTCGGTCTTTGTACTTATTACTTAAGGTATCAGGATACGTTCGAGGCCTTCGAGATTACTTTACGCGCGGGCCAAATTTCGCGCTGCTTTTTCAATATTATTATGTAAAAGTATACATTTTCTGAAAGCTAAATAAACGTAGTTTTTAAAAATCAATTTGAAATTTTCTGTTTTGTGACACAAAAAGTTAATCGGGTTTCTCCGCAGTTTTTGAGTGACCAAAATTACTTTCTTAAAACATTGTAGCTCATTCGGATTACATCGGATCAAACTAAAACTTTGGATTATGATAAATCGCAACGCGATCTAAAAAACAGTGTCTCAGATTTTTGAAATGTTTTTTTCATTCAAAAGATATTGTCTATTTTGCAAATATGACCACCGAAAATTCAAACATCCGGATTTAAAGCGTGATTGCGCGCGATCTAAAAAAGATATCAAAAATCTGAGACACCGTTTTGAAGCTCATTATCCACAGAGTATGTTAATGTAATTTTGATCGACATACCGGAAATTCTGATCCTGCGGTAAGTTGTCAAATGAAGTGCGGTAGAATGTCACTTTGAACTCAACAACTTTTTTTATGTTCCAAATTAGACAATTTTAAATATATATTTGAAAACTACATTAATTTATTTAGCTTTAAGAAAATGTATAATTTTATGGCAAAATATTGTAAAGCCCCTACGAAATTTGAGGTAGTGCGTATAGGGGTCCTAATCATATCCTGATACCTTAATTGTACGTTTTGATATTTTTTTATAATAACAAGTGACAAACGAATTGAGCTTGATTATTATCGGTCAACGGCTAAGAATTTTGGATTTTTTGCAGATTTGAATGCCGTCTTGAACTAAGGAATTTATACGAAAGACTGTTAGTTAGTGAATTTCTTTACATTTCGGCATCGAATGAGTTTAATTTTACTCTTAATTGCAAAATATTAATTTCATTGCGATACGAATCCGATGCAATCCCGATCCGATACAATTCCGATGTGAATTCCTATGATACAAGTCCGATTCGAATCCGAAACGATTCGAAGTTGATGTTTTCACAAGGATCGGTGGATTTTGGTAGCAACTTACCTGACCTAAAAGCAAAAACGACCGAAAAGCTTGTTAAGTGATTGCAGTGGCATTCCACTGGTTTGCCACCTTCTGTCTTGTGCAATGTGCATCCAAGACTAGACCACTGACGTTCTGCGGCAATAAAAACAATTAGCATCCACAAATATTTATTAATAATTAATATGATAAGAACAAAGCAAATTCATGAATTTCATTAATATCATGGTAAAAGATACGGAAAGTACCGCCAGCATCACTACCACTAATGCCGCCGCCACCGACCGCCATCTTTACCTGCACCACGACCATCACAATCCTAACAGCACCACTACCACAACCGACGTAACCACAGCCATCACCGACACCAATGATAAGATTACCAACGTCACTAACTTCACCAACATCACAACCAACAGCTGCAACACTTCCAACAATAAACAAGAACACTTCACTGCAATGTCACTGATGTAACATCATACTAGAAGTCTTTCATACAATTTTGTCTTCAAAAACATCACCACCACAAGCTGCAACTCTTTCATCACCATCACTATACTCACGAGCTACATCCCAGAAGACACAACTTGTCGGAGTACCAGGGTTCCCATCGCTGTCCTTCAAGTTTGGAAATGTCATTCTAACAGGTTCGGTTAAATTCTGCACGGATTCATCGTATACAGAACTTGATATCACCTCATCACTTATCAGCAAAGGTTCCCCGTCTGCTTCTTGAGGACTTGGCTGAAACAGTTTATTGTTTGCGTAATAAATAAACCCAATACGAATGGATGATTGAATGCTGTTTTCAAGAATGGTTCTTGGTAACTTTGCAAAGATGCCTTTGTCGTTGTCGTTGCCTTTGCCAAAGGTGATACCTTGGAAAGTACTGCGAGTTACTTCTATTGCTCGTATGGCAACATTAGTGCTATTAATAACCCTTGATGTTGAGCCGTCCTCAAAGGGGATCTTCCTATTCAGCCTTTCTAATGCCTTGATAAACCTATGGAATTGAAGAAACGCCCAATGTTGTTGCACATGCAAAAAATGATGACAGGATGTCATCGAAACGTCCAAAACTTTTCGCGTTGATCTTTCTTATAAAATCTACCAAAGTAACCCGGAAATTATGATGGGAGGTCAGTTTTGAGATTTGATAATTTTAAGTCATTTGCCTTTATTAATTTAAGGTGGCCCGAACCTATTGATTTGTTTGACGGGCATGAATTTAAATCGCGTCTTTTTGCATCAAAACCTTGTTTGATTTCTACTACACATCCTACCAGTCAGCGCGGCAAAAACTTCTAAGGACTAGATTAGCGCGAAACTTGCTGTATGTATTCCTCTATGACTTAACACTGGCTCAATGAAATATGAAAAAAAATTCATCTTGGATTTTTGGATTTATAAGCATTTTTTCTCAAAAGCCATTTTTGAATATCGTCAATATCTCAAAATATTTTACTCTTTTTGGAGAAAAATGACTACTGGTACATTATTCAAGGCTTGAAGACTCATGACCAAAAATGTTTCAGAAATAAAACAAGGATTTGATGAAAAAAGACGCGATTGAAATTCATGCCCGTTAAACAAATCAATAGCACCGGTGCACCGGTCAAATGAGTAAGTGTAGAAAGGAACAAAAAATTGACATAAAAGAACGTGCTTACAGGAAAAGTCTTTCAGAAAGAAGTGGATTGGAAATAACCTTAAAAAATGAAGAACTGCATTGAAAAAGCCCTTACCTTGTTGAAGCACTTGAGCTTACGGCAAGGACAAGTTTTCTCATTTCCATGACAACGTCAATCATCTCAACCACTATATCAGCAGTCTAAATGAATGGGTGGAAAAGGGGATGTCACGGTTACAAACCATCGGAGATATTGATTTGAATCGTATATATTAAAACAAATTAACCTGGACTGAAAGGAAAAACGTGGTCTCTACCTCGTTCAACTCATCTTCTTGCGATAAGATGTTATCCACCATGTCTGCAGCAAGATCAGCATCAGCCTCAGACATGTCTTTAGCGGATCCTGACTTAAATAGCTTGGTAAAGTTTTTAGCAACTTCTTTGGCATTGCGAGAGTTGAGCCTGATCTGTAAATAGGAATCCATAGAAGTTAACCAGCAGCCAGTGGTGTACTCAGCTTGTGTGCCTGCAGGCACGTGCACATACCTCCAATTGTTTTTCAAGAAATCGGTATCACAATACTCTGGTTCTGATCTGTGCCTGCAGATTTTATTATCTTGGGTACGCCCCTGCCTAAAGCTTTATAAGAAAATTTCAGAAAAATCATAGTCGACCCTACCTTGGATAATCTATACATTCTCTCGGTTTTCTTTGACTTGTATTTACAGCTGTCATAAACCGGGTCATTCCACTGAGCACCAGTATTGAAGTTCCCGCCACATGTTCGCGTAGCATACCGCCCAATGGGTCCCAAAGGACACTCAACAGCCTTTGAGTCACCTATTTTTGTTGAGTTCCATGCGAAGAAGCCTTGGATGTTTTGCTTTCCTGTCGCTTCTTTGATACATGCTCCTATAAAGATGAGACTGAGTCATAAACATTCGACGAACTGATAGCTACATGCTACACGTTAGATCGTGCCATTACATCAGTCATCTAAAATGCACCACTGCTGAGCACTTCCTAATCTGAAGCGTGATGGATGTTTGGACAAGGGGTATGGTCAGTTAGAAACTTTAACGTGTATATACATCATTTTTGTGATATACATTCATATAGAGTAAGCAATATACATGGCTATATTGTCTTAGTCCATACCTGTGTCTTTTACTGAGATTGATTTCCAATAGATCTTCCAGCCTTCGATCTCGTTCTTCTTCGTTCCTTCTGTAACTATTTTGACTAGGTTTCTATAATACCTGTCCCAGTCTTCCTCTTGGCTTTTCTTCTTTCCATAAATAGCACATTCCACACGAATCTTATTGGACCACTCCTCCCTATCACGACAACATATAAACATAAAGAACCAAAGCAAATTGCCAAACTCGCTAAAACTTTTCAAGTTAATATCCGTAAAAAGGCAAGATCTCTATATTTCCATATCTTCTTGAGTACAAAAGCCATTATTAGATTTTTTTTTTTTTTTAAATTGCAGTCAGGTTATGTTTATTAAATGTTTTTGCTAGTTTTACAATTAGACGTTTCGATCCCTGATCACGGATCTTCTTAAATAAAAACCGATGTTTACACGCGCACTGAACATTTAAAACGTCGGAGAACGAAAAACTAGCAAAAAGAAAATTATAAATAAACAGCCATTATTATTCAAACACTCAGTACAGTTCAGTTTGTTCGTATTGTGATTGTTTCATTACTCACCAGTGTCTGCATGTAGTTCTGTGTTTATACTCTCTTGGTGTATCTTTGCTTGAAAGGTAATTAGCAATTTCTCCACAAGATAGACAAGGGTCCTGTAAAGAAAAGTAAACCGCATACCATCAACACATGACTGAAAAAGATTAAAAAGCAGCAGTCAGTAAAGATTCCTGGTGAGTCGTAGAAGTAGATTCAACCAATCAAAGCACTAAGGAAAAGTTGCAAGTAAATTAGTTAAGGCTGCGTCAATTTATAAAAAAAATTACCTTGTTTTTCTTTGCCTTGAAACTTAAAATTGAAGTGAAGTAATCTGGAAAGAATGATAAGCAAGTGATAAGTAAAAAAAAGATTAAAAAATGACAAGATCTGTTACTGGTGCAATATTCCCTAGATGGGACGAGAAGGGTGAAGTAGAAATATAGTAAAATCGATCTTGTGTACTTTGATATCTTTAATTCCATCAAGCAGTGGAACATTTAATCTGGGATTTGTTGTATTAACATCATTATAAGACCCTGTAACTTACCTGTAACAACAAGTAAAGCCCTTCCACTTGCTGCTGTACCATATCTATTACTTGCTTTACACCAATAGTAACCCTGATTATAAACGTCCATTGTTACAGTGTTGGTGACGATTTCATTTGTTCCCTTGTACCACGTGATATTAGCAGGAAGAGAGCTTGATACGACGCAAGATAATATGACTTGTGTCCCGGATGTAACACTCTTAGACTCTGGTCCACTGGTGATTTGGGGTTTTACTGGAATAGGTCAGCAAAGGATGAGATAGAAAACAGAGAACTAAATATGGTGTTTAGATGTTGTCCTACACATAACCCTTCGCAGGTAAAAGCTATAGATTGGTGAAGACATAGTCTGATGATGGAAATTATTACTGGACTTATATCGCCTTCCGAAAATTAAAGCTCATATCAGGAGGAAGCATTGTTCTGAACATGATCTTTCAGGTAATAGAGGCTGTCTTCATTAGAAAGATCTCATCTTTCTGTTCTGAAAAATCAGCTCGCGTGCATAAGGTCTATTAGAATTACATTGTTAAATTTACGAAAAGGCAAGGCATATTAATTGATAATTGAATTTCTAGATATACGATATATGTACGCAGCAATATTGTATAAAGCTTGTCTCCTAGTGATGTTGGTTAGAATTAGACGTCAGTGGTTAAAATTAGAAAGAAGCTGAATAAGAATGACGTAAGATAGATTGTGGGCATACGACCAATTGTCCATTTCACTAATACCAAATTTGCCGCCAACATTTCTCAGTTTTATATCCTTTAGCTTTTTTTATAACGCTGTCTGTATCTTTTGGCTCCAACATGACATGTACATGCTCGAATCTACATCCTTAACAATATCATTACAAGTCCGTAGAGGGGTTGTGAGGGTTTCAATGAAATCTGTTACACAAGTAAATTATTCAATACACAGAGGAAATAATTTCCGTTAACAATATCATCATGGTATAGGCCCGGGGACGCCGGCTTCATGACTTGTAACCTTGTCTTTTGTCCATCTTCGTTTCCGTGTAAAAAGTTTATAACAGACCTCTTTACTTCGTATGCAAATTTTCCATTTCAGACCACATGACATTCCCTTGAGAAATGTTCTTTTGTTAAAATATTTACACATGAAAGAATCAACTCCCAAGAGTGGCATCACGTGGTCTGAAATGGGCACAACAAACAACGAAGGTAAAGATGTCTATCAATTATCGATCATGCACCCGTCTGAGATAAGATGAATGACTATACATATCATCAGTACTTTGAATTACTAAGTTATAAAGTCAGCTTAGTTAGGTACGATTAGTAGGATGACTTAAAAAGAGGTTAGACGTTTTCGGTTATTTGTCGATGACCATTTCAAAATAACATACTCAACAAATGAAGGAAACAACTTCATCCAGCTCGTTTTCATAAAGTAAAAACAACTTACAAACAAAGGCGTAGACGTCATTAGCAAAATCTCCACCAATGCCTTTTGAACATGCGATAGAATTACCATATCTGGCGTATGTAAGACTTGCGTTCACTCCAGACCAACATTCACGCCCATTGTAGTTAACACCAAACACTTGGTACCCTTTACTCCATGTGACCATGGCACATCTCTTGATTGAAGAAATATTTCCTTTCGGCCAGTTAAGTCCAAGAGCTTCAGGCATAGCACGCGTCCATTTATCTTTAAAGCATCCGATGTACCGATAGTGGATTTCATTACTGACGTTATCTGAGAGGACATACAATTTTCGAAATTACTACACATTACACACGACAAAACGTAAAAGAAAAAGTTCATGTATAAAACCTACACAAAGTAGATGAGTTGGTGCATGCGAAGACTAAGATCCAGCACTGAGAAAATCCTATCTATTGATTGTGTGAAAATCAAAACCAAAACACAACAGATGGAAACGGATAAGTTCGGATTGGCCTTTTTTCCATTGATATTCTATAGAGGCATCCTTAAGCTTGCCGAACCAAGAAACACTCTATCATTACACTAGAAAATGCGAATATCTTATTCCAGGTATTAAGTGCAAACTTAGATCTAGGGTGCTTACTATTTAACCAAGAAAAAAAAAAAAAAAACAGAAATTCCGGTTGGAAAATGATTGGTAGTATGTGTCATTCCGATCGGAAAGTTCTGGAAAACTTGGTCTTCGGATTGTGGTAATCCACTTTTCCCGCTCTTTTCGGTTCTTCTAGTAGACGCGTGTACTATTTGTCGGAAGTTTTTTTTACAAGAGATTTATCCTGGGGAAACCACATCAACAACACAGTCAATAAGGCCAATAAAGTCCTTGGAGCTATTAAACGCTCTGTCGAAACTGCTAACACTAGCTAACACTTTTTCATTACTATATATTTCTCTAGTTAGGCCTATCTTAGAATATGCGGCACCAGTCTGGTCCCCATATCTCGTCAAAGATATACATGCCTTAGAAAAAGTGCAACGCAGAGCCTCCAGGCTAGCGCTTCGTCAAAGAAGAGGGGAAATGTCCTACGAGGAAAGATGTAAGCTCCTGGGGTGGGCCACCTTATCTCTTAGGAGGGAATACCTATCCTTGATTGAGTGCTATAAAATAGTCTTTGGTTACAGTCACCTCGAATTTAAAGAATACTTTGAACCAGCTAAGCTTAAATCGACACGCGCGAATCACTCCTTCAAACTTTATCATAAGCCAGCAAAAGTTAATTGTTATAAAAACTCTTTCTTTATAAGAATTGTTAAATCCTGGAATAATCTACCTAAGGAGGTAGTTGAGGCTGGAACTTTTTCATCATTCAAAAACGAAATGAAAGCTTATTAAATGTATGACTTTATTATGAATGATTTTTTTTTTTTTTTTTCAATGATTTATTGAATTCTTATATTAGACAGACTATGTTGCGACCGTCGTTCCCGACTGGCGGCGCCGCGTCCTGGGCGGTAGTCTCAACGTGCTGAGAGCTAGTCTGTTGTGGGTTGGGGTATCCGTCCGGGACTGCGTCGCTGTCGGTTGGGGATGACGGTCGGAATGTAGATCATAGATCACTGCTGCTGCTTCGCGTTTGTGCTGTACGTTTCGCGTTTTCGGGAGTTCTCACATAGGGCTAACCTCCTAACTTCCTTTCAGGATGCTTATTTAATTTATTTATTTTAGCTGCGTGTTAGTTTCTGCTTTGGCTCTCTTAAATGTTTTATTCTATGTCACTGATAATTTGCGGCCTGAATAAAATACTATTGTAAAATACTATTGTCTGATTAGAATCGAGATTAGAAAAACGCTTACCATTCCAACCGCATGGATTGGTTTAAATGGTAAACACCCCTAGCTCTCGTTACTAAAATACAGAATAGATCGAAGAGCTTCACGGAAAACATGTCGCAATTTCCTTGGGGAAACATAAATGTTTTTATGCTTCTCATGTTCATATTCACGAAACGTCGTTAGTCTTTTAAAAATGATGAATTATATTTCTAAGAAATCTACAGCCTAATCATTTATCACGAAAACTTGAGCCTCAAAAATATGATACAGCATTCGTAAAAAGACAACTATTTGATATATTAACTCATTAAATCATACCCAAGACCACCATGATCTTTTTTCTTACTTACTTTCTTCAGTTGTTTGTGTGATCATTGCTGGTAGTGTTACTGTAACTTGAGGTACTGAGGTTGTAGGTACATTCACTGTAAAAAGAATAAATCCAAACCAGACGGCTAAGATTGGTGCTGCTTCGCTTTGCAATAACTAATCTTGAGATGCTTTATCAGATGACAAGATTTTTTTGCTAGTTAGATTAAAATTCAAAACTCGCCCCAGTCCCTAAAGTAGCCTATTGTGCGCGCGTGACAAACTAAAATCTAAATGAAGCTTGAAGGTTGTGGCCTCCAATCTTAAAACAAAAAAAGCTGCAATCGTTTTGATATAACACTGAAAATCAAAGCTTCAATATTTAAGGAATAAAAAACAGTTTTCCGTGTATTATACTCTGATAAAGACACTTGGGATGTGGAGAGAACACGAGAGAAGCGTAGGAAACCACGACGCGTATAATACACGGAAAACTGTTTTTTTACTGCTTTTATAAAAGAACTAACTTTTCGAGAGAGAAAAAAAATGACTTGAACATGTATTATGCTCTCATAAAACATGGCTTTTTGACCAATCAGAGCGCGCGTAATATCAAAGTTATTTTATAATAGTAAATACGGGATGTTGGAAACGAGGGATGCAAATCTTAATGGAACACCAAGCATGCGATTTCCAGGAGGCACTTAGATAGTTTAGAAACCCTTTCGTATATATATATGTATACTGTGTATTAATGCAAGACCTGTTGTTTATGAATTTATCCATTAACTTACTATCAAACAGATAGACTTCTATTTTCAAGTGTCCACCAGTACCGTTTCTACATGCTCCAGGAGCTTCACCATGCTTTTTATAAGTGGAGCTAGCATTGTTCCCAGACCAGCATTCACCACCGTTCTGTAGACCGAAGACCTTAGTGAATCCTTTTTTCCACGCAGCTCTTGCGCAGCTCTGGATTGGATTAGGATCGCTAGTGGTTTTGTTAGCTACGAGGACAGGCATGGCTCTATCGGCGGGATCTTCATTAAAACAGCCAACATGGAAAAACGTAACTGAGATGTAGAAAAGGTATACTTGTCAAGAACGTCGTAATGATTTGACCAATCAACAATCATTAAAATATGCTCAGTATACTGGCTTACTTCACTGATCATCAACCTAAATTTAAATATTTATACATATATTTTTTTCAGGAAAAACTAAACTGAGAGACTCACACGACAAGAAGTAGACATCATTGGCCTTCACTCCACCAGTACCATTCGTACAGCTGCTATCTTTACCATATTTGGCATAGACAAAAATGGCGTTTATCCCCGACCAGCAGTGACCATTGTTCTGCACACCGAATGCTTTATAACCCTTTAAACCTGCTGCATTTGCACAGTTTCTGACTTTATCGATATTACTTAGGTCACTTTGGCTGTAATTAGCCAGTAGGATAGGCAAGGACCTGTGACTGATGTCTTCTTTATAGCAGCCAACATGAAAATACCTATCATCTGATGATAGGACAGAACATCATATCAGACCATATCATGTAAGGCAAAAATAATTTCAAGACTGAACCATAGACTAGCTGAAAAATACTTGTTGGGCAAAACAGAAGGAAATTAGAGTACATTTTGAGGCTATCTATCTTCAGAAGCCTACTAAAACTGGGAACATGGCATTGCTTTGATTTAGAAATATATCAGTTCCGTGTTTATAAATATTTTAAATCCTTGGCTGCTGACAAATCATGTGGTATTATGATTCCGCGATTGACGAGCTCGAGCTCTAATGATGAACTTTTTTATAGTATCATGTTAAAATCCCTGAAAATCAATGGAATTATATATTATATCTATATTTTAAAAAGTTAATTTTGTAAGCATATATATTATATAGTTTTCTCTTACCAGGGGATATTGCTTGACCAACAATTGCTAGACATAGGATTAGTAACACCAACATGTACAGCACCAACGACATGATACCATCAACTGCTGTCTTCCAGATCGACTGTGGTACTGAATTCAGCCAGGAGTAGTTAAGATTCTTCTTAGACTGCCCTCTTTACAGACTCATGAATCGTCGTAGAGGGAATTTTGATCGTTCAGAGATGAAACGGAAATAGCGTTCAAAACTGCATCTAATTTAAATTTCAAATTACAAATTAGGAGATAGGCTTTGAAGTTGTGAACTGACCCTTAGCCACCCCTAGCTGTAAGATTGACGTCAGATTGGCTACAAAAACAATGGAATTCTAAAAAAAAGATATGAGCAAAGGAAATGATAAGTCATAAACACACAGACCAAAACAAGTGAGCAAAAGCAAACAAACAAACACAGAATCAAATCAAGAAACTTGTAATATTAAGGAACCTTTTATTATATAGTTATAAAGTGGATGGGGGGAGGGGGAAGGGGTGGGGGCGGGGGAGAGAAGGAATGGTAAAAATCAAAAATAATGTTATGAAAACCTATTACCCCCACTATCCAAATAAGTAATTTTTTATGTTTCTGTGTGCCTGTGAAAGATTCAAGTGACCCCCTTCTTTTATCTCGCACATTTTATGACTAGCTTCTCTTTTCTCTGTGAATAGTTTGGGAGCCCCCTGAAAATACATGGTTGGTGATTGGCTTTTTAGTGCAATTCTCGTACAGTACTTGAACGAAATCATATATTTTATTATCATAAATTTCATAGTGTTAGTTACAAAAAAAAGGAAGCTGTGAACACCAGTCTGCCTGTCGACTATTGGTATCATCAAATCATCCGCCATTCCGTGATCATCATCTATGTGATATTATGGCAATGGAAGGAAACAAATGTTTCTCTATCTTAAAACTTTTAAATAATTTAATTTTGTTTTTAACTTTTAATTTTAAAAAATTGTCTCAACCAAGGTCTCCTTTTACTTCTTATCACCTTATCGATTGCTAACTTCTTGATAGCGATAACAACAATGGCGATGAATTCTGTCATTCTTTTGACCATCTGGAAAACAGCACCACTTCACATAACCTCATGCATTCAAGCCCAGCATTATTATTGATAATGACTTTTCATTGTTGAACAGTCAAATGCGTAATGTAAATCCACAAGCGCATCGAGATATTTGCTCGAATAAAAGAAAAGAAAAGAAAAACGATTGTGTTAAATATTTTAAATAAGTAGGTTGTTAGTAGGTTGCTATTTGCATGATCATAATGAATGGTAGGTTTCTCTCTTATAATTTCTCATTTCCATTCAATTTGCGAAGCGCGGAACTTGGAAACCTTACCATGGACCTCTGACTTACCTTTTCTAACCCGATGGAAAACCGGACTGTTAGCAGCCATTGTTAAAACTCTTCACACGTGGATCAATCTAGCAACTAAAACCTACTTTTGGAACTATTATTTTAGCAAATAACATTCAAATCAGTTTGAATATAAAAGTTTTGCAATGCACTTTTACCCAACGAATATTTCTCTTTTTACACTTTAACAATTTGTTCTAAGAAATATCCGTTATCCCTTCCATTCTCGTAAGATATTTGCAGCTCGGGAAGAGGGGTGGGGAATCCGATTGTAAAAGGGCAGGGATGCTTGTCGTGCCTTGCACGATTCCAGGTCTGCAATTTATATCATATCTAGATATTAATAGATTATATTAAGGACAGCCGGAATGACAGCTGTAATTCAGGATATTCATTTTTGGTTTATCATCTGAATTCCGTCATTTGAGCAAAAAAGTTTTCACGAGCATCTCCTCCCTTCTATATATGGGAGTCCCCCGGGATCATATCTAGATATTAATAGATTATATTAAGGACAGCCGGAATGACAGCTGTAATTCAGGATATTCATTTTTGGTTTATCATCTGAATTCCGTCATTTGAGCAAAAAAGTTTTCACGAGCATCTCCTCCCTTCTATATATGGGAGTCCCCCTGGATTTGCAGGACTCTAAAACTTATGTCATGTTCTACAGTTTCGCACAAATGAATATACCTTCTATGAAATGGATGTATATTGCCTGTGTATGATGACAGTATCGTTGGCTGTATTATATAACAGGCTATATAACGTTAGAAAATATTTGTAGGAACTTAGAACGTCACGTCATGTTCTACAGTGCCGCACAAATATTTCTGGAATAGACTTTCTATGTACTGAATGTATATTGCCTGTATATGATGACAGTATCGTTGGCTGTATTATATAACAGGCTATATAACGTTAGAAAATATTTGTAGGAACCTAGAACGTCACGTCATGTTCTACAGTGCCGTACAAATATTTCTGGAATAGACTTTCTATGTACTGAATGTATATTGCCTATATATGATGACAGTATCGTGGGCTGTATTCATTATATACCAGGCTATACGTACATAGAAATAAAACGCCATTCTTTCACCAGGATTCAGTTGTGAAGAAAGAGTAGAGGTCGAATAGAACTCACGGTCGTTTCGCGACGATACTTTCTTGACAAATTAAAGAAGCATGAGCATGAGAAATTTGGATTTTTTTTTCAAATTTAAATGGCATCCGCTTTGAACCGCCTTGAACTAAGGAATTTATACGAAAGACTGTTAGTTAGTGAATTTCGTTACATTTCGGCATCGAATGAGTTTAATTTTATTCTTAATTGCAAAATATTAATTTTATTGCGATACGAATCCGATGCAATCCCGATCCGATACAATTCCGATGTAAATTCCTATAATACAAGTCCGATTCGAATCCGAAGCGATTCCCATTCGTTGCAAGAGTTGATGTTTTCACAAGGATCGGTGGATTTTGGTAGCAACTTACCTGACCTAAAAGCAAAAACGACCGAAAAGCTTGTTAAGTGATTGCAGTGGCATTCCACTGGTTTGCCACCTTCTGTCTTGTGCAATGTGCATCCAAGACTAGACCACTGACGTTCTGAGGTAATAAAAACAATTAGCATCCACAAATATTGATTAATAATTAATATGATAAAAACGACGCAAATTCATGAATATCATTAATATCATGGCAAAAGGTACGGGAAGTACCGCCAGCATCACTACCACTAATGCCATCGCCACCGACCGCCATCTTTACCTGCACCACGACCATCACAATCCTAACAGCACCACTACCACAACCGACGTAACCACAGCCATCACCGACACCAATGATAAGATTACCAACGTCACTAACTTCACCAACATCACAACCAACAGCTGCAGCACTTCCAACAATAAACAACAACACTTTTACTGATGTCACTGATGTAACATCATACTAGAAGTCGTTCATACAATTTTGTCTTCCAAAACATCACCACCACAAGCTGCAACTCTTTCATCACCATCACTATACTCACGAGCTACATCCCAGAAGACACAACTTGTCGGAGAACCAGGGTTCCCATCACTGTCCTTCAAGTTTGGAAATGTCAGTCTTACAGGTTCGGTTAAATTCTGCACGGATTCCTTGTATACAGAACTTGATATCACCTCATCACTTATCAGCAAAGGTTCCCCGTCTGTTTCCTGAGGACTTGCCTGAAACAGTTTATTGTTTGCATAATAAATAAACCCAATACGGATGGATGATTGAATACTGTTTTCAAGAATGGTTCTTGGTAGCTTTACAAATATGCCATCGTCGTTGTCGTTGCCTTTACCAAAGGTGATACCTTGGAAAGTACTACGAGTTACTTCTATTGCTCGTATGCCAACATTAGTGCTATTAATAACCCTTGATGTTGAGCCGTCCTCAAAGGGGATCTCCTGATTCAGCCTTTCTAATGCCATGATAAACCTATAGGATTGAAGAAACACCCAATGTTGTTGTCAGCACTATATTGACATGCAAAAAAATGATGACAGGATGTCATCGAAACGTCCAAAACTTTTCGCGTTTATCTTTCTTATAAAAACTACCAAAGTAACCCGGAAATTATGATGGGAGGTCAGTTTTGAGATTTGATAATTTTAAGTCATTTGCCTTTATTAATTTAAGGTGGCCCGCACCTATTGATTTGTTTGACGGGCATAAATTTCAATCGCGTCTTTTTGCATCAAAACCTTGTTTGATTTCTACTACACATCCTACCAGTCAGCGCGGCAAAAACTTCTAAGAACTAGATTAGCGCGAAACTTGCTGTATGTATTCCTCTATGCCTTTACACTGGCTCAATGAAATATGAAAAAATTCATCTTGGATATTTGGATTTATAAGCATTTTTTCTCAAAAAGCCATATTTGAATATCGTCAATATCTCAAAATATTTTACTCTTTTCGGAGAAAAATAACTACTGGTACATTATTTAAGGCTTGAAGACTCATGACCACAAATTTTTCAGAAATGAAACAAGGATTTGATGAAAAAAGACGTGATTGAAATTCATGCCCGTCAAACAAATCAATAGCACCGGTGCGAGCCACCTTAAAGTAAAAGCTGATTTCAAAAGCGCAAATATGATCAAATGAGTAAGTGTAGAAAGGAACAAATAATTGACATAAAAGAACGTGCTTACAGGAAAAGTCTTTCAGAAAGAAGTGGATTGGAAATAACCTTAAAAAATGAAGAACTGCATTGAAAAAGCCCTTACCTTGTTGAAGCACTTGAGCTCCAGGCAAGGACAAGTTTTCTCATTTCCATGACAACGTCAATCATCTCAACCACTATATCAGCAGTCTAAATGAATGGGTGGAAAAGGGGATGTCACGGTTACAAACCATCGGAGATATTGATTTGAATCGTATACATTAAAACAAATTAACCTGGACTGAAAGGAAAAACGTGGTCTCTACCTCGTTCAACTCATCTTCTTGCGATAAGATGTTATCCACCATGTCTGCAGCAAGATCAGCATCAGCCTCAGACATGTCTTTAGCGGATCCTGACTTAAATAGCTTGGTAAAGTTTTTAGCAACTTCTTTGGCATTGCGAGAGTTGAGCCTGATCTGTAAATAGGAATCCATAGAAGTTAACCAGCAGCCAGTGGTGTACTCAGCTTGTGTGCCTGCAGGCACGTGCACATACCTCCAATTGTTTTTCAAGAAATCGGTATCACAATACTCTGGTTCTGATCTGTGCCTGCAGATTTTATAATCTTGGGTACACCCCTGCATGCAGCTTTATAAGAAAATTTCAGTAAAATCTTAGTCGACCCTACCTTGGATAATCTATACATTCTCTCGGTTTTCTTTGACTTGTATGCGCAGTTATCATAAACCGTGTCATTCCACACAGCACCAGTATTGAAGTTCCCGCCACAAGTTCGTGTAGCATACCGCCCACTGGGTCCCAAAGGACACTCAACAGCCTTTGAGTCACCTATTTTTGTTGAGCTCCATGCGAAGAAGCCTTGGATGTTTTGCTTTCCTGTCGCTTCTTTGATACATGTTCCTATAAAGATGAGATACTGAGTCATAAACATTCGACAAACTGATAGTTACATGTTACACGTTAGATCTTTTCATTAGATCAGTCATCTAAAATGCACCAGCACTCCCTAATCTGAAGCGTGATGGATGTTTGGACAGTTAGAAAAGTGGTATGGTCAGAAAAGGGGTATTGTCAGTTAGAAAAGTGAACGTGTATATATATCATTTTTGTGATATACAGTCATATAGAGAAAGCAATATACATGGCTATATTGTCTTAGTCCATACCTGTGTCTTTTACTGAGATTGATTGCCAATAGATCTTCCAGCCTTCGATCTCGTTCTTCTTCGTTCCTTCTGTAACTATTTTGACTAGGTTTCTATAATACCTGTCCCAGTCTTGGCTTTTCTTCTTTCCATAAATAACACATTCCACACGAATCTTATTGGACCACTCCTCCCTGTCACGACAACATATAAACATAAAGAACCAAAGCAAATTGCCAAACTCGCTAAAACTTTTCAAGTTAATATCCGTAAAAAGGCAAGATCTCTATATTTCCATAGCTTTTTGTGTAGGAAAGCCATTATTTTAATAATATCTTGAAATTGCAGTCAGGTTATGTTTATTAATTTTTTTTGCTAGTTTTACAATTAGACGTTTCGATCCCTGATCGCGGATCTTCTTCAGTATATAACGATGTTTACACGCGCTCAAGACTGAACATTTAAAACGTCAGAGAACGAAAAACTAGTAAAAAAAATTTTAAATAAACAGCCATTATTATTCAAACACTCAGTACAGTTCAGTTTGTTCGTATTTTGATTGTTTCATTACTCACCAGTGTCTGCATGTAGTTCTGTGTTTATACTCTCTTGGTGTATCTTTGCTTGAAAGGTAATTAGCAATTTCTCCACAAGATTGACAAGGGTCCTGTAAAGAAAAGTAAACCGCATACCATCAACACATGACTGGAAAAGACTAAAGAGCAGCAGTCACTGAAGATTCCTGGTGAGTCGGAGAAGTAAATTCAACCAATCAAAGCACTAAGGAAAAGTTACAAGTAAATTAGTTAAGGCTGCGTCAATTTATAACAAAAGATGACTAAATACAAATTAATTACTTGGTTGTTTTTGTTTAGGTTGTTTTTCTTTGCCTTGAAACTTAAAATTGAAGTAAAGTAATCTGGAAAGAATGATAAGCAAGTGATAAGTAAAACAAGCGCGTTTCTTATGACAAGATCTGTTACTGGCACAATATTCCCTAGATGGGGCGAGATGGGTGTGGTAGAAATATAGTAAAAACGATCTCGTGTACATTTGTGATCTTTAATTCCATCAAGCAGTGGAACATTTAATCTGGGATTTGTTGTATTTACAACATTTAGAAATTCGCTGCACCTTACCTGTAACAACAAGTAAAGCCCTTCCAGTTTCTGCTGTACCATATCTATTACTTGCTTTACACCAATAGTAACCCTGATTAGAAACGTCCATTGTTACAGTGTTGGTGACGATTTCATTTGTTCCCCTGTACCACGTGATACTAGCAGGAGGAGAACTTGATACGACGCAAGATAATGTGACTAGTGTCCCGGATGTAACACTCTTAGACTCTGGTCCTCTGGTGATTTGGGGTTTTACTGAAATAAGTCAACAAAACATGAGAATGTGAAGTGGCCCTACCGAGACACTTTCAGAGGTGTTCAAAAGTCATAGATTAACGAAAGCATCGTGAGAGGATAGACATTATTACTGAATTTGTAACTTAAATCGCCTTCCGAAAATTACAGCTCATATCAGGAGGAGACTGTAGTAAACTTACCCACACAGTGTCCATAACGCATGCGCAGATTATCAGGATCTGATCCACATTTTCCAGCATTCAGTGATTTTGTCCAGTTGAACACAGCATCCAGACATTCCCATCTCCCAGCACAACTTTCAGGTTGTTTAGGTACAGTTACCAATGTCAAGATTGCTGACCAAATACAATTGTTGCTAAGCAACCTAATGTTGATAGCAGGCCCTGTCACGATGATAGGGTTTTCAAATCTGTATTCGACGCTTGTACGCCCTTTGATGTTACCAAAACTCACAATGTTATTTGTAACGTTTATTAACCCGTGTCTCATACTGACATTGAACGTACTACAGCTATTTCCCGTTATATTCGTCACATGTATCTTGTTGATTGAATGGATATTCGTACTATTGACAACCACTTGTCTTGTATCGTTGATCTGTGCAGTAATGTTTGTTTTTGAACAGACGTTCCTCGCCTTCTCGTATAACCGTCTTACATCTTTACACACATCCATACAAGTGATAGTAACCATGCCATCCGGGTTGATAATCGTTCCAATTGTATCATTTCCTGAGTCAGAAACATTGATACTGATAACGAACTTATCGCCCTCTGAACAGTTAAAGTTTTTATTGATGGCGATACTGCCGTTGTCATGGTGAATGCAGAAAGGAAATGAATAGTTACTGGCAGGTTGAGAACAGAAGACGATATCACCAGATGTTACATCAGGTGTTCCTGCTTGTGGGGATTTAGTAACACCTGTTATCGTGTAGGTCAAGGGTGCAATGACGAGAGAAGCTTGTTTGTAACTTGCAGTAAAATTTGCCACGATCAATCCTGGTTTGACGTCATCTGGAGGGACATTCATTTCAAAACTTGAAACCTTGATTGGATTTTCAGCTATTGACAATCAAGTGGAAAACAAATTAAGATTATCACTACAAAAAATATATACACACACTAAGTTATTATCTCACACAATTTTTGAACAACCTCCTTTTAACACTATAATTACAAGACATATTTCTTAAAATTCAGGTAATTTTAATGTATTCTTTAATATAATTAAACTGCATTTGTTTATTTTCCTAAACTTTGTACAATGTAAAATGTAACATTCAAGTTGTGCCAGTACTAACCGATACACTGTCCTGCAGTTGCCACGCCTTTTCTTCCCCACGTCTTTTTTCCTCTTTCACATTTATTGCACTTATTGTTATTGTGTTGATAATGGTCCACTGGACATGGCTGACAAGCTTTAATACTTCTTTTAAAAATGTAACCAGAGGGACAATCTAGTAAGGGGTCTAGTAACAAGAGAAAAATCAGACATTGTTTCAAACTTCGTGCAAGATTTTCGCCTTCAGCATAGACCCTTTGTATAAGCGCTATTTAATGATTATGGATAAATCCTTTTTATATATAACTTTATGCAAGTAAGGTCTTCTTTGGATATATGAAAACCATCAATGTTTCTGGAATTGTTTCACATCACTGTCGTATATATTAAAATGTATCGGCATTGTTAGTTTTTTCTGTTAAAAGCACCAAGAAATTAAAGCCACTTTATTAGACCTCATGCACGCGAGCTGATTTTCATACTAATTCTATAAATCTATCTCCGATATCGTTTTGAGCTTTCATCCTAAACTCTTGAAAACTTCCAGATATGTTGGTCTGAAAATGATCCTTCAGATGGTAGAGGCTGTTTTCATGAGAAAGATCTCACCTTTCTGATCTAAAAAATCAGCTCGAGTGCATAAGGTCTATTAGAATTACATCATTAGAATTACATTATTATAGATTTACGAAAAGGCAAGGCATAATTTAATTTCTGGAAATAAGATATATATACTCAGCAACATTGTACAAAGCTTGTCTCCCAGTGATGTTGGTTAGAATTATATATAGACATCAGTGGTTAAAATTAGAGAGAAATTGAATAAGACCGACGTAAGATAGATTGTGGACACACGACCAATTGTCCATTTCACTAATACCAAATTTGGCGCCAACATTTCTCAGTTTTATATCCTTTTTACATTACATTTACATTAAATCTGTATTTTTATTTTTTTATTTTCAAGCAATAATAATAATAATGAACTTTATTAACTTTAACAAACAAATGTTGATAAAAAGCGGACCTTTTGGTCTGATGGGGGAGGGGGGGTGCACGTGCACCCTGTGCTCCCCCCTGGTTACGGGCCTGCATACTCGAATCTAGTTCCTTAACAATACCATTACAAGTCCGAAGAGGAGTTGCAAGGGTTTCATTGAAATCTGTTACACAAGTAAATTATTCAATACACAGAGAAAAATAATTTCCGTTAACAATATCATCTTGGTATAGGCCCGGGGACGCCGGCTTCATGACTTGGAACCTTGTCTTTTGCCCATCTTCGTTTCCGTGTAAAAATTTAATTTGGTAATTAACTATCGATCATGCACCAGCCTGAGATAAGATTAATGATTATACATATCATCAGTACTTGGAATTACTAAGCTATAAAGTCAGCTTAGTTAGGTAAGATTAGTATAGTATAACTTAGCGGTTAGGCGTTTTCGGTTCAGTATGTGTCGATGCCAAGAGAAAATCACAACCATTTCGAAATTCATTCAGCTCATTTTCAGTAAATGGAACAACTTACCAACGAAGGCATAGACGTCATTAGCCCAGTATCCACCAATACCATTTGAACATGTGATGGAATTGCCATATCTGGCGTATGTAAGACGTGCGTTCACTCCAGACCAACATTCACGCCCATCGTACTGAACACCAAACACTTGGTACCCTTTACTCCATGAGACAATGGCACATCTCTCTATTGAAGAAATATTTCCTTTCGGCCAGTTAAGTCCTAGAGATTCAGGCATGGCACGTGTCCAGTTATCTTTAAAGCATCCGACGTACCGATAATGGATTCTATTTGTGAAGTCATCTAAGAGAGCATACAAATTTCGAAATTGCTACACATCATACTTGACAAAAAACGCAACTTGAAGAAAAAATGTATAAACCTACACAAGGATGAGTTGGTGTATTCGATGATTATTATCCAGCACTGAGAAAATTATATCTATTGATTGTGAGAAAATCATTTTTTCATTGATATTCTACAGAGCCATCCTCAAACTTGCCGAACAAAGAAACACTCTATCATTACTAATTAGAAAATGCGAGTACCTTATTTTAGATATTAAGTGGAATCTTAGATTTAGGGTACGCTGCTTGCCATTTAACCGAAGAAAATAAACCCGGAAATTGCGGTTGGGAAACAAATGATATGTTTCATTTCGATTGAGAAGTTCCTGAAAACTCGGACTTTCCATTAAGATAATCCACTTTTCCCGCTCTTTTCGATTCTTCCGGTAGACGCGTGTACCATTTGTCTGAAGTTTGTGCGATTAGAATCGAGATTAGAAAACTGCTTACCATTCCAACCAGATGGATTGGTTTATAATGGCAAGCACCCCTTGTTATTGTTACCAAAATACAGAATATTAAAATTTATCCTCAAATTAAAAGTATGATACAGCATTCGTAAAAGGATATCTTACACAGAAATATTACCAACTATCAAGAAAGACGCATTATAGAAGCCATTGAAATCAAAAGATTTCATAACAACATCCTGAATGGCTGTATAGGACATATGCAAATTATAGATTTTTTCTGTTATAAGATACTTTACGTTGTACGCTCAAAGAGCATTCACTGACGAAGCCGTGACAGGCGAAACGTTTGGATTAAAGCCAATATACAACAACATATGCCTTCCGAAGTCTTTACTCCTACCTACATTATACTCAAGTCATGGTACCAAACCACTTTACTTCATATATATATATATATTTATTTATAAAATATTTGAGATACTACGCGCGCTCTGATTGGCTGATGATTGGCCACCCATGCCACCCATAAATTTGAGATTATCTATCTTCATAAGCCTACTAAAACTGGGACCATGGTATTGCTTTGATTTATAAATATCTTCTGTGTTTATAAATACTTATTCCTTGGCTGCTGACAAATCATGTAGTATCATGATTCGGTGTATAACGAGTTCAAACTCTAATGATGAATTTTCTTTAAGTAGGTTAAAATCTCTCAAAATCAATGGTATTGCTATAACTACGGTCGTATTTTAAGGAGCTATTTTATAAGTATATATTATATATATAATTTTTACTTACCAAGGGATAGTGATTGACCAACTAGACATATGATTAGTAACACCAACATAGTACAGTCAACTGCTGTCTTCCTGATCGACCTTGGTACTGGATTCCGCCACTAGTGAGTGGTTAAGTTTCTTCAAAGACTGCACTGTTTACACACTTGTAAATAGTCAGTTGCCTATTAATAGTAGTTTTAAACTAAATAGTTCTGTGTCGCTCAAAAATCGTCGTAGAGGGAATTCTGATCGTTTAGAGATGAACCGGAAATAATTTGGCCTTCAAATGTTTTGACGTCAAGAGTTCGAGACTGAATTTAATTAGGATCCGGAGCCGATAGGCTTTGAAGTTGTGAACTGACCCTTAGCCACCCCTAGCTGTAAGATTGACGTAAGATTGGCTACTAAAACAATGGAATTCTAAAAAAAGATATGGACAAAGGAAATGATAAGTCACAAACACACAAAGCAAAACAAGTGAGCAAAAGCAAGCAAACAAACAAAGAATCACATCAAGAAACTTGTAATAATAAGGGACCATCCATTATTTAGTTATGGAAGGGGGTGGAGGGGGGGGGGGGGGGGGGGGGAGAAAGAATGGTAAAAATCAAACTAATTTGATGCAAACCTATTTTCCCCAATATCCAAATAAGTAATTTTTAGGCCCCTAGTGTGCCTGTGTGCCTGTGAAAGATTCAAGTGACCCCCTTCTTTTATCTCGCACATTTTATGACTAGCTTCCCTTTTCTCTGAGATTAGTTTGGCAGTGTCCTGAATATACATGGTTGATGATTGGCGTTTTAGTGCAATCCTCGTACTTGAACGAAATCGATCATATATATTTTTCTTATCATAAATTTCATAGTGTTAGTTACAAAACAAAAGCAAGCTGTGAACACCAGTCTGCCTGTCGACTTTTATTTGGTATCATCAAATCATCCGCCTTTCCGTGATCATCATCTATGTTATATTATGGCAATGGAAGGAAACAAATATTTCTCTATCTTAAAACTTTTAATTCTAATTCTTTTTTTAAATTTAAAAAAATAATTCTTTTTAACTTTTAATTTTAAAATTTGTCTCATTCAAGCTCTCCTTTTACTTCTCGTCACCTTATTGATTGCTAACTCCTTGACAGCGATAAAAACAATGGCGATGAATTCTGTCATGATCTCATGACCATTCAAGCCCAGCATTAATTATTAATAATAACTTTTCATTGTCGAATAGTCAAATGCGTAATGTAAATCCACAAGCGCATCGAGATATTTGCTAGAAAAGAAGAAAAGAAAAAAAAAAAACCGATTGTGTTAAATATTTTAAATAAGTACGTAGGTTGTTAGTAGGTTGGTGCCTATGCCTTACAATAGAGTCATTTCAGCGGCTAGTTTTTTGCTTTTTGCATGATCATAATGAATGGTAGGTTTGCTCTCATACTTTCTCATTTTCGTTCAATTTTGCGAAGCGCGGAGCTTGGAAACGTTACCTAGGGCCTCTGACTTACCTTTTCTAATCCGATGGAAAACCGGACTGTTAGCAGCCATTGTCAAAACTCTTCATACGTAGATCAATCTAGCAACTAAAACCTACTTATGGAACTATTATTTTAGCAAATAACATTCAAATCAGTTTGAATATAAAAGATTTACAATGCACTTTTACCCAACGAATATTTCTCTTTTTACACAATGTGTTCTAAGAAATATCCAATATCCCTTCCATTCTCGTAAGATATTTGCAGCTCGGGGAGACGGGTGGGGAATCCGATTGTAAAAGGGCAGGGATGCTCGTCGTGCCTTGCAGCATTCCAGATTTGCAATTTATACTATATTTAGATATTAATAGATTATAATAATGACAGCCGGAATGGCAGTTGTAGTTCAGAATATTCATTTTTGGTTTATCATCTAACTTCCGTCATTTGAGCACAAAAGTTTTGACGAGCATCTCCTCCCTTCTAAATATGGGAGGCCCCCCGGGATTTGCAGGACTCTAAAAGTTCATGTTCTACAGTTTCGCACAAATGAATATACCTTCCATGAAATGGATGTATATTGCCTGTATATGATGACAGTATCGTTGGCTGTATTATATAACAGGCTATATAACGATAGAAAATATTTGTAGGAACCTAGAACGTCACGTCATGTTCTACAGTGCCGTACAAATATTTCTGGAATAGACTTTCTATGTACTGAATGTATATTGCCTGTATATGATGACAGTATCGTGTGCTGTATTCATTATATACCAGGCTATACGTACATAGAAATGAAACGCCATTCTTTCACTAGGGTTCAGTTGTTCAGAAAGAGTAGTAGTAGAGGTCGAACAAAAGCAAAACAAGGAATCTTCTTCTTCATTTTCGGTTTTTATTTTCGGCACTTATTAATTATTCTACGTTTTGATTTTTTCAATAATAACAAGTGACAAACGAATTGAGCTTGATTATTATCGGTCAACGGCTAAGAATTTTGGATTTTTTTTTTTTCAGATTTGAATGCCGCCCGCTTTTAACCGCCTTGAACTAAGGAATTTCTACAGAGGGTTTTTAGTTAGTGTTTTCTTTACATTTCGACATTGAATGAGTTTAATTTTACTCTTAATTGCAAAATATTAATTTCATTGCGATACATATCCGATGGAATTCCGATCCGATACGATTCCGATGTGAATTCCTATGATACAAGTCCGATTCCAATTTGAAGCGATTCCCATTCGTTGTAAGAGAGTTGATGTTTTCACAAGGATCGGTGGATTTTGGTAGCAACTTACCTGACCTAAAAGCAAAAACGACCGAAAAGCTTGTTAAGTGATTGCAGTGGCATTCCACCGGTTTGCCACCTTCTGTCTTGTGCAATGTGCATCCAAGACTAGACCACTGACGTTCTGCGGCAATAAAAGCAATTAGCATCCACAAATATTTACTAATAATTAATATAATAAAAACGACGCAAATTCATGAATATCATTAATATCATGGCAAAAGATACGGGAAGTATACCGCCAGCATCACTACCACTAATGCCGTCGCCACCGACCGCCATCTTTACCTGCACCACGACCATCACAATCCTAATAGCACCACTACCACAAACGACGTAACCACAGCCATCACCGACACCACTGATAAGATTACTAACGCCACTAACTTCACCAACATCACAAACAACACCTGCAGCACTTCCAACAATAAACAAGAACACTTTCACTGATGTCGCCGATGTAACATCATACTAGAAGTCGTTCATACAATTTTGTCTTCCAAAACATCACCACCACAAGCTGCAACTCTTTCATCACCATCACTATACTCACGAGCTACATCCCAGAAGACACAACTTGTCGGAGTACCAGGGTTCCCATCACTGTCCTTCAAGTTTGGAAATGTCAGTCTTACAGGTTCGGTTAAATTCTGCACGGATTCCTTGTATACAGAACTTGATATCACCTCATCACTTATTAGCAAAGGTTCCCCGTCTGTTTCCTGAGGACTTGCCTGAAACAGTTTATTGTTTGCATAATAAATAAATCCAATACGGATGGATGATTGAATACTGTTTTCAAGAATGGTTCTTGGTAGCTTTACAAATATGCCATCGTCCTTGTCGTTGCCTTTACCAAAGGTGATACCTTGGAAAGTACTGCGAGTTACTTCTATTGCTCGTATGGCAACATTAGTGCTATTAATAACCCTTGATTTTGAGCCTTCCTCAAAGGGGATCTCCTGATTCAGCCTTTCTAATGCCATGATAAACCTATGGAATTGAAGAAACACCTAATGTTGTTGCACTATATTGACATGCAAAAAAATGATAACAGGATGTCATCGAAACGTCCAAAACTTTTCGCGTTTATCTTTCTTATAAAATCTACCAAAGTAACCAGGAAATTATGATGGGAGGTCAGTTTTGAGATTTGATAATTTCAAGTCATTTGCCTTTCTTAAGTTAAGGTGGCCCGCACCTATAGATTTGTTTGACGGGCATGAATTTCAATCGCGTCTTTTTGCATCAAAACCTTGTTTGATTTCTACTACACATCGTACCAGTCAGCGCAAAAACTTCTAAGGACTAGATTGGCCGGAAAATTCCTGTATGTATTTCTCTATGCCTTTACACTGGCTCAATGAAATATGAAAAATTCATTTTGGATTTTTGGATTTATAAGCATTTTTTCTCAAAGAGCCAATTTTAAATATCGTCAATATCTCAAAATATTTTACTCTTTTCAAAGAAAAATAATTACTTGTTAATTGCAAGGCTTGAAGACTCATGACCGCAAATGTTTCAGAAATCAAACAAGGATTTGATGCAAAAAGACGCGATTGAAATTCATGCCCGTTAAACAAATCAATAGCACCGGTGCACCGGTCAAATGAGTAAGTGTAGAAAGGAACAAATAATAGACATAAAAGAACGTGCTTACAGGAAAAGTCTTTCAGAAAGAAGTGGATTGGAAATAACCTTAAAAAATGAAGAACTGCATTGAAAAAGCCCTTACCTTGTTGAAGCACTTGAGCTCCAGGCAAGGACAAGTTTTCTCATTTCCATGACAACGTCAATCATCTCAACAACTATACTAGCAGTCTAAATGAATGGGTGGAAAAGGGGATGTCACGGTTACAAACCATCGGAGATATTGATTTGAATCGTATACATTAAAACAAATTAACCTGGACTGAAAGGAAAAACGTGGTCTCTACCTCGTTCAACTCATCTTCTTCCGATAAGATGTTATCCACCATGTCTGCAGCAAGATCAGCATCAGCCTCAGACATGTCTTTAGCGGATCCTGACTTAAATAGCTTGGTAAAGTTTTTAGCAACTTCTTTGGCATTGCGAGAGTTGAGCCTGATCTGTAAATAGGAATCCATAGAAGTTAACCAGCAGCCAGTGGCGTACTCAGCTTGTGTGCCTGCAGGCACGTGCACATACCTCCAATTGTTTTTTAAGAAATCGGTATCACAATACTCTGGTTCTGATCTGTGCCTGCAGATTTTATAATCTTGGGTACGCCCCTGCCTAAAGCTTTATAAGAAAATTTCAGTAAAATCTTAGTCGACCCTACCTTGGATAATCTATACATTCTCTCGGTTTTCTTTGACTTGTATGCGCAGTTATCATAAACCGTGTCATTCCATTGAGCACCAGTAGTGAAGTTCCCGCCACATGTTCGTGTAGCATACCGCCCACTGGGTCCCAAAGGACACTCAACAGCCTTTGAGTCACCTATTTTTGTTGAGCTCCATGCGAAGAAGCCTTGGATGTTTTGCTTTCCTGTCGCTTCTTTGATACATGTTCCTATAAAGATGAGATACTGAGTCATAAACATTCGACGAACTGATAGTTACATGCTACACGTTAGATCTTGCCATTAGATCAGTCATCTAAAATGCACCAGCACTCCCTAATCTGAAGCGTAATGGATGTTTGGACAAGGGGTATGGTCAGTTAGAAACTTGAACGTGTATATATATCATTTTTGTGATTTACAGTCATATAGAGAAAGCAATATACATGGCTATATTATCTTAGTCCATACCTGTGTCTTTTACTGAGATTGATTGCCAATAGATCTTCCAGCCTTCGATCTCGTTCTTCTTCGTTCCTTCTGTAAATATTTTGACTAGGTTTTTATAATACCTGTCCAAGTCTTCGTCTTGGCTTTTTTTCTTTCCATAAATAACACATTCCACACGAATGTTTTTGGACCACTCCTCCCTGTCACGACAACATATAAACATAAAAAACCAAAGCAAATTGCCAAACTCGCTAAAACTTTTCAAGTTAATATCCGAAAAAAAGGCAAGATCTCCATATTTCCGTATCTTTTTGTGTACGAAAGCCATTATTAAATATCTTGAAATTGCAGTCAGTTTATGTTTATCAAATGTTTTTGCTAGTTTTACAATTAGACGTTTCGATCCCTGATCACGGATCTTCTTCAGTAAAAACCGATGTTTACACGCGCGCAAAACTGAACATTTAAAACGTCAGAGAACGAAAAACTAGCAAAAAAATTATAAAAAAACAGCCATTATTATTCAAACACTCAGTACAGTTCAGTTTAGTCTTATTTTGATTGCTTTATTACTAACCAGTGTCTGCATGTAGTTCTGTGTTTATACTCTCTTGGTGTATCTTTGCTTGAAAGGTAATTAGCAATTTCTCCACAAGATTGACAAGGGTCCTGTAAAGAAAAGTAAACCGCATACCATCAACACATTACTGGAAAAGATTAAAGAGTAGCAATCAGTAAAGATTCCTGGTGAGTCGGAGAAGTAGATTCAACCAATCAAAGCACTAAGGAAAAGTTGCAAGTAAATTAGTTAAGGCTGCGTCAATTACCTTGTTTTTCTTTGCCTTGAAACTTAAAATTGAAGTGAAGTAATCTGGAAAGAATGATAAGCAAGTGATAAGTAAAAAAAAAGATTAAAAAAATGACAAGATCTGTTACTGGTGCAATATTCCCAAGATGGGACGAGAAGGGTGAAGTAGAAATATAGTAAAATCGATCTTGTGTACTTTGATATCTTTAATTCCATCAAGCAGTGGAACATTTAATCTGGGATTTGTTGTATTAACATCATTATAAGACCCTGTAACTTACCTGTAACAACAAGTAAAGCCCTTCCACTTGCTGCTGTACCATATCTATTACTTGCTTTACACCAATAGTAACCCTGATTATAAACGTCCATTGTTACAGTGTTGGTGACGATTTCATTTGTTCCCTTGTACCACGTGATATTAGCAGGAAGAGAGCTTGATACGACGCAAGATAATATGACTTGTGTTCCGGATGTAACACTCTTAGACTGTGGTCCTCTGGTGATTTGGGGTTTTACTGGAATAGGTCAGCAAAGGATGAGATAGAAAACAGAGAACTAAATATGGTGTTTAGATGTTGTCCTACACATAACCCTTCGCAGGTAAAAGCTATAGATTGGTGAAGACATCGTCTGATGATGGAAATTATTACTGGACTTATATCGCCTTCCGAAAATTAAAGCTCATATCAGGAGGAAGCATTGTTCTGAACATGATCTTTCAGGTAATAGAGGCTGTCTTCATTAGAAAGATCTCATCTTTCTGATCTGAAAAATCAGCTTGCGTGCATAAGGTCTATTAGAATTACATTGTTAAATTTACGAAAAGGCAAGGCATATTAATTGATAATTGAATTTCTAGATATAAGATATGTATACGCAGCAATATTGTATAAAGCTTGTCTCCTAGTGATGTTGGTTAGAATTAGACGTCAGTGGTTAAAATTAGAAAGAAGCTGAATAAGAATGACGTAAGATAGATTGTGGGCATACGACTAATTGTCCATTTCACTAATACCAAATTTGCCGCTAACATTTCTCTGTTTTATATCCTTTAGCTTTTTTATAACGCTGTCTCTATCTATTGGCTCCAACATGACATGTACATGCTCGAATCTACATCCTTAACAATATCAGAAGAGGAATTGCGAGGGTTTCAATGAAATCTGTTACACAAGTAAATTATTCAATACATAGAGAAAATAATTTCCGTTAACAATATCATCTTGGTATAGGCGCGGGGACGCCGGCTTCACGACTTGTAACCTTGTCTTTTGTCCATCTTCGTTTCCGTGTAAAAAGTTCATAACAGACCTCTTTACCTTCGTATGCAAATTTTCCATTTCAGACCACATGACATTCCCTTGAGAAATGTTCTTTTGTTAAAATATTTACACATGAAAGAATCAACTCCCAAGAGTGGCATCACGTCGTCTGAAATGGGCACAACAAACAACGAAAGTAAAGAGGTCTATCAATTATCGATCATGCACCAGTCTGAGATAAGATTAATGATTATACATATCATCAGTACTTTGAATTACTAAGCTATAAAGTCAGCTTAGTTAGGTAAGATTAGTATAGTATAACTTAGTGGTTAGGCGTTTTCGGTTATGTCGATGACCATTTCAAAATAACATACTCAATCAAATGAAGGAAACAACTTCATCCAGCTCGTTTTCAGAACGTAAAAACAACTTACAAACAAAGGCGTAGACGTCATTAGCAAAAGCTCCACCAATGCCTTTTGAACATGCGGTAGAATTACCATATCTGGCGTATGTAAGACTTGCGTTCACTCCAGACCAACATTCACGCCCATCCCACTGAACACCAAACACTTGGTACCCTTTACTCCATGAGAGCGTGGCACATCTCTTGATTAAAGAAATATTTCCTTTCGGCCAGTTAATTCCAAGAGATTCAGGCATGGCACGCGTCCTTTTATCTTTAAAGCATCCAATGTACCGATAATAGATTTCATTACTGACGTTATCTGATAGGACATACAATTTTCGAAATTGCTACACATTACACACGACAAAACGTAAAAGAAAAAGTTCATGTATAAAACCTACACAAAGTAGATGAGTTGGTATGCGAAGACTAAGATCCAGCACTGAGAAAATCCTATCTATTGATTGTGAGAAAATCAAAACAAAACACAACAGATGGAAACGGATAAGTTCGGACTGGTCAATTTCCATTGATATTCTATAGAGGCATCCTTAAGCTTGCCGAACCAAGAAACACTCTATCATTACATATAGAAAATGCGAATATCTTATTCCAGATACTAAGTGCAAACTTAGATCTAGGGTGCTTACCATTTAACCCAGAAAAAAAAAACACAAAATCCGGTTGGAAAACGAATGGTAGTATGTGTCATTCCGATCGGAAAATTCTGGAAAACTCGGTCTTCGGATTGTGGTAATCCACTTTTCCCGTTCTTTTCGGTTCTTCTAGTAGATGCGTGTACCATTTGTCAGAAGTTTGTCTGATTAGAATCGAGATTAGAAAAACGCTTACCATTCCAACAAGATGGATTGGTTTAAATGTTAAGCACCCCTAGTTCTCGTTACTAAAATACAGAATAGATCGAAGAGTTTCACGGAAGACATGTCGCGATTTCCTTGGGGAAACATAAATGTTTTTATGCTTTTCATGTTCATATTAACGAAACGTCGTTAGTCTTTTAAATGATGAATTATATTTCTAAAAAATCTACAGCCTAATCATTTATCACGAAAACTTGAGCCTCAAAAATATGATACAGCATTCGTAAAAAGACAACTATTTGATATATTAACTCATTAAATCATACCCAAGACCACCATGATTTTTTTTCTTACTTACTTTCTTCAGTTGTTGGTGTAATCACTGCTGGTGTTACTGTTACTCGAGGTACTGAGGTTGTAGGCACACTCACTGTAGAAGAAATAAATCCAAACCAGACACCTAAGATTGATGCTGCTTCGCTTTGCAATAACTAATCTTGAGATGCTTTATCAGATGACAAACTTTTTTTGCTAATTCAAAACTCTCCCTAGTCCCTTGCTCGTTTCTAAAGTGGCCTATTGTGCGCGCGTGACAAATCTAAATGAAGCTTGGAGGTTGTGGCCTACAATCTTGAAATAAAAAAAGGTGCAATCGTTTTGATATAACACTGAAAATCGAAGCTTCAATATTAGTAAATACGTGATGTTGGAAACGAGGGATGCAAATCTTAATGGAACACCAAGCATGCGATTTCCAGGAGGCACTTAGATAGTTTAGAAACTCTTTCCAAAAATTCTTTTTCGTGTATATATATGTATATGTGTATTAAGGCAAGGCTTCATGTTTAGATTTATGCATGAACTTACTATAGATTCGATACACTTCTATTTTCAAGTGTCCACCAGTACCATTACATGGTCCAGTAGCAGCACCATGTTTGTTATAAGTAACATCAGCGTTGTTCCCAGACCAGCATTGACCACCGTTCTGTAGACCGAAGACCTTAGTGAATCCTCTTTTCCACGCAGCTCTTGCACAGCTCTGGATTGGATTAGGATCGCTGGTGTTTTTATGGGCAACAAGGACAGGCATGGCCCTATCGGCGGCATTTTCATTATAACAGCCAATATGGGAGAACTTAACTGAGATGGTAGGAAAGGTATACTTGTCAACAATGTCGTAATGATTTGACCAATCAGCAATCATGAAAATCTGCTGGCTTACTTCACTGATCATCAACCTGTATTTGAATATTCATACATATATTTTTTTCCGGAAAAGTAAACTGAGAAACTTACATGACCAGAAGTAGACATCATTGGCCTTCACTCCACCAGTACCATCCGTACAGCTACTATCTTGACCATATTTGGCATAGACAAAGATGGCGTCTATCCCCGACCAGCATTCACCATTGTTCTGCACACCGAATGCTTTATAACCCTTTAGCCCTGCTGCATTTGCACAGTTCCTGACTTTATCGATATTGCTAAGGTCACTTTGGCTGTAATTAGCCAGTAGGATAGGCAAGGACCTGTGACTGATGTCTTCTTTATAGCAGCCAACATGAAAATACCTATCATCTGATGATAGGACAGAACATCATATCAGACCATATCATGTAAGGCAAAAATAATTTCAAGACTGAACCATAGACTAGCTGAAAAATACTTGTTGGGCAAAACAGAAGGAAATTAGAGTACATTTTGAGGCTATCTATCTTCAGAAGCCTACTAAAACTGGGAACATGGCATTGCTTTGATTTAGAAATATATCAGTTCCGTGTTTATAAATATTTTAAATCCTTGGCTGCTGACAAATCATGTGGTATTATGATTCCGCGATTGACGAGCTCGAGCTCTAATGATGAACTTTTTTTTATAGTATCATGTTAAAATCACTGAAAATCAAAAGAATTATTATACCTATATTTAAAAAGTTAATTTTGTAAGCATATATATTATATAGTTTTCTCTTACCAGGGGATATTGCTTGACCAACAATTGCTAGACATATGATTAGTAACACCAAAATGTACTGCACCAACGACATGATACTATCAACTGCTGTCTTCCAGATCGACTGTGGTACTGAATTCAGCCAGGAGTAGTTAAGATTCTTCTTAGACTGCCCTCTTTACAGACTCATGAATCGTCGTAGAGGGAATTCTGATCGTTCAGAGACGAAACGGAAATAGCGTTCGAAACTGCATCTAATTTAAATTTTAAATTACAATATAGGCTATAGGATATAGGCTTTGAAGTTGTGAACTGACCCTTAGCCACCCCTAGCTGTAAGATTGACGTCAGATTGGCTACAAAAACAATGGAATTCTAAAAAAGATATGAGCAAAGGAACTGAGAAGTCACAAACACACAGACCAAAACAAGTGAGCAAAAGCAAACAAACAAACAAACAAACACAAAATCAAATCAAGAAACTTGTAATATTAAGGAACCTTTTATTATATAGTTATAAAGTGGATGGGGGGAGGGGGAAGGGGTGGGGGCGTTGGAGACTAGGAATGGTAAAAATCAAAACTAATTTTATGAAAACCTATTACCCCCACTATCCAAATAAGTAATTTTTTATGTTTCTGTGTGCCTGTGAAAGATTCAAGTGACCCCCTTCTTTTATCTCGCACATTTTATGACTAGCTTCTCTTTTCTCTGTGAATAGTTTGGCAGCCCCCTGAAAATACATGGTTGGTGATTGGCTTTTTAGTGGAATTCTCGTACAGTACTTGAACGAAATCATATATTTTATTATCATAAATTTCATAGTGTTAGTTACAAAAAAAAGGAAGCTGTGAACACCAGTCTGCCTGTCGACTATTGGTATCATCAAATCGTCCGCCTTTCCGTGATCATCATCTATGTTATATTATGGCAATGGAAGAACACAAATGTTTCTCTATCTTAAAACTTTTAAATAATTTAATTTTTTTTTTTAACTTTTAATTTAAAAAATTGTCTTAACCAAGGTCTCCTTTTACTTCTCGTCACCTTATCGATTGCTAACTTCTTGATAGCGATAACAACAATGGCGATGAATTCTGTCATTCTTTTGACCATCTGGAAAACAGCACCACTTCACATAACCTCATGCATTCAAGCCCAGCATTATTATTGATAATGACTTTTCATTGTTGAACAGTCAAATGCGTAATGTAAATCCACAAGCGCATCGAGATATTTGCTCGAATAAAAGAAAAGAAAAGAAAAACGATTGTGTTAAATATTTCAAATAAGTAGGTTGTTAGTAGGTTGCTATTTGCATGATCATAATAAATGGTAGGTTTGCTCTCTTATAATTTCTCATTTCCATTCAATTTGCGAAGCGCGGAACTTGGAAACCTTACCATGGACCTCTGACTTACCTTTTCTAACCCGATGAAAAACCGGACTGTTAGCAGCCATTGTCAAAACTCTTCATACGTGGATCAATCTAGCAACTAAAACCTACTTTTGGAACTATTATTTTAGCAAATAACATTCAAATCAGTTTGAATATAAAAGTTTTGCAATGCACTTTTACCCAACGAATATTTCTCTTTTTACACTTTAACAATTTGTTCTAAGAAATATCCGTTATCCCTTCCATTCTCGTAAAATATTTGCAGCTCGGTGAGGGGGGGGGGGGGGGTGGGTAATCCGATTGTAAAAGGGCAGGGATGCTCGTCGTACCTTGCACGATTCCAGATCTGCAATTTATAATATATTTAAATATTAATAGATTATAATAAGGACAGCCGAAATGACAGCTGTAATTCAGGATATTCATTTTTGGTTTATCATCTGAATTCCGTCATTTGAGCACAAACGTTTTGACGAGCATCTCCTCCCTTCTATATATGGGAGTCCCCCCGGGATTTGCAGGACTCTAAAAGTTCATGTTCTACAGTTTGCACAAATGAATAGATTTTCTATGAAATGATTGTATATTGCCTGTATATGATGACAGGATCCTGGGCTGTATTATATACCAGGCTATATAACGATAGAAAATATTTGTAGGAACCTAGAACGTCACGTCATGTTCTACAGTGCCGCACAAATATTTTTGGAATAGACTTTCTATGTACTGAATGTATATTGCCTGTATATGATGACAGTATCGTTGGCTGTATTCATTATATACCAGGCTATACGTACATAGATATAAAACGCCATTCTTTCACCAGGGTTCAGTTGTGAAGAAAGAGTAGAGGTCGAATAGAACTCACGGTCGTTTCGCGACGATACTTTCTTGACAAACTAAAGAAACATGAGCATGAGAAATTTGGATTTTTTGTTTTTTTTTGTTTTTGCAAATTTAAATGGCATCCGCTTTGAACCGCCCTTGAACTAAAGAATTTATACGAAAGACTGTTAGTTAGTGAATTTTCTACATTTCGGCATCGAATGAGTTTAATTTTATTCCTAATTGCAAAATATTAATTTCATTGCGATACGAATCCGATGGAATCCCGATCCGATACAATTCCGATGTGAATTCCTATGATACAAGTCCGATTCGAATCCGAAGCGATTCCCATTCGTTGCAAGAGAGTTGATGTTTTCACAAGGATCGGTGGATTTTGGTAGCAACTTACCTGACCTAAAAGCAAAAACGACCGAAAAGCTTGTTAAGTGATCGCAGTGGCATTCCACTGGTTTGCCACCTTCTGTCTTGTGCAATGTGCATCCAAGACTAGACCACTGACGTTCTGCGGTAATAAAAACAATTAGCATCCACAAATTTTGATTAATAATTAATATAATAAAAACGACGCAAATTCATGAATATCATTAATATCATGGCAAAAGATACGGGAAGTATACCGCCAGCATCACTACCACTAATGCCGTCGCCACCGACCGCCATCTTTACCTGCACCACGACCATCACAATCCTAATAGCACCACTACCACAAACGACGTAACCACAGCCATCACCGACACCACTGATAAGATTACTAACGCCACTAACTTCACCAACATCACAAACAACACCTGCAGCACTTCCAACAATAAACAAGAACACTTTCACTGAGGTCACTGATGTAACATCATACTAGAAGTCGTTCATACAATTTTGTCTTCCAAAACATCATCACCACCAGCTGCAACTCTTTCATCACCATCACTATACTCACGAGCTACATCCCAGAAGACACAACTTGTCGGAGTACCAGGGTTCCCATCACTGTCCTTCAAGTTTGGAAATGTCATTCTAACAGGTTCGGTTAAATTCTGCACGGATTCATTGTATACGGAACTTGATATCACCTCATCACTTATCAGCAAAGGTTCCCCGTCTGCTTCCTGAGTACTTGGCTGAAACAGTTTATTGTTTGCATAATAAATAAACCCAATACGAATGGATGATTGAATACTGTTTTCAAGAATGGTTCTTGGTAGCTTTACAGAGATGCCATCGTCGTTGTCGTTTCCTTTATCAAAGGTAATACCTTGGAAAGTACTGCGAGTCACTTCTATTGCTCGTATGGCAACATTAGTGCTATTAATGACCCTTGATCTTGAGCCTTCCTCAAATGGGATCTCCTGATTCAGCCTTCCAAGTGCCTTGATAAACCTATGGATTTGAAGAAACACCTAGTGTTGTTGCACTACATTGACATGCAAAAAAGGTTGAGGTTTGATAATTTTGCGTGCGGTCATTTGCCTTTAATTAGTTAAACTAAAAGATTTCGAAAGCGCGTTATTTGGTTAAAAAACGAGAAAGTGTAAGAAAGAAAAATAGTACATGATGTAGGAACGTGCTCACAGAAAGTCTTTCAGAAGAACGTACGTGGATTAGAAATAACCTGGCTGCAATTGCCAATGAAGAATTGTCGGTATTGATTCAACAGAAAATCAAAATCCTTACCTTGTTGAAGCATTTGAGCTCCCGGCAAGGACAAGTTTGCTCATTTCCATGACAACGTCAATCACCTCGACAATCATACCAGCCGTCTTAATGGATGGAAAAGGGATTGATAGTCACGGTTTCAAGATTTAGGCATCATATTATTACAGCTTATCCATAGTATGATATTCCGAATGAATTCAATTGTAGTCTTTACCTCGTTCAACTGATCTTCTACCGATAAGATGTTATCCACCATGTCTGCAGCAAGATCAGAATCAGCCTCAGACATGTCTTTAGCGGATCCTGACTTAAACAGCTGGGTGAAGTTTTTAGCAACTTCTTTAGCGTTGCGAGAGTTGAGCTTGATCTGTAAATAGAAAATGAGGAATCAATTCCCATTTAACCTGCGCAGCTTCAGTATCAAAATGTTTTAGTAAAATCTTAGTCGACCCTACCTTAGATAATTTATTCATTCTCTCGGTTTTCTTTGACTTGTAATTGCAGTTGTCATCTACTGCGGCATTCCATATGGCACCAGAATTAAAGTTCCCGCCACATGTTCTCGTAGCAGACAGACCACTGGGTCCCAAAGGACACTCAACAGCCTTTGAGTCACCTATTGTTGTTGAGCTCCATGCAAAGAAGCCTTGGATGCTTTGCTTGCCTGTGGTTTCTTTAATACACACTCCTATAAAGACGAAATACTGAATCAGCTCGGTTATGAAACAGGGTCTAAGGCCAATTTAAAAAATAAACATGTATGATAACCAGTGGTATACAATATTTAATGAGGAATTTTCCAGTAGTTTATCAGAGTCGATACCTGTGTCTTTCACCACGATTGATTTCCAGTTGATCTTCAAGCCTTCTATCTTGTTCTTCTTCGCTTCTTCTGTAAGAATCTCCACCAGTTTTCTATAATAACGGTCCAAGTCTTCGTCTTGGCTTTTCTTCTTTCCATAAATAATACATTCCACGCCAAGCGTGTTGGACCACTCCTCCCTACCATGAGAGCACATACACATTAAGAACCATGATATATGTGTAGCGAGATGACAAGTGTGATGCATGAGTTCAGTTTTTCAAGTTAAAACTCGTAAAGACAAGATCTCTTCATTTTCCTTTTTGTACAAATTGCCCATTATTATTAAAGTACAGTTCAGTTTATTTGTTACTTGTTCTGTAACGGATTGATATGTTACTCACCAGTGTCTACAAGTCGTTCTGTGTTTATACTCTCTTGATGTATCTTCGCTTGAAAGGTAATTAGAGATTTGTCCACAAGATTGACAAGGGTCCTGTAAAGGAAGGTAAACCGCATACCATCAACACATGGCTGGAAAAGATTAAAAAGCAGCTGCAGCCAATAACGTTTTCTGCTGAGTCAGAGAAGTAAATTCAACGAATCAAAGCACGAAGTAGAAAAAGGAGAAGGAAAAGTTGCAAGTAAATTAGATGAAGCTATGTCAATGTATAAGGATAAAAGGTGGGCATACACATGATGACTAAATATGAATTCATTACTTGGTTGTTTTTGTTTGGTTTGCTTTTCTTTGCCTTGAAACTTAAAATTGACGTGTAGTAATCTGGAAAAGAATGATAAGCAAGTGATGAGTAAAACAACTGAGCGCGTTGCTTATTACAAGATCTGTTACTGGTGCAATATTACCCAGATGGATGTGTTAAAAATATAGTAAAAACGATCTAGTGCTGACTGAGTTGTATTAACATCATTAAAAGACCCTGTAACTTACCGGTAACAACAAGTAAAGCCCTTCCACTTGCTGCTGTACCATATCTATTACTTGCTTTACACCAATAGTAACCCTGATTAGAAACGTCCATTGTTACGGTGTTTGTGACGATTTCATTTGTTCCCCTGTACCACGTGATACTAGTAGGAGGAGAACTTGATACGACGCAAGATAATGTGACTAGTGTCCCGGATGTAACACTCTTGGACTCTGGTCCCCTCGTAATGTTGGGTTGTTTTACTGAAATAAGTCAACAAAGCATGAGTAAGAGAGCAGAGAACTAAATATGATGCTCAGATGTTGCCCTACACAGATACCTTCACAAGTAAAAGCCTGATGATGGACATTATTACTGAGTAGAACTTGTAACTTAAATCGCCTTCCGAAAATCAAGGCTCATATCAGGAGAAAACAAGTAGTAAACTTACCCACACAGTGTCCATAACGCATGCGCAGATTATCAGGAGCTGATCCACATTTTCCAGCATTCGGGGAGTTTTTCCAGTTGAACACTGCATCCAGACATTCCCATCTCCCAGCACAACTTTCAGGATGTTGAGGTACAGTTACCAATGTCAAGCTTACTGATCCTATACAGTTGTTGCTAAGCAACGTAATGTTGATAGTAGGCCCTGGCACGATGATAGGGTTTTCAAATCTGTATTCGACGCTTCTACGACCCTCGATGTTACCAAACCTTACGTTGTTTGTTATGGGGTTTATCAACCTGTGTCTCATACTGACATTGAAGGTACTACAGCTATTTCCCGTTATATTCGTCACATGTATCTCGTTGATTGAATAAATATTCGTACTACTGACAACCACTTGTCTTGTATCGTTGATCTGTACAGTAATGTTTGTTTTTGAACAGGCTTTACTAGCCTTCTCGTATAACCGTCTTACATCTTTACACACTACACAAGTGATAGTAACCTTTCCATTTGGGTTAAAAATCTTTCCAATGGTATCATTTCCTGAGTCAGAAACATTAATGCTGATGACGAACTTATCGCCCTCTGAACATGTACAGTTTTTATTGATGGCGATCCTGCCGTTTTTATGGTAAATGCAGAAAGGAAAGGAAGAGTGACTGGCTGGTTGAGAACAGACATCTACATAACTAGTTATATTAGTTGCTCGTGCTTGGGACGGAGATTTAGTAACATTTGTTATCGTGTAAGACAAGGGTGTAATAACCATCAGGTCGGAGTTTGCCTGATAACTTGCTTTGAAGTTTGCCACAATCAATCCTGGTTTGACGTCATCTGGAGAGACATTCACTTCAAGACTTGAAACTTTGATTGGATTTTCAGCTGTAAAAACAATTGCATTGACTTTAGTACAACACAAAAAATGTTGGTACTAAAAAACCACGGGGAAATACGTTTAATCAAGTTGTGACTTCTTACCAGTACACGGTCCTGCAGTTTTCACGCCTTTTCTTCCCCATGTCTTTTTTCCTCTTTCACACTCATTGCATTTCGTATAGTTGTGTTTATAATGGTCCACTGGACATGGCTGACATTGTGTAAGGTTTCCATTGGGAATGAAACCAGAAGGGCAAACTGATAATAAAGATATAAAATAGAAAAATCATATTTTATGAATGTTTGTGAAGTGTTTATTTTTTATTTTTTTGATTATGGAAATCCTAATTGCAAGTCCTACTAGTAATTTTTTTCTTTTAATCTTCATATTTTTGAATGTTTATTATAAATAATTCAGTGCTGGTTTCGTTTTTGTTTGTTTCCAATGTTTTTTTTTTTAATATTTACAATATATCTTCTAATATCTCGTAGTATATTGTTATGGGAGGCAGCATGGTCGAGTGGTCAGAGTGTTGGTTTCGCAATCCGGTTTGCCAAAAGCTGAGACTGTGTTTTCCCGATTTCGATTAGGTCAAATTCAGCCTCTCGACCATGCTTATAAACAGCCAACTTACCTCCTTACCAGTTGGTTTTCTTAAAACGCTTTACTTTGTAATTATTATTAGTTCATTTGAGTAAGAGCATTGAGATTTCGAATGGGATGCGCTAAGAATAAAACTATTATTATACATAATATACAAAAAACAAAGAGATAATTAAAATACGACGTTTCGGAGTCATCATTATCAACTGAAAAGAATAAGTGATATTCACTTAATAAGGGGGTCATGATGATGACTCCGAAACGTCGTGTTTTAATTATCTCTTTGAATTTTTTAATATGTTGTTATTGTTGAAAGTTATATGATTTTTTTACTTCGGAGAAAATAATTATTGTTTGTAAGTTATACATCAATACTATAAGTCCTAGGATTTCTTAATTTTTTGACAATCCATTGATTGGAAAGCGAGAACACTTCGACACAAATATGTATTCGTAATGGCGCGAGGCCGTACGCAACATCTCTTTTGGAAGAGGTGGCTCTTAGCCAATCACAATGCTCCATTTTCGATAATTTATTATCCATCTCCATCTCCCTCCCACCTCCCTGCTATCCCGAACCAGCATTCACCATTGTACTGCACATCGAATGCTTTATATTCTTTTATAAAATCATGAATAATTAATGAGGAAAACACAATAGAAATCATTGTCCGTGGAGGAAGTTGTATATCTGATTTTCATAAACTTTAACTCCAATTAACTTGTGTCCCTGATTTGACACTCTTGGACTCTGGTCCACTGGTGATTTGGAGTTTTACTGAAATAAGTCAATAAAACATGAGAATGTGAGGTGGCCCTACCGAGACACTTTCACAGGTGTTCAAAAGCCATAGATTAACGAAAGCATCATGAGAGGATGGACAATACTACTGAACTTGTAATTTAAATGGCTTTCTGCAAACAAAAGCTCATATCAGGAGGAGACATGTAGTAAACTTACCCACACAGTGTCCATAACGCATGCGCAGATTATCAAGATCTGATCCACATTTTCCAGCATTCGGTGAGTTTATCCAGTTGAACACAGCATCCAGACATTCCCATCTCCCAGCACAACTTTCAGGATGTTTAGGTACAGTTACCAATGTCAAGCTTACGGATCCAATACAATTGTTGCTAAGCAACGTAATGTTGATAGCAGGCCCTGGCACGATGATAGGGTTTTCAAATCTGTATTCGACGCTTGTACGACCCTCGTTGTTACCAAAACTCACAATGTTATTTGTAACGTTTATCAGCCCGTGTCTCATACTGACATTGAAGGTACTACAGCTATTTCCCGTTATATTCGTCACATGTATCTTGTTGATTGAATGGATATTCGTACTATTGATAACCACTTGTCTGGTATCGTTGATCTGTACAGTAACGTTTGTTTTTGAACAGGCGTTACTAGCCTTCTCGTATAACCGTCTTACATCTTTACACACTACACAAGTGATAGTAACCCTGCCATTTTGGTTGAAAATCTTTCCAATGGTATCATTTCCTGAGTCAAAAACATTAACGCTGATGACGAACTTATCGCCGTCTGAACAGCTGAAGTTTTTATTGGTGGCGATAGTGCCGTTGCCATGGTAAATGCAGAAAGGATAGGAAGAGTGACTGGCTGGTTGAGAACAGACATCTATGTAATCAGATATTACAGCACAAAATCTTGTTTGTGAGAAGTATCTTGTAACATTTGTTATCGTGTAAGTCAAGGGTGTAATGACATGAGAATTTGCTTGGTAACTTGCTTTGAAATTTGCCACCATCATTCCTGGTTTGACGTCATCTGAAGGGACATTCACTTCAAAGCTTGAAACTTTGATTGGATTTACAGCTGTAAAGAAAATTACATTTGTTTTTAATGCAACACAAAATAAGTTGGTACTCAACAACCACGGGGAAATACGCTTAATCAAGTTGTAAGTTGTGACTGCTTACCAGTACATTTTTCTGCTTTTCTTCCCCATGTTTTTTTTCCTCTTTCACACTCCTTGCATTTCGTATAGTTGTGTTTATAATGGTCCACTGGACATGGCTGACATTGTGTAAGGTTTCCATTGTGAATGAAACCAGGAGGGCAAACTGATAATAAAGAAATAAAATAGAAAAATTATATTTTATGAATGTTTGTGAAGTGTTGTGCATTTATTTGATTATGGAAAGCTTAATTGCAAGTCCTGCTAGTATGTTCTTACTTTCAATCTTCATATTAATAAATGTGTTTTCTATAAACCTTTCAGGCCTTTCTTGCTTTTGTTTGTTTGTTTTTCTTTTCTTTTTTTACTTATTGTAGATAGTAAAAATATCTACAATTATATAAGCTCATTCCAATTCATTGCTAATTGTAATGTTGTATATGAATATGATCGTCGCGGGGTATTAAGCAATTTAGGTAATTACAAGTATAGAAGCCCGAAAAACATTTCGGGGCTTCAACGGGATTTGAACCCATGACCTTTGCAGAACGGTTCTGCAAAGGTCATGGGTTCAAATCCCGTTAAAGCCCGATATTTTTTTCGGGCTTCTATACTTGCAATTACTTAAATTGCTTAATACTCCGCGACGATCATATTCATGCCTTTTTTACTCCGACGAAGGACTAGCGTCCGAAACGTCAGTAAGTGATCTCTCTTATTTTTTACGGTGTAAAATTTAACTTTTTATCCATACTGTTTCATTAGAAACACCGACGCAGCCCACACTAGCTTACCGCTAGTTATCCTCTCATATTCATACACAATTTATTAACAGCGGATCAGACCAACTTACATAATATGCTAACTTACTGTGGACAAAGACGTAGACGTCATTGGACCAGGCTCCACCAATACCATTCACACAATTTGTAGCAATACCATATCTAGCATAGGTAAGAAAGGCGTTCTTTCCAGAAAAGCATGCGCGCCCGTAATACTGTACACCAAACATTTGGTACCCTTTACTCCATGAGATCTTCGCACATCTCCCTATTGAAGCTCGATTTCCGGATGGCCAAAAATAATCGTATAAATATTCAGGTATGGCACGATCCCATGTATCCATAAAGCATCCAATGTTCCGATAGTAGATCTCATTACTGGTATTATACCCTAGTGGATGATATGAACGGTGTAAGTCGTACTTTATATACCAGTTACAGTATGTTACTCTAATACTAAACTTTGAATAGGTCTAAGTCAGGGGACGGCTACCCCACAGATACGTTTTGCATCTGGAGAAATGAAAAGAAACATTAGGAAGTCCAGGGGGAGGGGGGTACTCCGATGTATAGCTGATTATAGACAGCTGAGACAGCTGAGACAGGGTATATGATTTCCATGAGATTGTCTGGTTTATCATTCAATCATGGATTGGTTAGCGCTATTTAGCGTTATCTAGTCTTAGATAGACCACATTCAATTTTTTGTCGAAACTTTTTAGTGCGTATATACAGGGCATAGGATTTCTCTTACATGTTAGGAGTGTGTCTTGATGAGTGTGTCCAAGCTTTGATTTCGGATCCCAGCGACACATACCTATAACTGAACTATCTCTAGCCAGGAGAGAGACCCCGGCACAGTAATTACACTGTAAATAACGTCAAGGGTGGGCATCGAAATACTTACGATGGCATCTACACCTGTTTTTTTTTTCTAGGATATTGTAATTATTTATGCTTATTGGTGTGACGCAACGAAATTTATTCAAGTTTAAAAAAGTCCACAAACGGTAAACTCGGTAACATTTTGGCCTTTTGTGTACGAACGAGTGGTGTGTATAAGAAGTTTACTCGTAGCGAAGTCGCCATTTAATGACAGCTTTCGAGAAAACAAACTTTCCGGCTGACAATTAGAGAAGCATGCGGATGTATTCACAAATGTTTAAAAATATAAGGTTATAATTTTAGCTTTAGACGATTTTCAAATCCATCGATTACTTCAATTACTTCAATTTCAGTCTCAGGAGGTCAACAAAACATTTTCACTGCGACTCAGTATTCCATCGGACGTGATCATGAGTCACCTAACATCTCCTTCAGTTCATAATCAACGATAATACATTAAATTAACCTTACCAGCTTTTCCATTGGATTGTGCTTGTCCGTTTATCGCTAGAGATATGACCAACAACAGCAACATGATAATACTGTTTTGGCTGTTATGGCTTTCCGTTGAAAGACCTTCACTGAGTAAGCTGCGTGTATCAACCTGAATCTTAAGTTCTTAATATGGTTACTCACATTAGTATAACTAGATTTTTGTGTTATAAAATTATAGTTTCTAAACAGCGAGTTTGTTAAAGAAGGTGGATGTTATCGAGAGATGAGCCAGACGAGGAATTTGGACACCAGCTGTTTTTTGGTATGAGTGCGTAGGCATGAAGCTGAATCAATATTAGGACGGATAGTTGTGAACTGACCTTTAGCCAACCCTGACGATAGTGTGACGTATATAAATAAAAATCAATTGAATTTGCTGATAGTAGGAGCGATATGTGAAACACCAAAGCTGAAAATTATTTGAAAAAGTAACCCCACACTCTACTATGATGCTTTATAAATATTTCCAAGTTTGCCCCCTTTGCATCCCACAATTTAAAATGGCTGCCGTATTGGTAAGAAGGTATATTTAAAAAACAGAGCAAATTTGCGAACAACAAAAGCAAAATGTAAGAAAACGATCAAGAGCACTGAAGAAATGAGCTATAAGAGACGAATTTAACAATGTGACCTCTTGGTAGAATCGCCCATTCATTCTCATGTTTTCGATCACTGAACTTCAATGTTTCCGATTGCGTGGGGTTCCTCGAGTGTAGGATTGTCTTGGAATGAATATATAGTCTTCCGTGGTTATTGTATTCATATTTCTAGCTTCAAATAAGTTCACAGTATTTCAAGCTCACAAAGGCTAACTTGAATGCTGAATAAGCGGAGCACCATATTTAAGAATAAGAAAAAATGGCTTGATTGCGTCATCGCCTTGTCCTTACAATATACATACTTATAAAATAAATTAAATAGTACGCACGCTCTGATTGGCTGATAGCCATGTTTGCATGAGGCTATGTAAATACATAAAAAACATCGCTTTTGGACAGACAGTAAACATTTTTATGGATCACGAAGTAGTCTTTAGGAATTCAGGTGTTTTTTTTTAGTGAACAATCGTATATTTTTACTTTATTTCGTTCGCCTCCGATCGGCAAATCAAAGAAGACTTTTTTTCAAGAGTTTTGATATTTCTATACATAATTGTTGTCTATTTAACAATTAGTCCTCGAGTCCGAATGGTCTACGAGTCAATAGTCCATGAGGCCGAAGGCCGAATGGGCTATTGACTCGTAGGCCATGAGGGCGAGAGGTCTAATTGTTTTAGTAAAAACCTACTAATCAGTCCAATAAAAGGATGCAAAAAGTTTTGGATTTTGCTTTAAATATATATTTTTTGGTTTTCAAAACCGGCGCTTTTCGCTACTAGAGGTCTATCACTAATAGACCCCTAGTAGCTCAGCCAATCACAGGGCTCGATTGGTGATAGACCATTAGTAGGTTTTTTCTAATTTACTCTAGACAATATAAATGACCCAAAATGCATTTCGGTCCTGGAATGCACTATTCAGTAAATGCAGTATTCAGTATTCAACGTTTTTTGAAATAGCTGTATAAGACCATGTAATAATGTCGTTCAAAATTTGATAAGAAAATATTCAAGAACATTTCCAAAGGCTGAGAAAGGAAATTATCATTTTGCATTAATAACTCTGTCTCTTGCTCTTGTAAAGTTCAACTGAACTAGACGGAAGGTAAGCAAGTTCCTACTTGAACAAAACTATATTTTAATTTAAAGCAATTGAAAATTCTTTAGATTTTATAAGTGCTTTTTCTGGTGTTGGAACTGACAAGTTACAAAAACAAGGTCAGAAAAGCAAGAACACCAGCAACCGGTTGACTATTGGTATCATCAAAAGTTCATATCTAGATGTGTCCATCTCGTATTAGGATGGCACCCGATGTGTTTCAGGAATGAGTTATTTTTAGACAGAACCGCACAATCAATCACATTCCTCAAAATTACACGCGATGCGCTGATTGGTTGGTTTGAATTTATTCATTCATTTATTGGCAATGTTTAAACAGGCGGTGTCCAATTCAGCTGAGGCTGATATAAATGGAGGCCTGTATTACGAAAAATGAAAAATAAACCTGAAAATATAATTGAGCCGGCAAAAGCAAAACAAGACGAAAAGAAAATAACAATGGTGCTGTACTTATGATTTTCACATAAAATCATAAAAAAGGTATTTCTGGATAAAAATTGCTTTGACACTGAAATCCTTATATATTCAACGATTACTTTCTCTGAAATAAAATCATAAAAGCGATTTGAAGTCACCACATTTGACATAGATAAGCGATTTGTCGTTCAAAAATCAATTTCGTACTGACTTGAACTAAACTAGATCAAAACAGGTAAAAGCGACTTGAATACCTCAAAAATGAAACAAAAGTAATTTTACACTGATGAATAAGGATTCTACAATTTCATCAAGTTAAGGTATTGCTAAAAATAACTCATTCCTGAAACACATCGGACGTTGGATATTGGAAGATGGACATTTCTAGTTATGGACTTCTGGTATCATCAAATCGTCCGCCTTTCTTCTGAGATCATCATCTATGTGATATTATAGCAATGGAAGGAAACAAATACTATTCTAGCTTAACACCTTAGAGCAGATTTCGTAAGTGTGAAAAGGCACGGCACACGACAGGGTTCGGGCACGGCGCGGACACGGATGTGAATGTCGAATGTTTTCATACGAGGCACGACACTGGCACAGTTTTTCATAGTCCGTCATACGAAAACTGCTCTATCGATTGCTAACTCTTAACATTGATGACAGCAATGGCGTTGAATTCTGTCCGTTCTATTGACCATCTGGAAATCGGTATCCGACTTCACATAACTTCATTTGTACTTCAAGCCCGGGATTATTTGATGACTTTTCATTGTCGAGCAGTCAAATGTGTAATGTAAATCCACATGCGTATCAAGATATTTCCTAGAAGAAGAAAAAAAGAAACGATTCTGTTAAAATTCTTAAATTAGTAGGTTTTTTTGAAGGCTGGTGCCTTCGCCTTACAATAGACTGAGTCATTTCAGCAGCTAGTTTTTTGCTATTTGCATTATCCTTCTAACAGCTTTATTGGGAACTAATATAACAATGTGTTAAATACCAATACCAATACCAATACCAAATTTTTTAGCATAACTGCGTTTTATTCTAGTTGCCCCCAGATCCTGGGTCCTCGCTACGCCACTGAGGGCCACTGACTTACCTTTTCTGATCTGATGGTCGCGTACGATTAGTCGCCATTGTCATAACTCTTCACACGTAACTAAAACCTACTTTTGGAACTATTATTTTAGCAAATAACATTCAAATCAGTTTGGATATAAATTATTTGCAATGCACTTTTACCCAACGGATATTTCCATGTTTACACTGTAGTACAAGTGTCAGAATTATCCGATATCCCTTCCATTCTCGTAAGATATTTGCAGCTCGGGAAGGGAGGGTGGGGAATCCGATTGGAAAACGACGGGGATGCTCGACGCGCCTTTTAGGGTTCCAGATCTGCAATTTATAATATATTGAAATATTAATAGATTATATTAAGGACAGCCTGAATGACAGTTGTAGTTCAGGATATTCATTTTTGGTTTATCTTCTGACTTCCGTCATTTGAGCAAAAAAGTTTTGACGAGCATCTCCTCGCTTCTATATATGGGAGGCTCCCGGGATTTGCAGGACTCTAAAAGTTCATGTTCTACAGTTTCGCACAAATGAATATACCTTCTACGAAATGGATGTATATTGCCTGTATATGATGACAGTATCGTTGGCTGTATTCATTATATACCAGGCTATACGTACATAGAAATGAAACGCCATTCTTTCACCAGGATTCAGTTGTGAAGAAAGAGTAGAGGTCGAATAGAACTCACGGTCGTTTCTTGACAAACTGAAGAAGCATGAGCATGAGAATTTTGGATTTTTTTTTTCTTTGCAAATTTAAATGGCATCCGCTTTGAACCGCCTTGAACTAAGGAATTTATACGAGAGACTGTTAGTTAGTGAATTTCTTTACGTTTCGGCATCGAATGAGTTTAATTTTATTCTTAATTGCAAAATATTAATTTCATTGCGATACGAATCCGATGCAATCCCGATCCGATACAATTCCGATGTGAATTCCTATGATACAAGTCCGATTCGAATCCGAAGCGATTCCCATTCGTTGCAAGAGAGTTGATGTTTTCACAAGGATCGGTGGATTTTGGTAGCAACTTACCTGACCTAAAAGCAAAAACGACCGAAAAGCTTGTTAAGTGATTGCAGTGGCATTCCACTGGTTTGCCACCTTCTGTCTTGTGCAATGTGCATCCAAGACTAGACCACTGACGTTCTGCGGCAATAAAAACAATTAGCATCCACAAATATTGATTAATAATTAATATGATAAAAACGACGCAAATTCATGAATATCATTAATATCATGGCAAAAGATACGGGAAGTACCGCCTGCATCACTACCACTAATGCCGCCGCCACCGACCGCCATCTTTACCTGCACCACGACCATCACAATCCTAACAGCACCACTACCACAACCGACGTAACCACAGCCATCACCGACACCAATGATAAGATTACCAACGTCACTAACTTCACCAACATCACAACCAACAGCTGCAGCACTTCCAACAATAAACAACAACACTTTCACTGAGGTCACTGATGTAACATCATACTAGAAGTCGTTCATACAATTTTGTCTTCCAAAACATCACCACCATCTGCAACTCTTTCATCACTATCACTATACTCACGAGCTACATCCCAGAAGACACAACTTGTCGGAGTACCAGGGTTCCCATCACTGTCCTTCAAGTTTGGAAATGTCATTCTAACAGGTTCGGTTAAATTCTGCACGGATTCATTGTATACAGAACTTGATATCACCTCATCACTTATCAGCAAAGGTTCCCCGTCTGCTTCCTGAGGACTTGGCTGAAACAGTTTATTGTTTGCATAATAAATAAACCCAATACGAATGGATGATTGAATACTGTTTTCAAGAATGGTTCTTGGTAGCTTTACAAAGATGCCGTTGCCGTTGCCATTGCCGACCAGGTGTGGGCTTGATATGACAGTAGTACCTGGACGAGAGCTACCTTCCTCGGTTTTCTTAATACCAAAGAGAATACCTTGGAAGTTACTGCGAGTCACTTCTATTGCTTGTATGGCAACATTAGTGCTATTTATAATCCGTGATGTTGAGCCTTCCTCAAAGGGGATCTTCTGATTCAGCCTTTCTAATGCCATGATAAACCTATAGAATTGAAGTAACACCTAATGTTGTTGCACTATATTGACACGCAAAAAAATGATGACATGATGTCATCGAAACGTCCAAAACTTTTCGCGTTTATCTTTCTTATAAAATCTACCAAAGTAACCAGAAAATTATGATGGGAGGTCAGTTTTGAGATTTGATAATTTTAAGTCCTTTGCCTTTATTAAGTTAAGGTGGCCCGCACCTATTGATTTGTTTGACGGGCATGAATTTCAATTGCGTCTTTTTGCATCAAAACCTTGTTTGATTTCTACTACACATCCTACCAGTCAGCGCGGCAAAAACTTCTAAGGACTAGATTTGTGCGAAACTTGCTGTATGTATTCCTCTATGCCTTTACACTGGCTCAATGAAATATGAAAAAATTCATCTTGGATTTTTGGATTTATAAGCAGAATTTTTTCTCAAAAAGCCATATTTGAATATCGTCAATATCTCAAAATATTTTACTCTTTTCGGAGAAAAATAATTACTGGTACATTATTCAAGGCTTGAAGACTCATGACCACACATTTTTCAGTAATCAAACAAGGATTTGATGCAAAAAGACGCGATTGAAATTCATGCCCGTTAAACAAATAAATAGGTGCGGGCCACCTTAAAGTAAAAGCTGATTTCAAAAGAGCATATATGATCAAATAAGTAAGTGTAAAAAGGAACAAATAATAGACATAAAAGAACGTGCTTACAGGAAAATTCTTTCAGAAAGAAGTGGATTGGAAAAATGAAGAACTGCATTGAACTGCAGTGCTAGGGAAGCACATGTGACGTAGCGGTGAGAGGGCTCGCCTCTCACCAATGCGACCAGGGTTCGAGCCTCGCTGGGCTCGGTGTCGTATGTGAGTAGAGTTGTTTGTTGGTTCTCTCCTGTGCTTCGAGGGTTTTTCTCCGGGTTCTTCGATTTTCCTCCCTCCGCAAAAATTACCTTTCAAATTCTAATTCGATCTATCGGTTGCCTTGTAATTGGGTCCTAGACCTGTAAGGCTTTCCCTCCACCTCAGAGTGGTAAAGTGGCATAATTTTTTTTTTAAATTGAAAAAGCCCTTACCTTGTTGAAGCACTTGAGCTCCCGGCAAGGACAAGTTTTCTCATTTCCATGACAACGTCAATCATCTCAACGACTATGTCAGCAGTCTAAATGAATGGGTGGAAAAGGAGATGTCAAGGTTACGAACCATCGGAGATATTGATTTGAATCGTACACATTAAAACAAATGAACCTGGACTGAAAGGAAAAACGTGGTCTCTACCTCGTTCAACTGATCTTCTACCGATAAGATGTTATCCACCATGTCTGCAACAATATTAGCATCAGCCTCAGACATATCTTTAGCAGATCCTGACTTAAACAGCTTGGTAAAGTTTTTAGCAACTTCTTTGGCATTGCAAGGGTTGAGCTTGATCTGTAAATAGGAATCCATAGAAGTTAATAACCAGCAGTGGCGTACTCAGCCTGTGGGCCTGCAGGCACGTGCACGTACCTCCAATTGTTTTTCAAGAAATTGGTATCACAATACTCTGGTTCTGATCTGTGCCTGCGAATTTTATAATCTTGGGTACGCTCCTGCCTGCAGCTTTATAAGAAAATTTCAGCAAAATCTTAGTCCACCCTACCTTTGATAGTCTATACATTCTCTCGTCTTTCTTTGACTTGTATGCACAGTTGTCATAAACCGGGTCATTCCACTGAGCACCAGTAGTGAAGTTCCCGCCACATGTTCGTGTAGCATACCGCCCACTGGGTCCCAAAGGACACTCAACAGACTTTGAGTCACCTATTTTTGTTGAGCTCCATGCGAAGAAGCCTTGGATGTTTTGCTTTCCTGTCGTTTCTTTGATACATATTCCTATAAAGATGAGATACTGAGTCATAAACATTCGACAAACTGATAGTTACATGCTACACGTTAGATCTTGTCATTAGATCAGTCATCTAAAATCCACCAGCACTCCCTAATCTGAAGTGTGATGGATGTTTGGTCAAGAGGTATGGTCAGTTAGAAACTTGAACGTATATACATATATATCATTCTTGTGATATACAGTCATATAGAGAAAGCAATATACATGGCTATGTTGTCTTAGTCCATACCTGTGTCTTTTACTGAGATTGATTGCCAATAGATCTTCCAGCCTTCGATCTCGTTCTTCTTTGTTCCTTCTGTAACTATTTTGACTAGGTTTCTATAATACCTGTCCAAGTCTTCGTCTTGGTTGATATTTCCATAAATAACACATTCCACACGAATCTTTTTGGACCACTCCTCCCTGTCAAGACAATACATAAAGATAAAAAAAACCAAAACAAATTGCCAAACTCGCTAAATGTTTTCAAGCTAATATCCGAAAAAAAGCAAGATCTCTATATTCCATATCTTTTTGTGTAGGAAAGCCATTATTTTAATAATATCTTGAAATTGCAGTCAGGTCATATAACGATGTTTACACGCGCGCAAGACTGAACAGTTAAAACGTCAGAGAACGAAAAACTAGCAAAAAAATTATAAATACACAGCCATTATCATTCAAATTCAGTACAGTTCAGTTTGTTCGTATTTTGATTGTTTCATTACTAACCAGTGTCTGCATGTAGTTCTGTGTTTATACTTTCTTGGTGAATCTTTGCTTGAAAGGTAATTAGCAATTTCTCCACAAGATTGACAAGGGTCCTGTAAAGAAAAGTAAACCGCATACCATCAACACATGGCTGGAAAAGGTAAACGAGCAGCAGTCAGCAAAGATTCCTGGTGAGTCGGAGAAGTACATTCAACCAATCAAATGCAAGAAGGTAAAGTTGCAAGTACATTAGTTAAGGCTGCGTCAATTTATAACAAAAGATGACTAAATACAAATTAATTACTTGGTTGCTTTTGTTTGGTTTGCTTTTCTTTGCCTTGAAACTTAAAATTGACGTGAAGTAATCTGGAAAAGAATGATATGCAAGTGATGAGTAAAACAAGCGCGTTGCTTACGACAAGATCTGTTACTGGTGCAATATTCCCAAGATAGGATAGATGGGTGTAGTAGAAATATAGTAAAAACGATCTCGTGTACATTTGTGATCTTTAATTCCATCAAGCAGTGGAATAGTTAATCTGGGATTTGTTGTATTTACAACATTTAGAAATTCGATGCACCTTACCTGTAACAACAAGTAAAGCCCTTCTACTTTCTGCTGTACCATATCTATTACTTGCTTTACACCAATAGTAACCCTGATTATAAACGTCCATTGTTACGGTGTTTGTGACGATTTCATTTGTTCCCCTGTACCACGTGATATTAGCAGAAAGAAAGCTTGATACGACGCAAGATAATGTGACTTGTGTTCCGGATGTAACACTCTTAGACTCTGGTCCTCTGGTGATGTTGGGTTTTACTGAAATAAGTCAACAAAGCATGAGTTAGAGAACAGGAATGTCATGTTGCTCTAAACAGATACCTTCACAAGTGAAAGGAATAGGTTGACCAAAGTATGGTCTGAGGATGGACAATATTATTGAATTTGTTATTCGAATAGTTTTCTGCAAACAAAAGCTCATCAGGAGGAGACGTAGTTAACTTACCATCACAGTGTCCATAACGCATGCGTAGATTATCAGGATCTGATCCACATTTTCTAACATTCAGTGAGTTTGTCCAGTTGAACACTGCATCCAGACACTTCCATCTCCCAGCACAACTTTCAGGATGTTTAGGTACAGTTACCAATGTCAAGCTTGCTGACCCAATACAATTGTTGCTAAGCAACCGAATGTTAATAGCAGGCCCTGTCACGATGATAGAGTTTTCAAATCTGGATTCGACACTTGTACGACCCTCGATGTTACCAAAAAACACGATATTTGTTGTAACGTTTATCAACCCGTGTGACATACTGACATTGAAGGTACTACAGCTGCTATTTCCTGTTATCTTCGTCACATGTATCTTGTTGATTGAATGAATATTCGTACTATTGACAACCACTTGTTTTGTATCGTTGATCTGTACAGTAACGTTTGTTTTTGAACAGGTGTTCCTCGCCTTCTCGTATAACCGTCTTACATCTTTACACACATCCACACAAGTGATAGTAATCCTTCCACCCGGGTTGATAATCGTTCCAATGGAATCATTTCCTGAGTCAGAAACATTGATGCTGATGACGAACTTATCGCCCTCTGAACAGTTGAAGTTTTTATTGATGGCGATACTGCCGTTGCCATGGTAAATGCAGAAAGGAAAGGAAGAGTTACTTGCAGGTTGAGAACAGGAATCGATATCACCAGGTGTTACATCAGATGTTCTTCCTTGTGATGATTTAGTAACACCTGTTATCGTGTAGGTTAAGGGTGCAATCACGAGAGAACTTTGCTCGTAACTTGCAGTAAAATTTGCTACGATCAATCCTGGTTTGACTTCATCTGGAGGGACATTCACTTCAAGACTTGAAACCTTGATTGGATTTTCAGCTGTTGACAATCAAGTGAAAAAAATATTAAGATTATTACTACAAAAAATATATACACACACTTAAATCATTATCTCACACACAATCTTTTAACAACCTGCTTTTAACACTATAATTGTAAGAGATAAAGTTCAGGTAATTCTAATGTAATCTTTAACATAATGAAACTACATTTGTTTATTTTCCTAAACTTTGCACAATGTAAAATGCAACAGTCAAGTTGTGTCAGTACTAACCGGTACACTGTCCTGCAGTTGCCACGCCTTTTCTTCCCCACGTTTTTCCTCTTTTACATCCCATGCAAAGGTTGTTGTTGTGTTTATAATGGTCCACTGGACATGGCTGACATAGCAGTTTAAGAAGACTGCGTGTTTTAATGTAACCAGAGGGACAAACTAGTAACAAGAGAAAAATCAGACATTGTTTCAAACTTCATGCAAGATTTTCGTCTTCAGCATAGACACTTTGCATAAGCGCTATTTATTATAATCATCATAGAAAAATTCTTTCATATATAACTTATATGAAAACCATCAATGTTTCTGGAATTGTTTCACATCACTGTCGTATCAAAATGTATCTGCATTGTTAGTTTTTTTCTGTTAAAAGCACCAAGAAATTAAAGCCACTTTATTAGACCTCATGCAAGCGAGCTGATTTTTATACTAATTCTATTAATCTCGGATATCTTTTTGAGCTTTGATCATAAACTATTGAAAACTTCCAGATATGTTGTTCTGAACATGATCTTTCAGATGGTAGAGGCTATTTTTATGAGAAAGATCCCACCTTTCTGATCTAAAAAATCAGCTCGCGTGCATAAGACCTATTAGGATTATTATTAAATTTACGAAAACGCAAGGCATAATTGAATTTCTGGAAATAAGATATATATATACGCAGCAACATTGTATAAAGCTTGTCTCCCAGTGATGTTGGTTAGAATTAGACGTCAGTGGTTAAAATTAGAAAGAAGCTGAATAAGACCGACGTAAGATAGATTGTGGACACAAGACCAATTGTCCATTTCACTAATACCAAATTTGCCGCTAACATTTCTCAGTTTTATATCTTTTAGCTTTTTTTATAACGCTGTCTGTATCTTTTGGCTCCAACATGACATGTACATGCTCGAATCTACTTCCTTAACAATATCATTACAAGTCCGAAGAGGAGTTGCAGGGTTTCATTGAAATCTGTTACACGAGTAAATTATTCAATACATAGAGAAAATAATTTCCGTAAACCGAACAATATCATCTTGGTATAGGCCCGGGGACGCCGGCTTCACGACTTGTAACCTTGTCTTTTGCCCATCTTCGTTTCCGTGTAAAAAGTCTGTGATTAACTATATATCGATCATGCACCAGCCTGAGATAAGATTAATGATTAAACATATCATCAGTACTTTGAATTACTAAGTAATAAAGTCAGCTTAGTTAGGTAAGATTAGTAGGATAACTTAAAAAGAGGTTAGACGTTTTCGGTTATTTGTCGATGACCATTTCAAAATAACATACTCAATCAATTGAATGAAACAACTTCATCCAGCTCGGTTTCAGAACGTAAAAACAACTTACAAAAGGCGTAGACGTCACTAGCCCATTGTCCACCAATACCATTTGAACATGCGGTAGAATTGCCATATCTGGCGTATGTAAGACTTGCTTTCACTCCAGACCAACATTCACGCCCATCGTACTGAACACCAAACACTTGGTACCCTTTACTCCATGAGAGCGTGGCACATTTCTTTATTGAAGAAATATTTCCTTTCGGCCAGTTACGTCCTAGAGATTCAGGCATGGCACGCGTCCTTTTATCTTTAAAGCATCCGATGTACCGATAGTGGATTTTATTTGTGAAGTCATCTGAGAGAGCATACAAATTTCGAAATTGCTACACATCATACATGACACAAAACGCAAAAGAAAAAATGTATAAACCTACACAAGGATGAGTTGGTGTATTCGATGATTATTATCCAGTACTGAGAAAATTCTATCTATTGATTGTGAGAAAATCAAAACAAAACACAACAAATGGAAACGGATAAGTTCGGACTGGTCATTCCCATTGATATTCTATAGAGGGCATCCTCAAACTTGCCGAACAAAGAAACACTCTATCATTAGATTAGAAAATGCGAGTACCTTATTTTAGATATTAAGTGGAATCTTAGATTTAGGGTACGCTGCTTGCCATTTAACCGAAGAAAAAAAAAACCGGAAATTTCGGTTAGGAAACAAATGATATGTTTCATTGCGATTGAGAAGTTCCTGAAAACTCGGACTTTCCATTGAAATAATACTTTTCCCGCTCTTTTCGATTCTTCCGGTAGACGCGTGTACCATTTGTCTGAAGTTTGTGCGATTAGAATCGAGATTAGAAAATCTCTTACCATTCCAACCAGATGGATTGGTTTATAATGGTAAGCACCCCTTGTTATTGTTACCAAAATACAGAATAGAGGAGTTTCACTGAAGGCCGGCATGTCGGAATTTCCTTGCCCTGCCGTGCTTCTCATGTTCATATTAACGAAAAGCCGTTAGTCTGATGAAATGATGAAATATATATGATAAAATGATGAAATATATTTCTAAAAAATCTTCAGCCTAATTATTTATCACGAAAACTTGAGCCTCAAAAATATGATACATTATTCGTAAAAACTATTTTATATATTAGCTTTAATTGGTACCTAATATTATACCCAACACTATAATAATCACTGCTGGTAGTGTTACTGTTACTTGAGGTACTGAAGTTGTAGGCACACTCACTGTAAAAGAAATAAATCCAAACCAGACGCCTAAGACTGATGCTGCTTCGCTTTGCAATAACTAATCTTGAGATGCTTTATCAGATGACAATATTTTTTGCTAGTTAGATCAAAATTCAAAACTCGCCCCAGTCCCTTGCTCGTTTATAAAGTAGCCTATTGTGCGCGCGTGACAAACTAAAATCTAAATGAAGCTTGGAGGTTGTGGCCTCCGATCTTAAAACAAAAAAAGCTGCAATCGTTTTGATAAAACCCTGAAAATCAAAGCTTCAATATAAGTAAATACGGGATGTTGGAAACGAGGGATGCAAATCTTAATGGAACACCAAGCATGCGATTTCCAGGAGGCACTTAGATAGTTTAGAAACTCTTTCCAAAATTTCTTTTTCGTGTATATATGTATATGTGTATTAATGCAAGGCTTGTTGTTTAGATTTATCTATGAACTTACTATCGAATCGATAGACTTCTATTTTCAAGTGTCCACCAGTACCATTACATGGTCCAGTAGCATAACCATGTTTGTTATAAGTAACATCAGTGTTGTTTCCAGACCAGCATTCACCACCGTTCTGTAGACCGAAGACCTTAGTAAATCCTCTTTTCCACGCAGCTCTTGCGCAGCTCTTGATTGGATTAGGATCGCTGGTGTTTTTATGGGCAACAAGGACAGGCATGGCCCTATCGGCGGCATTTTCATTATAACAGCCAATATGGGAGAACTTAACTGAGATGGTAGGAAAGGTATACTTGTCAACAATGTCGTAATGATTTGACCAATCAGCAATCATGAAAATCTGCTGGCTTACTTCACTGATCATCAACCTGTATTTGAATATTCATACATATATTTTTTTTCCGGAAAAGTAAACTGAGAAACTTACTCGACCGGAAGTAGACATCATTGGCCTTCACTCCACCAGTACCATTCGTACAGCTACTATCTTGACCATATTTGGCATAGAAAAAGATGGCGTCTATCCCCGACCAGCATTCACCATTGTTCTGCACACCGAATGCTTTATAACCCTTTAGCCCTGCTGCATTTGCACAGTTCCTGACTTTATCGATATTGCTAAGGTCACTTTGGCTGTAATTAGCCAGTAGGATAGGCAAGGACCTGTGACTGATGTCTTCTTTATAGCAGCCAACATGAAAATACCTATCATCTGATGATAGGACAGAACATCATATCAGACCATATCATGTAAGGCAAAAATAATTTCAAGACTGAACCATAGACTAGCTGAAAAATACTTGTTGGGCAAAACAGAAGGAAATTAGAGTACATTTTGAGGCTATCTATCTTCAGAAGCCTACTAAAACTGGGAACATGGCATTGCTTTGATTTAGAAATATATCAGTTCCGTGTTTATAAATATTTTAAATCCTTGGCTGCTGACAAATCATGTGGTATTATGATTCCACGATTGACGAGCTCGAGCTCTAATGATGAACTTTTTTTTATAGTATCATGTTAAAATCACTGAAAATCAAAAGAATTATTATACCTATATTTAAAAAGTTAATTTTGTAAGCATATATATTATATAGTTTTCTCTTACCAGGGGATATTGCTTGACCAACAATTGCTAGACATATGATTAGTAACACCAAAATGTACTGCACCAACGACATGATACTATCAACTGCTGTCTTCCAGATCGACTGTGGTACTGAATTCAGCCAGGAGTAGTTAAGATTCTTCTTAGACTGCCCTCTTTACAGACTCATGAATCGTCGTAGAGGGAATTCTGATCGTTCAGAGACGAAACGGAAATAGCGTTCGAAACTGCATCTAATTTAAATTTTAAATTACAATATAGGCTATAGGATATAGGCTTTGAAGTTGTGAACTGACCCTTAGCCACCCCTAGCTGTAAGATTGACGTCAGATTGGCTACAAAAACAATGGAATTCTAAAAAAGATATGAGCAAAGGAACTGAGAAGTCACAAACACACAGACCAAAACAAGTGAGCAAAAGCAAACAAACAAACAAACAAACACAAAATCAAATCAAGAAACTTGTAATATTAAGGAACCTTTTATTATATAGTTATAAAGTGGATGGGGGGAGGGGGAAGGGGTGGGGGCGTTGGAGACTAGGAATGGTAAAAATCAAAACTAATTTTATGAAAACCTATTACCCCCACTATCCAAATAAGTAATTTTTTATGTTTCTGTGTGCCTGTGAAAGATTCAAGTGACCCCCTTCTTTTATCTCGCACATTTTATGACTAGCTTCTCTTTTCTCTGTGAATAGTTTGGCAGCCCCCTGAAAATACATGGTTGGTGATTGGCTTTTTAGTGGAATTCTCGTACAGTACTTGAACGAAATCATATATTTTATTATCATAAATTTCATAGTGTTAGTTACAAAAAAAAGGAAGCTGTGAACACCAGTCTGCCTGTCGACTATTGGTATCATCAAATCGTCCGCCTTTCCGTGATCATCATCTATGTTATATTATGGCAATGGAAGAACACAAATGTTTCTCTATCTTAAAACTTTTAAATAATTTAATTTTTTTTTTAACTTTTAATTTAAAAAATTGTCTTAACCAAGGTCTCCTTTTACTTCTCGTCACCTTATCGATTGCTAACTTCTTGATAGCGATAACAACAATGGCGATGAATTCTGTCATTCTTTTGACCATCTGGAAAACAGCACCACTTCACATAACCTCATGCATTCAAGCCCAGCATTATTATTGATAATGACTTTTCATTGTTGAACAGTCAAATGCGTAATGTAAATCCACAAGCGCATCGAGATATTTGCTCGAATAAAAGAAAAGAAAAGAAAAACGATTGTGTTAAATATTTTAAATAAGTAGGTTGTTAGTAGGTTGCTATTTGCATGATCATAATAAATGGTAGGTTTGCTCTCTTATAATTTCTCATTTCCATTCAATTTGCGAAGCGCGGAACTTGGAAACCTTACCATGGACCTCTGACTTACCTTTTCTAACCCGATGAAAAACCGGACTGTTAGCAGCCATTGTCAAAACTCTTCATACGTGGATCAATCTAGCAACTAAAACCTACTTTTGGAACTATTATTTTAGCAAATAACATTCAAATCAGTTTGAATATAAAAGTTTTGCAATGCACTTTTACCCAACGAATATTTCTCTTTTTACACTTTAACAATTTGTTCTAAGAAATATCCGTTATCCCTTCCATTCTCGTAAAATATTTGCAGCTCGGTGAGGGGGGGGGGGGGGGGGGTGGGTAATCCGATTGTAAAAGGGCAGGGATGCTCGTCGTACCTTGCACGATTCCAGATCTGCAATTTATAATATATTTAAATATTAATAGATTATAATAAGGACAGCCGAAATGACAGCTGTAATTCAGGATATTCATTTTTGGTTTATCATCTGAATTCCGTCATTTGAGCACAAACGTTTTGACGAGCATCTCCTCCCTTCTATATATGGGAGTCCCCCCGGGATTTGCAGGACTCTAAAAGTTCATGTTCTACAGTTTGCACAAATGAATAGATTTTCTATGAAATGATTGTATATTGCCTGTATATGATGACAGGATCCTGGGCTGTATTATATACCAGGCTATATAACGATAGAAAATATTTGTAGGAACCTAGAACGTCACGTCATGTTCTACAGTGCCGCACAAATATTTTTGGAATAGACTTTCTATGTACTGAATGTATATTGCCTGTATATGATGACAGTATCGTTGGCTGTATTCATTATATACCAGGCTATACGTACATAGATATAAAACGCCATTCTTTCACCAGGGTTCAGTTGTGAAGAAAGAGTAGAGGTCGAATAGAACTCACGGTCGTTTCGCGACGATACTTTCTTGACAAACTAAAGAAACATGAGCATGAGAAATTTGGATTTTTTGTTTTTTTTGTTTTTGCAAATTTAAATGGCATCCGCTTTGAACCGCCCTTGAACTAAAGAATTTATACGAAAGACTGTTAGTTAGTGAATTTTCTACATTTCGGCATCGAATGAGTTTAATTTTATTCCTAATTGCAAAATATTAATTTCATTGCGATACGAATCCGATGGAATCCCGATCCGATACAATTCCGATGTGAATTCCTATGATACAAGTCCGATTCGAATCCGAAGCGATTCCCATTCGTTGCAAGAGAGTTGATGTTTTCACAAGGATCGGTGGATTTTGGTAGCAACTTACCTGACCTAAAAGCAAAAACGACCGAAAAGCTTGTTAAGTGATCGCAGTGGCATTCCACTGGTTTGCCACCTTCTGTCTTGTGCAATGTGCATCCAAGACTAGACCACTGACGTTCTGCGGTAATAAAAACAATTAGCATCCACAAATTTTGATTAATAATTAATATAATAAAAACGACGCAAATTCATGAATATCATTAATATCATGGCAAAAGATACGGGAAGTATACCGCCAGCATCACTACCACTAATGCCGTCGCCACCGACCGCCATCTTTACCTGCACCACGACCATCACAATCCTAATAGCACCACTACCACAAACGACGTAACCACAGCCATCACCGACACCACTGATAAGATTACTAACGCCACTAACTTCACCAACATCACAACCAACACCTGCAGCACTTCCAACAATAAACAAGAACACTTTCACTGAGGTCACTGATGTAACATCATACTAGAAGTCGTTCATACAATTTTGTCTTCCAAAACATCATCACCACCAGCTGCAACTCTTTCATCACCATCACTATACTCACGAGCTACATCCCAGAAGACACAACTTGTCGGAGTACCAGGGTTCCCATCACTGTCCTTCAAGTTTGGAAATGTCATTCTAACAGGTTCGGTTAAATTCTGCACGGATTCATTGTATACGGAACTTGATATCACCTCATCACTTATCAGCAAAGGTTCCCCGTCTGCTTCCTGAGTACTTGGCTGAAACAGTTTATTGTTTGCATAATAAATAAACCCAATACGAATGGATGATTGAATACTGTTTTCAAGAATGGTTCTTGGTAGCTTTACAGAGATGCCATCGTCGTTGTCGTTTCCTTTATCAAAGGTAATACCTTGGAAAGTACTGCGAGTCACTTCTATTGCTCGTATGGCAACATTAGTGCTATTAATGACCCTTGATCTTGAGCCTTCCTCAAATGGGATCTCCTGATTCAGCCTTCCAAGTGCCTTGATAAACCTATGGATTTGAAGAAACACCTAGTGTTGTTGCACTACATTGACATGCAAAAAAGGTTGAGGTTTGATAATTTTGCGTGCGGTCATTTGCCTTTAATTAGTTAAACTAAAAGATTTCGAAAGCGCGTTATTTGGTTAAAAAACGAGAAAGTGTAAGAAAGAAAAATAGTACATGATGTAGGAACGTGCTCACAGAAAGTCTTTCAGAAGAACGTACGTGGATTAGAAATAACCTGGCTGCAATTGCCAATGAAGAATTGTCGGTATTGATTCAACAGAAAATCAAAATCCTTACCTTGTTGAAGCATTTGAGCTCCCGGCAAGGACAAGTTTGCTCATTTCCATGACAACGTCAATCACCTCGACAATCATACCAGCCGTCTTAATGGATGGAAAAGGGATTGATAGTCACGGTTTCAAGATTTAGGCATCATATTATTACAGCTTATCCATAGTATGATATTCCGAATGAATTCAATTGTAGTCTTTACCTCGTTCAACTGATCTTCTACCGATAAGATGTTATCCACCATGTCTGCAGCAAGATCAGAATCAGCCTCAGACATGTCTTTAGCGGATCCTGACTTAAACAGCTGGGTGAAGTTTTTAGCAACTTCTTTAGCGTTGCGAGAGTTGAGCTTGATCTGTAAATAGAAAATGAGGAATCAATTCCCATTTAACCTGCGCAGCTTCAGAATCAAAATGTTTTAGCAAAATCTTAGTCGACCCTACCTTAGATAATTTATTCATTCTCTCGGTTTTCTTTGACTTGTAATTACAGTTGTCATCTACTGCGGCATTCCATATGGCACCAGAATTGAAGTTCCCGCCACATGTTCTCGTAGCAGACAGACCACTGGGTCCCAAAGGACACTCAACAGCCTTTGAGTCACCTATTGTTGTTGAGCTCCATGCAAAGAAGCCTTGGATGCTTTGCTTGCCTGTGGTTTCTTTAATACACACTCCTATAAAGACGAAATACTGAATCAGCTCGGTTATGAAACAGGGTCTAAGGCCAATTTAAAAAATAAACATGTATGATAACCAGTGGTATACAATATTTAATGAGGAATTTTCCAGTAGTTTATCAGAGTCGATACCTGTGTCTTTCACCACGATTGATTTCCAGTTGATCTTCAAGCCTTCTATCTTGTTCTTCTTCGCTTCTTCTGTAAGAATCTCCACCAGGTTTCTATTATAACGGTCCAAGTCTTCGTCTTGGCTTTTCTTCTTTCCATAAATAATACATTCCACGCCAAGCGTGTTGGACCACTCCTCCCTACCATGAGAGCACATACACATTAAGAACCATGATATATGTGTAGTGAGATGACAAGTGTGATGCATGAGTTCAGTTTTTCAAGTTAAAACTCGTAAAGACAAGATCTCTTCATTTTTCTTTTTTCGTATAAATTGCCCATTATTATTAAAGTACAGTTCAGTTTATTTGTTACTTGTTCTGTAACGGATTGATATGTTACTCACCAGTGTCTACAAGTCGTTCTGTGTTTATACTCTCGTGATATATCTTTGCTTGAAAGGTATTTAGAGATTTGTCCACAAGATTGACAAGGGTCCTGTAAAGAAAAGTAAACCGCATACCATCAACACATGACTGGAAAAGATTAAAAAGCAGCTGCAGCCAATAACGTTTTCTGCTGAGTCAGAGAAGTAAATTCAACGAATCAAAGCACGAAGAAGAAAAAGGAGAAGGAAAAGTTGCAAGTAAATTAGATGAAGCTATGTCAATATGTAAAACCATAAAAGGTGGGCATACACATGATGACTAAATATGAATTCATTACTTGGTTGTTTTTGTTTGGTTTGCTTTTCTTTGTCTTGAAACTTAAAATTGACGTGAAGTAATCTGGAAAAGAATGATAAGCAAGTGATGAGTAAAACAACTGAGCGCGTTCCTTATTACGAGATCTGTTACTGGCACAATATTCCCCAGATGGATGTGTTAGAAATATAGTAAAAACGATCTAGTGCTGACTGAGTTGTATTAACATCATTAAAAAACTCATTAATATTCAATAGCCATTTTGTCAAATCCGATACTCATCAGTAGTCACGTGGAGAGCACTTTATACTCTATAAAGTACTATACAAATTTAAAGCGCGGGGAGGGATTTGAATTCAGCCCAGGGGAATAACGGGGTATAATACACAGACAATGGTTTTTAATGAGCTTTAATCTATATCTAAAGTTACATGTGTCTTTATATAAAGGTACGTGTGGAGATAGATAAAGAAATACAACGTTCTTATATTATAGTTCCACAGTATTTATATCATACGAATTGCAAATCATGCTATTTATCTTTGAACATAACTGTATTTGTTGGTAACCTAATTTCTTATCTTATTTATAACTATGCTTGACTATGTTAGTTCAAGTTCTATTAGCGAGTGAAATGAAATACGCAATTATTAAATATTCCACCGGGTGCTGACAATGTGCTTTCAGGATTAGCAGAGCTAGACGGTTCTGATATATTTGCAAGTTTATCATCGGCAATATCTAAATCTAAATCAAATAAGGACTGAAAATCACCTTCTTTTCTTCCTCAGATGTTTTTGGTAGTCGAAATTTCCGTTTTGGTGCCATGTTCGTCGATCTTGCCAATGTGCAATGAATTGCTTTCTGCGCGACTGATTGCAATACTGAATATACGAAGTCCTGAATACATCACGATTGCCATTTCATTGTTATTGCTCAATAAAGCAAATTCCCAAGTGAAAACCACGCATCTCTTTTTATTTCAAAAGCATTTTTTAATCATTGTTTTCTATCGATATTGAACAAAATGGCTATTGAACATTAATGAGCCTTTTTAAGCCATATAAAAAACTCGTAGCACGTGTTTTATCAAGGATCAAAAACCCTCGCTGCGCTCGGGTTTTTATCCTTGATAAAACACTGCTACTCGTTTTTTATATACTACTTATAAGACCCTGTAACTTACCGGTAACATCAAGTAAAGCCCTTCTACTTTCTGCTGTACCATATCTATTACTTGCTTTACACCAATAGTAACCCTGATTAGAAACGTCAATTGTTACAGTGTTGGTGACGATTTCATTTGTTCCCCTGTACCACGTGATACTAGCAGGAGGAGAACTTGATACGACGCAAGATAATGTGACTAGTGTCCCGGATGTAACACTCTTAGACTCTGGTCCACTGGTGATTTGGGGTTTTACTGAAATAAGTCATCAAAGCACGAGTAAGAGAACAGAAAATGTGATGTTGCCCTACACAGATACCTTCACAAGTAAAATTCTGATGATGGACATTATTACTGAACTTGTAATTTAAATCGCCTTCCGAAAATCAAGCCTCATATCAGGAGGAGACATGTAGTAAACTTACCCACACAGTGTCCATAGCGCATGCGCAGATTATCAGGATCTGATCCACATTTTCCAGCATTCGGTGAGTTTTTCCAGTTGAACACAGCATCCACACACTTCCATCTCCCAGCACAACTTTCAGGATGTTTAGGTACAGTTACCAATGTCAAGCTTGCTGATTTGATACAATTGTTGCTAAGCAACCTAATGTTGATAGCAGGCCCTGTCACGATGATAGGGTTTTCAAATCTGTTTTTGATGCTTGTACGACCCTCGCTATTACCAAAAAACACGATATTTGTTGTAATGTTTATCAGCCCGTGTCTAATACTGACAATGAAGGTACTACATCTATTTCCCAGTATATTCGTCACATATATCTCGTTGATTAAGTGAATATTCGTACTATTGATAACCACTTGTCTTGTATCGTTGATCTGTGCAGGTTTTGAACAGTTGTTCCTCGCCTTCTCGTATAACCGTCTTACATCTTTACACACCACACAATTGATGGTAACCCTGCCATTTGGGTTGATAATCGTTCCAGTGGTATCATTTCTTGAGTCAGAAATATTGATGCTGATAACGAACTTATCGCCCTCCGAACAATTGAAGTTTTTGTTGATGGCGATACTGCCGTTGCCATGGTAAATGCAGAAAGGAAAGGAAGAGTTACTGGCAGGTCGAGAACAGGGATTGATCTCACCAGATATTACATCAGGTGTTCTTGTTTGTGACAAGTATCTAGTAACACTTGTTATCTTGTAGGTCAAGGGTGCAATGACATGAGAATTTGCCTGATAACTTCCCTTGAAATTTGCCACGATCAATCCTTGTTTGATGTCTTCTGAAGGGACGTTCAATTCAAAGCTTGATAGCTTTATTGGATTTTCAGCTGTTAAGAAAATTGCATTGACTTTAATGCAACACGAAATAAGATTGGTACTAAAAAACTACGAGGAAATACATTTAATCAAGTCGTGACTACTAACCAGTACACTGTCCTGCAGTTGTCACGCCTTTTCTTCCCCATGTCTTTTTTCCTCCTTCACACTTCTTGCATTTCGTGTTGTTTTGTATATAATGGTCCACTGGACATGGCAGACATTGCGTAAGGTTTCCATTGTGAATTAAACGAGAAGGGCAAACTGGTAACAAAGAAATAAAGTAGAAAAATCATAGTTTATGAATGTTTGTGAAGGGTTGCGCATTTATTTGATACATTATGGAAAGCTTAATTGCAAGTCCTGCTAGTGTTTTTTTTCTTTTAATCTTCATATTTTTGAGTGTTTATTATAAATAATTCAGTGCTGTTTTCGTTTTTGTTTGTTTCCAATGTTTTTTTTTTTTAATGTTTACAATATATCTTCTAATATCTCGTATTAGAAAAAACCTACTAATGGTCTATCACCAATCGAGCCCTGTGATTGGCTGAGCTACTAGGGGTCTATTAGTGATAGACCTCTAGTAGCGAAAAGCGCCGGTTTTGAAAACCAAAAAAAATATATTTAAAGCAAAATCCAAAACTTTTTGCATCCTTTTATTGGACCGATTAGTAGGTTTTTGCTAAAACAATTAGACCTCTCGCCCTCATGGCCTACGAGTCAATAGCCCATTCGGCCTCCGGCCTCATGGGCTATTGACTCGTAGACCATTCGGACTCGAGGACTAATTGTTAAGTATATTGTTATGGGAGGCAGCATGGTCGAGTGGTCAGAGCGTTGGTTTCGGTTTTCTCAAAAACACTTTACTTTGTAATTGTTAATTTGAGTAAGAGCATTGAGATTTCGAATGGGATGCGCTAAGAATAAAATTATTATTATTATTATGCATAATAGTACAAAAACACTGTACTTTGTAATTATTATTAGTTCATTTGAGTAAGAGCATTGAGATTTCTAATGGCAAGGAATGCGCTAAGAATAAAATTATTATTATGCATAATAGAACAAAATTCAAAGAGATAATTAATACACGACGTTTCGGAGTGATATTCACTTAATAAGGGGGTCATGATGATGACTCCGAAACGTCGTGTTTTACTTATCTCTTTGATTTTTTTAATATATTGTTATTGTTATTAACATTTTGAGTACAATATGCTAACTTACTGCGGACAAAAGCGTAGACGTCATTGGCCCATACTCCACCAATACCATCCATACAATTCGTAGCAATACCATGTTTGGCATAGGTAAGATGGGCGTTCACTCCAGAAAAACACTCGCGTCCTTCAAATTGTACACTAAACACTTTGTATCCTCTACTCCATGTGATCCTCGCACATCTTCCTATTGAAGTTCTATTTCCGTATGGCCAAAAAGATCCATGAATATGTTCAGGCAAGGCACGATGCCATGTATCCTTAAAGCATCCAATGTGCCGATAGTAGATCTCATAACTGGAGTCATTACCTAGGAGATGCATGATATGAGCAGTGTCAGTTGTACTTTATTTATCATTTACAGTAACCTGACAGTCGAAATGAAAATTTGCAGCTGGAGAGAGGAAAGTCGCGATCGGCGGTTTTGAGATTCACCACACATGACTGACTTTGAGCAATAGTTGATAATAATAATAATAATAATAATAATAATAATAATAATAATAATAATAATAATAATGATAATAGTAATAATAATGATGATAATAATAATAATGATGATGATAATAATAATAATAATAATAAAATCTATTTATATTGGGCAGGTTTCAACATTCGTTTTCAAATGCGCATTACAATAGAAAAGTAATTGAAAAGAGGAGGAAACTATGAGATATACAAATAAGTAAACTAAATAATGATAATTTGAATCTAAATAGTGGTTGTTTGATTTTGAGATTGAATTATATGCCGCGAGAAGTTGAGTTGTTTTGGTAAAGATATTAACATGTTTACTTGTCAAAATCAAATGTCTCTACCTAACTGCTCGTCCCTATATTCGACAACGTCACGTGACCAAACACACGAAGAATCCGGTCCCAACTAAGTCTCTTATTTTACTTATTTCTTCTAATCAATCGGAGAACCAAGAGAACAGCTGTCAGCTATCAAGGGAGAGACCCAACATCAAATAAATAGAAAAAATAAAATAAATTAGAATTGACACAGTGGATTCCACAGAGTGGCTCTTCTTCCACTACTGATTCAAATAGGAATAGTTAGATGTTAATTTTTGAGGAGGGAGAAAAAAATTCAAAATGTGATGCCGAAGGCTTTATAGATTAAATCTCTTGTACCACGCGGCTCGTTTCATCTCTGAATCAATTTTGGATTCCTTACACGCATTTTTAGTTTATTTGCTCACTAGTACCGACATAGGCATGTCTATCGACGGGAAGTAAGAGTTTGTGTGAGATGGAAGAGAAGTTGTACGTGTATGCTTGAAACACAAACTAGCCCTGATAACAGAAGAACATGTTGATGTATAAATGTTTAACTTATAAAGTTAGAATTTTAGTTCTTGACTATTTTCGAATGTGTTTCGGTTTGTTTGTTGTTGTTTTTTCATCGTGCCCTCTTTAGAATGTGTACTTCAGTCCAGTTTCAGACAAAAGAGAACAAAATTAGCAGTCGTCAAACATCTCCTTTAGTTCATAAGCAACGATACGAAAATAATCTTACCAGCATTTCCATTGAATTGTGCTTGACCACTTATCGCTAGAGATATGACCAATAACACCAACATAATACCGTTAGCTGTCATGGCTTCCCGTCGAACGTGCATTAAGCTGGGGGAGTCCTATATTCTTAATATGACGAGATAGATTTTTCCTTATCAAATTAGTTTCTACACAGTTCGTTAACTGAAGAAAATGGATGTTATCGAGAGATCCAGAAGGAATTGGACACAAGCTGTTTTGATATGAGTACATAGGTATGAAGCTGAATCAAAACTAGGACGACACTGAGCTGTGAATTGACCCTTAGCAAGCAAGCATCCAAGCAAACAAGCAAACAAGCAAACAAGCAAGCAAGCATCCAAGCATCCAAGCAAGCAAGCACATGAATAAACACAGAATCACAACAATCAAGAAACTAGTAATAATAAGGATCAACAATGAAAATAAAATAAAAAGATAAGAAGAATCAAAAATAAGCAAGAAAACAACTGAGGTTCCAATAGACCTTTTTACCGATATGGCGGCGATCTCGAATTCTATTATTGTTTTAAGTAAGACATGAGATGCCGAGGAGGCAATTATTGGGAAATTTATTGTATGCACAGCCGCTGCAGGGTGTCTTTTAATATAATCTAACGTTAACAATTGAGAAACACATTTAAAAACCAATTGAATTTGATAGTTGGAGTGAAATGTGAAACATCAAAGAGGAAAATTATTTGAGAAAGCAACCGCCCATCTATGCTTTATCTGGCTGCTTGGTAAAAAGATATATTGCAAAAAAAAAAAAAAAAAAAAAGGAGAGCTAATTTACGAGCAACAAAAGCAAAATCTAAGAGACGATCAAGAGCACTAGCACTGAAGAAATGAGCTATCAGAGGCGAATTTAACAATGTGACCTCTTGTTAGAATCGCTCATTCATTCTTATGTTTTCGATCACTGAACTTCAATGTTTCCGATTGCGTGGTGTTCCTCAAGTGTAGGATTGTCTTGGAATGAATGTATAGTCTTCCGTGGTTATTGTATTCATATTTCTAGCTTCAAAACACATTGACAGCATTTCAAGCTCTCAATGGTTAACTTGAATGCTTTAAACCATACTATGAGTGGAATATCCCAACACTTAAAGCATTTCCTCTGACTAAAAAGTTTAGTCCAACCCTCCTACTTCAAAAAAATAATATTTTAAGTTAGAGCAATTGAAAATTCTTTAGATTTTATAGTGTTAAGTGATTTTTCTTAGCCACAAGTTACAAAAACAAGGCGAAAAGCAAGCCTGGCACCAGTCTGTTAGTCGCCTTGATTGGTATCATCAAGCCGTTAGCCTTTCTGCTGAGATCATCATCTATGTGATATTACACAATGGAAGGGAAAAAATGCTTTTCTGGTTTAAATTTGTCTCAACCAAGCTCTCCTTCCTTTCTAGTCACCTTATCGATTGCTAACTCCTTGACAGCGATAACGACAATGGCGTTGAATTCTGTCATTCTCTTGACCATCTGGAAAACAGCATCACTTCACAAGCCATCATTTGTACTTCTTGCTAATCTTGCTTTAGCAGACTTCTTGGTCGGTGCTGTCAGCCAGCCAGCAAGAGTCACAAGAAATGTTCTACTTCTCAATTCATTTGGTTATAATTCGTCCAGTGAAAGAACCAAAGAAATATGTGCTTCTGCGTTGGTGACAAGAGCCAGCGCCTACTGGCTGGGTGCTGTTTCCTTATACATCCTCACTCTCATCAGCATAGATCGTATGCTCGCCATTAAGCTAAAGACCTCCTACCGTAACGTTCTAACTACAAGAAGAATCGGAGTCGCATTGTTTAGTTTTTGGACCGGATCGGGAGTTCTGATTCAATCAATTGTCTTCGATTTTGAAAGAAATTCGTCGAAGTTTTTGCCAATCGTTTTGATGCCAGCTGGAACTTCAGTGTTTCTGCTTATAATAGTGGTGTGTTATTCCAGGGCGATTCAAGAGCTAAGGACGCTAATATCCCAAGTTTCTCCCATAGTTCGCTCTAATTCACATCCAGATCCAAGCAGAAATTCGACTTTCGATGTCAAGAAGTATCAAAAAACTTTAAAAACAATGCTGATTATTTTTTCTGCAATAATTATTTGTTATACTCCATATATTATTTCTGTCATCAGTTTGGGAGTTTCTTCTCTTCTTTTCCCTGGGAAAACTGAATATATATACTACAGTGTTATACGTTTCTGTGACTTCATTGTATGGTCTAGCTCGTCTGTTAACCCGCTGTTGTATTTATGGCGCATGCGTGAACTCCGCAAAGCTGCAAGAAGAGCATTGGGTAGAATGTTTAGGCGACATCTTACCAACCACAATAACACAAAGAGAAACAAAAGTGATCAACGAAAAGTGAATATTGTCATTGTGAAAGAAAGAGGCGTCAATCTACAACTGAAGACTTCAAATCATCATCCATCAAAGCACATTGTGGTAAAAGATGATGAATTAGATAAAGTGAAAGAAAAGGAAAATGTAGAAAGTTAAAGAAAAAAGAAGGAAGGAAGGAAGAAAGGAAGAAATATTTATTTATACGAGGTGCATTCTTTCATAAAAAAAACTTTAAAAAACTCATGCATAAAATACAGATATTTAAAAAAGAAAAAATATATATAATTTGTATCATGAAATTAACGAGATGCCGAATTTTCATGAAAAAGAAAGCATAGAAAAGGAATGAATAAGAATAAAAAAGAAAAAATATGTAAATAAATGACAGAAGAAATGACCAAAAAATTATAAAAACTTAGGTCCGGTTTAGACGTCGAAGTTCACATATGTGGAATCTATTAAATCAATTGAATTCAAACAATAGTTTTACTCATGTGCATTAGATTCTGCACATTTGTACTTCGACGTCTAAATCGTCTAAATCTTCACTGACAATCGAGACTATATATCGTTTAACAAAGAAGCGGCACGACACGTAGCATAGCGATCGTGTCTGGAATTGATGATATATCTTGAACCAATCACAACGCCAGTCAATTAACATGATTACATGCACACAGTACCGTCATGGTCACGTCACGGTCATGGTCACGGTCACGTCACGGTCACGTCCCGGCAAGTCCGTACCATGGGTTTTATCATACTTTTCCTATTTTGTAAACACTAGTCAGTATTCGGACATCCCATGCAGTGACAGATGGGTAGCACGTTTTTGCAGGGACATGCTTGTCTTAACGTTATTGACTAAACTTCGTGATAATGTTGGTTTGCGTATGGCGATAGAATATGAAACTCCGTATGATAGTCGGACGCTCTACCACTGAGCTGCTGGAGACTCTGAGCGTCCGACTAGCATACGGAGGGCCGTGGGTTCGATTCCCATCTGGGGCTCAGAATTTTTTCTGATTCCATTCAGTATGGTACGATCACATATACATTTAATATGACTAAACTTCCTTGTCTACATTATTAAGCCCGCCTTTTAACAGAGAGCCAATCTTTGAGTTTCGAGCTATTAAAATATGTTTGTACACATTGGTATTCTTTAATTTTCCTGTCAGCTTGTTAATCAAACGCACCAGGAAGTCTTGACTGGATGTTCGAAATTCTAAAGCTCTGATGTGATTGGTAAACATTGATGACGTCAGATAAATGAAAGTACTTCATTGGTTACCTCTTTTGTGCTATAAATAGCATTAGTATAAATGTAGACGACATTCGAGTTGAATTAATTTTCGCCGGACAGTTTCAATAAAGTTCACAGGTATTTATTGTAAGTTAAAAGATAAGAAAGCGGGATATTATAGGCATTTATTGTTGTCATCAGTAAGTAAGGATTTCTGTTGCAATTATAAAAAGAAAAACATTGAAATATAAAAAAAGAAGAAAGAGAGAAAGGGGAAAATATAGAGAATGAATAAATGATAAATAAATAATGGCCTGGTAAGTAAATGAAAGAGGAAAAAAACTACAGACAATCAAACCATTGCAAAAAATAGTTCTATTTTCTCAAACCTGACACAATCAGCTATTTATAAAATTATATTTTCTTGTGCTGAAAACCTTATTATTGTTCTCAGAAATGTATTGAGACGGGTCTGGTCATGTGCTTCTAATTGTTTCGATTCATCATTACTTACGTTCTTACCCTTTGACCCTCCTCAACGTCAACGGCCATGAAATGCAGACCGGAAGAGCTACAAATATGTCGAGTTAATTCCATTAATAGGGGAAATAAGTTCCATTCTAAGTAAAAAGAACTTTGTACTTCTTGTGTACATTGAAGAAAATCGTTGGACTTTGTCACTAAGTGTTAGGGCCTGAGCCGTGTTACTCACATTGACGATTACAGACGGCTGATGTGGTAGGTAAGTGTGACACACTATTATTCTGTATGTTATTCATCTTCACTTCCTTCAACCGTGTCAAATGCATATAAAATAGCAATTTGTCCTTCTGTTATTGTACATGTTGTATCTAGTAAGTTGTATTCAAGATAATTGAGGGAAATAGAGGAGTTATGCCTTAAAGATGATCAGTGTTTGTGAATCTACCTAGTGTGCAGTTCCGATGATTGAAACTGCATCAATTTACTATAAAGTGCTCAGAAGACGTCAGCTTTCGGTTTGTCTCTTGTTTGTTTTCTAATGTCTTGCCCAAAGATGCTGCTTGCATCCAGTTGCAGTTCGCACAATGTTGAACTAAGTTTAGTGGCTTTAGTTCAATAAGCTTACACGTCTTAGAGAGATATCGAATGACATACGTTGTCACAACATATCGCTCCGTTCCTTTACAGGCGACACATCTGAGTACAGTTTCTTGCATGTCAAATCGTATTTTCAGCAATAATGATAGATTTAATATAAAGAAACTTTGTTTTTGCAATCAAGATATATAATATGAAATGTATAGTGGTCGTACCATACTGAATGGACTCACATTATGATAAAATTGGAATAAAAAAGGAGGAAAAAATTCTGAGCCTCAGATGTCCATTCAGAGTCCATTCGAGTATGGTACGATCACTATACATTTCATATTCCATCATCATACGCAAACCAACATTATGAAGATATATAATATTGAGTTCCAAGAATAAGTTTATCCGAGTATCATTCCTACACCTTACTGAAAGTGAAACTTGCGAGGCCTTATTTATAGTTTTCCCTGAATGCAATGGAAAGTGGAATGCAAATATATTAAGAGTGAAAGGAAACAGGCTTTGAAATACTCTGTTGTTTCTCTTTATAAAGGTTTCAGTTTTTACTGTATTATTGATGTATTGTCAAAATTAAAAATATCTCTTATCATTCCCACAGTTTTTTTAATTATTTCAAAACGGAATGGGAAGAAGAAAGAAAGTGTGATTTTTTTAGCTTGTCAAATATTTGTATACACTCTTAAATGGAGTGGTAACGATATTGCCATGAAATTAATTTAGCCTTTTATAGAATTCTTGGGATTAGCTTTAGCATGTAATTAAGCAGCTAAGAAGTCATCTACTTGGATCAGCAAGAGTATAGAATACCATAGCATGTTTGTCCGGATGTTTCTGGGGATTAGATTCATAATATTCCATTCGATCTTACCGACTAGACGTAAACAAGACTGAAGCGGTCATGGAATTTTTTTCTGAAAAAAAAAAAGGAAAAAAGAAAAAGAAAAAAAAGAAATAAATAGATAAAAAGTAATAGAAAAGTATAAAAGAAAAGAAAAATGGTAAGATATTTTAGTTCAAATATATTTTCATGGCAATTTTTTTGCGAAAAGCATTATACACGCATGGGAAACCATTGATTTTTTTTTTTTGAACTGTGCATGAATATACAAACAAATAGCAAAAGTGTTGGAGCCTGCAGGCTTCCACTTGGAATTGGAGCTTGGACAATTCGGTTCTATCCTAGAGAAAAAGATCGATCTTTTTTTTTTTTTTTCGAATTGAAATAAATCATGTTACCATGTTACCCGTCATATATGACAGATCATTGGTAAATCCAGTATCTATTTTAGCTTTGAACTTTCGATAGGTTGTTTAAGTGCACTATTCACAGTCAACGAATAAAGGATGGGAAGGTTACGTCATTCAAGTGCCAATGTGCTGTGACATTTGCATAAGTTTAATTTTGATCAGCGACTTTTGGAGAATCTTGTCAAAAGGAATTAGATAAAGAACGAAAGATGAATAGAAAGAAAGAAAAAAACTTAAAATAATAATGACAAGAGAGGTGAAAGAACAACAACAACCACAAAAAAAGAAGAAGAAAAACAGAATAAAGAGAATGAATGAATTGAAATACTAAAAACAAAATAAGAAAAACGAGAGAATTAAAGAAAGTAGAAATAGGAAAAAGGCACCTGCAATCGTGCTTTGATCAAAAACAAGAACAATATTTCTGTGCAATGCTAATGATGAAAACTGAAAGAGAAACATCATCGTATATCTATTGAGTATTAAGTGACGCAACTGAGAGAAAAGAGTAATCCGCTTCCGTAAGTGAACTCAAAGTACCACAGCTGATATGCAATTAAAGAGTAATGGTTGATGATTTATGGCTCAGTTGCTCTTGAAGTAGATAGCTCAGTAACGCTGAGGAAATTTCGAGAACCCAAAAGAATTTGCATCAAGTATTTTCAAGCAAATTCCGATTTATCAAAAGTGCCATTTTTCAGGCAAATAACCCAAAACCTGGTTATTTTTTGGACTTGAGTTTCTTATGGGTATTTTTGTTTGGGTTGTTTTTCGGGCTTTCTATTAATACCCATGGCATAACCTAAGAAATATTCCAGAGGCAAGCAAACATGCGTGACACTGACGCAGAATGTACATATATATTGTTAATGGCTTTGTCATTAGATGTCAATCAGCCGGTCACGATGCGTCACTACCCGAAAACGCAATTTACTTCAGGTACTCGGCGCTACCCAATGAGACTTTGGATTATTTGTTTCCGTGTGGGCTAGAATTAGGGTTTGAACCGTCGAGTACCCTTATTTTTATTATTTCTGCTCTTTCCTTACATCTAGGAGTTAAATAATGAATGAAAACATACTTGGTGCACAAGACAACTTGGAGGAAATTTAGAAATTGGAATCATTATTCCAGTTGTTTTGCACTTCTCGAACTTTGGAGGTTGGTGGTTCAAACGAATTCTTGGAATACAAGTGTGATAGCATTCTCGACTAACCAAGTAAGACGTTAAGATGGGTATTCAACGAGGAATCGTTGTGGTATATTTTATAATAGCATGGTCTTTAGTTGTGTTTCTTGCTGGTAGCAAAGGAAAAAGCACAGGTAAGTTTGATAATATTTTGTTTTCAGCAAAAAATGTTTGATCTTATAAGTGCATAAAATTATTTTCAAATTATTTTCAAAGTAATATTATTCAACTAATAATATTTATTCCATAAGATGGTGTGATTTAAGAGTAACATATTTGAATGTTGTGCAAGGTCGTGTCGACATATCTGTCAATACTTCAATACCGTGCTCTCCAATGTCAAGTTACTTATTCACTAATCCCTTTTTAGCACCTTAATGTTTGCCGCACGGAACCCATATCACTCCCATTGGATCACATATTGTATCATAAACATTGGCATATTTTCTATGTAATATCTAAAACCTTGATCTGAAAAAAAATAATTTAATTTCAACACGTGTTGGGAGGTATCCAGTAGTGCATCTCTTAATAATATGATAAAAATGCAGTTACCGATGGGTGAAGACAAAGCAACGCTATAAAATATTCTTTACGAATAAATATTTACTTCTTCATAACATTCTAAAAAATTCTAAAGTTCTAAATTTTTCGGAAGATATATTCTCAAGAAAGTTGGAGATGGAACGAATGAGAAAATCTGCTTTCATTAGCACTAAACATCACTTTTACTGAGGTTTTAGTTATAATAACAGCAATAAAGGCCACTAATTTGCACTGGACCGTTTTATAAATACATCTCTTATAAAACGTGCATCAGAAACTTTAAAGCATTAAGCCACTTAACATGAAAGTTTTGGTAAACTTATTCGTACAAGAGGCTAACTGATGTTTAAAATGTTGCATAGACACTGTTCTCGAATAGGAGCCATGCAAATTTCATTTTCGTATTCTTAAAGAGCCTCCAGATATTGATTCGAATATGAGTCATTCGTTTGTCTCGTGAGATAAAGAGAAATCGGTCGATTTTTATCATTATATTAGGTTTGAAGATCATTCTTGTTGCTGAGTACTGTCGGTTAGCCGATTTGGTGTTTATTTTTCCAATAAGATTGAAGAAAAAAAAAAAACACAGAAAAAATGTGTAAATGAAATTCAATTTGACATAAGTAATATTCAATTCAGTTGCGATATCCTGTAATTAAAATTTCGTTTTCGGATTCACTTTTAAAATACACTACTGTCAACAAGTTGTCAAAAGGCTTTTGTGATAGTGGGTCGTTTCTCAAGCATCTCCTTCAGGCTTGCAAGTATCACCTGACTCAGTTATACAAATATTCAATATTATAGTTTTTCGCAACAATTACACAAAACATCTCATGATTAATACCACAAATTATTCAGAGTCCATTCAGTATGGTACGATCACATACATATATATACACATAAACACTTCATATCTCATCATCATACGCAAATCATCTTTTTCACTCCAAATTATACTGAACTTTCGAACAAACAAGAAAACACGAAAAACAATTCTTCTTGTACATAAGAGGTCGTCGGGAAAATGCCTTGAAAAAAATGCGGATATAAATTAATGTATATATTAATTTTAACGCCAACGTTTTCTTAACAACCAAACAATGTCCTTTTTCCTGCAGGTGACCATCTATAAATGTCAGTTATTTTCATGTTGTTTTAGTAAACATATCATGTTTAACATAATCCTGATATTGTGCATGGTTACCAAATGTTTTGTAATGATGTGTTTCTCTGGAATTTTCTTTGGGTGCGTGGGATTTCATTAGGAAAATATTTTACTTGCATGTTTTGACATGCATGTGTGTGACGTGACAACATGGCCGCCATGTTGGACGAAAATTCGTTTGCTCAATTTCATCCAGCATGGTGACTGTGTTGAGACTATGCATGTGGGTCCCCTCCCTCGGGAGAGCTTGTACCCCAGAACTTTAAACCCTTCACTTATTTATATTAGTAGGTATTTGATAATTTTTTCGCATCAACTTTTCACCATATATATCTCAGCTTATGATCATTATTATCACGTTGGCTGCTATAAAGAAGACATCAGTCACAGGGCCTTGCCTATCCTACTGGCAAATAACAGCCAAAGTGACCTTAGCAATATCGATAAAGTCAGAAACTGTGGAAATACAGCAGGCCTTAAGGGATATAAAGCATTCGGTGTGCAGAACAATGGTGAATGCTGGTCCGGGATAGACGCCATCCTTGTCTATGCCAAATATGGTCAAGATAGCAGTTGTACGGATGGTACCGGTGGAGTGAAGGCCAATGATGTGTACATATTGTCGCGTGAGTTTCTTTCTTTTACGGAAAGTAGATTTTGAAGGTTTTTGATTGGTCAAATCATTACGACGTTCTTGACAAGTATACCTTTCCTATCATCTCAGTTAAGTTTTCCTCTGTTGGCTGTTTTAATGAAGATCCCACCGATAGGGCCATGCCTGTCCTTGTGGCCAATAACACAAGCGATCCTGATCCGGTCCAGAGCTGTGCAAGAGCCGCGTGGAAAAAGGGATTCACTAAGGTCTTCGGTCTACAGAACGGTGGTGAATGCTGGTCTGGAAACAACACTTATGTTACTTATAACAAACATGGTGCTGCTACTGGACCATGTAATGGTACTGGTGGACACTTGAAAATAGAAGTGTATCGAATCGATAGTAAGTTCATGAATAAAATTAAACAAAGGTCTTGCATTAATACCAAAAGTCGTGAGTCATGAGAACTTTCACCGTGTTTCCTTCGAATCCATGCAGGTCTCCCATTGAGTGATAGCAGTATACGTAGAGACACTGAATGAGGATTACCATGAATAGATAAAGATTTTTAATTTATTCATACAAAACCATATTAAGACCGACTTTCATCCCTTATTCAGTTCAAGCATGATATTGAAGCATCAAATTTCAGTGTTATATGAACTCAACAACGCTCGCAGATAGGAGGCTCCGGGAACGGATAAGGAATCTCAAGTTTCATTCTAAAATATTTTTTCGCACGCGCACAATAGGAATCACTTGGTCAAATGTTCGAAGACATAATTGATATAAGAAAGCAAAAAAGAATCTATGAAACAAATATATCGTTATTCTTTTGCGAAACCTCGAAATCAAATTATATTCTGACGGGGGTTATTACAAAACGAAGCAGCATCAATCTTAGGCGTCTGGTTTGGATTTATTCTTTTTACAGTGACTGTACCTACAACCTCAGTACCTCAAGTTACAGTAACACTACCAACAGTGATCACACCAACAACTGAAGAAAGAAGTAAGAAAACAGATCATGGTGGTCTTGGGTATAATATTAAGTACCACAGTTAATCCAAAAGGGCTGTCTGTTTACGAATACTGCATGCATCATATCTTTGAGGCTCGGCGGGCGGGGTTTCTATGATAAATTATAAATTCGAAGATTTTTCAATGACATTTACAAATAATTTACAATTATTTATTTTTTTCGTAAAAGACTGCCATGTAGTTTTCTTTATATTAATATGAAAAGCACGGTGCCAAGTATGCAGTATTCATTGTGTGTAAACGAGCCGACAGCCTTTTTGTAAAAACCTTAAAAATGTGAACAGCATATTTTCTGCGATAGCTTCCATGCATGCACCTTGTTGTAGAGCGATTTCACGGCAGTCATGTTGTTGGACACCGAGAAACAAGCAATATTTTTGCATGGAAGGAAATTTTATTTCCCATGGCAAAATACACCATAGCTTCCGTGAAACTCCTCTATTTTGTATTTTAGTAACCATGACCAATGACTAGATCTACGGTTTCGCTTATCTGGATATGGCTTTCACATTTCCTAGTGTGATTTACGATTGAGTGTTTCCTGGTTCGGCAAGTTTGAGAATGCTTCTATAATTGTTCAATCGGAAATAGGGATTCGGATTCCGAAAAAGTTAAAATGCGATTTCATCTGATCTGTTTCTCCGATCAATAGTTAAGATTTTGTACCTTATCTTAGTTTCCGCATATACCAACCCAGTTTGTTCATGCACTCAGTCAAAATCTGAGCGCCCATTCGATATTTTATGGCGATCATTTGAATTTTGAACTGAGAAACTGAATTGGATGACACTATAAGATGGAATTACTTGATAAAAATGAAGTAAACAGCGATAAAAAATGAAACCAATAATATAAATGCATAAACAACATGAATAAAAATATCCACAATTATAAACAATAAATATTAAATAATCTAAAAAATTGTGCTATAAAAGCAAAACATATGAATCCGCAAGTAAGTTTCAAAGACTTTACTTATTAAATTTAAAAAAAAATTTGATTACGAAAGAAAATAATTTCAAAATGAAATTATAAAAGCATATGAATACACATACATGGATGTTTGAGGTGGATGGTTGTGATGTATCGATGTGTTTGGATCTTGGTAGCTTTGTCGTATATGTTTATAATAGTGTACTAGTAACAGTCTAGAACATACTAGAAAACGGCCTGGCCTCTTACTTCCTGTTCAGTCCCACCTAAATACCATTCTCGTGGATGCTTCGAAAAAGTCAGCCTTTCGTCGCCCGAGTGTCTCCTTTCTGGGATTGGAACGGTGATAGACAGCGCGGCGGAAATTCAAGGATGTGCTAAAGCAGCATGGAAGTCAGGCTATAAGGTTTTCGGTCTCAAAGAAAACGCAGAATGCTTTGGATGGAGCAGTACAACTTTGGTCCAATTTTCAATCCCAGCCAATAACTGTAAAGATGGTATGGGTAAAAAGAACAGTTATTTTATCTACATTTTCTATAGTAAGTTTGCCGATAAGTTATTTCTATTAGTGTGAGATGCGTTGTCTGATGTGCTTGACTACGGGCCTGGATTCTTCAGTGGCTAAAGACTCGACCTCTTAATGATACTGGCTTCACTGACACATAATATAATCATTATCGTTTTCTGTATATCGCTATTGATACTAATTATAGAATTATTGACAGCGCCAAAAATACTAACATTTGCAGTTCGGTTTTTTAGGAGAGCAGCTCCGTAGTTAAAAAAGAGATCAGTTAACACCATGCAAGCCAAATTTTGTGCCAATAGGGATTAATTTTAAGACTAACTTGAACGATTGCTAATATTTTTTTATCAGCAATGAGCTATAGATAAGCGTAAGTTAAACTTGCACTAATCTGATGTCCTAAGACAAAAGTAAGGAATATATTATGTTTTTTTTTATGAGTAGCAAGCAATCTTTATCGAGTATGGCGACCATATTTACAGGGGCGTAGCTACCACATATGCACTTACGCATGTGCGTACAATGACTTGAAATCCTCGACCTGTTTTCAAAATTTTAGTTGTTCGCACCTTTAATTGGCGCTCAATTTTTAACTCTTTTGTGTGTATATTACGATATCGTCTAGCTACGTCCCTGATTCATGAGTGAGTCACATGATCACTTCCGCCTTATTGGATAGAAACAGGAATATAATTACATCATCCTTCGAAAAAATAATGCCGTTTCCTGAGTGGTTATATATTTTTAACAAAATCTTCACTGTAAAAGAGAAATAGTTTTCAATCCAATATAAGCGGTACTGATCACGTGTTTTGTTAGCTATCGATTTCTATCGATTTGATAATCTAACGTTTTAGTCACTTGTTTTGCGAATTACACTTTAATACAAAATTTCATAAATCTTCCAGAGTTTATGAAAACAACTAGTACACCATCAACACCTCGAAAACGAGCAACACTTCCAAAGTCAACGCCTCCAATAACCACATCGGGAAGATCAACAGCTATACGTAGAACCACGACATTGCGGCCAACAGCATCTCAGACAGTGCATTCGCGACCTACACATCAAAAACGAACGCCTTCAATAACTACATCGGGAAGATCAACAGCTATACGTAGAACCACGACACTGCGGCCAACAGCATCTCAGACAGTGCATTCGCGACCTACACATCAAAAACGAACGCCTTCAATAACTACATCGGGAAGATCAACAGCTATGCGTAGAACCACCACACTGCGGCAAACAGCATCTCAGACAGTGATGTCGCGAACTGCAACTCGAAAACCAACATCGCGGACAACAGCAGTTCAAACATCAACAACACCAGCTCATAAGAAAAGTAAGGTGGTTGTAATTTTATTGCGAGTTTTTATAAAAGTTGTTTTTATAAAGTCACCAGCCTTTGCAATTAGCGCTGGATGTCTGTTTCCCTTTGCATGTGATGCCAACTACTGCCTTAGGTCTTTACAGCGAAGTTTCTTTAATCTGTCGTAGAAATTTAAAGTGTAATTCGTTGAATGCTGCTATTTCAAAAGAGGTTCTCTTGTGAGCGTTTTACTTCGTGGTAAATTTCAGCTTATTTGATTGCGTTATTTATATAAAGCGGAGTTTTCCAGATACCAACATTTTCCATTACCAAAACGTTAAAACTTGAAACAAAGGCTTAAATTTATTTACTTAAATTTTTGAAAGTTAGCGCTTCATTTACTATACAGTTTTCAGAAAAGCAACCTCCTTTTGAAATATTTGTATATTTACAAACTGCTGAAGGATAAGCGAGTTAGCTTGTAGGCTCAGCCAATCTTGCCTGGCCTTCGTAATGTTTCAAACGGAACTGATCTTCAGTGGGTTGAAATCTGGTAATTTGATCCCACTTTCGGCTAGCCTGAGATTAATAATGACTGACATAATTACAAAGAAATAAAAATAATAAAAATAAGCTAAGTTAACTCAGATAATAAGATCTAAATGGATAAAAACATTAACAAGTATAGTAATCTAACCTTTAAATATGTAATGTTAATTAAATTGTTTATGATTTTAAAAAGGAGGAAAGATTGAAATGAACGAATGGAAACTTGGATACATGGCTGGAAACTCTTCAACAGGTGTTGCCTTAAAACTGGAGGAGAACGAACCCGGGTTATCTGATCCACGATTTCCGCACTATCAGCGGTGACTGCTACCATCCCGTTGGATATGTGAAAACAAAGACTCGTTATCTTGATAGAACGAATGTCCAACGCAAACATACATGGTTATATTTCTGAAAGCCGTATAATAATTTTGTCATTGTAAAGCTGCTCTTTTCTTTATTTCGTTATTTCTTTTTTAGTATTTTTTTTCTAGATCTTTCTGAGCTTTTGTTGAATTCTTCCTGTATTTTTCATGCATATTTTGTGACAGTTTAAAAAATTGTATGTCCTCTCAGATAACGTCAATAATGAAATCCACTATCGGTACATCGGATGCTTTAAAGATAAAGGGACGCGTGCCATGCCTGAATCTCTTGGACGTTGGTGGCCGAATGGAAGTCATGCTTCAATAAAGAAATGTGCCACGCTCACATGGAGTAAAGGGTACCAAGTGTTTGGTGTTCAGTACGATGGGCACGAATGTTGGTCTGGAGTGAACGCACTTCTTACATACGCCAGATATGGCAATTCTACCAATTGTTCAAATGGTATTGGTGGAGATTGGGCTAATGACGTCTACGCCGTCGTTTGTAAGTGGTTTTCATTTACTGACCGTGAGCTCGATGAAGTTGTGTTGCATTCATTTGATCTGTAGTATAATATTTTGGAATGGTTGTGATGATCACTGAGCATCGACATATAACAAAACCTAACCCTATCAAATTATTATACTAATCTTACCTAACTAGGCTGACATAATAACCTATTAATTTAATCTAAACATACGTGTAATCACTAATTGTATTTCAGGCTGGTGCATGATCAGCTAATTGCCAACTTATTTAGCATAACTGATCGTGAAATAGTGATTCTATGATACACACTTCAAGCGAAAAGACGCTGTTCTTATGTAACTCAACCAAGATACTAATCTTGCTTATATTGATAGCAGCCACGTAGCTGAAAGAACTACCGACGTTAAATATAGCTTCTTTACCTTTACCTTTTTTTTATATCAAATATATTGAAAATTCGTAATTACTTGCGTTTGGTAGTGCATGAAACTTTCGCAACTCCCCACCGGACGTGTACAGGATAATGTTATAGGAGTAAATTGAAGCATGTTATATTCGAATAAAAAAAAAATACAGTCTGCGTAACAAAACAAAAAAAAAAAAAAGAAAAAGAAAATAAGGGACTGATAAATAATATAATCTATCATTTGGTATTAATGACTTGAGCACATCATTGATTGGAGCATTTAATACCTAGCTTTTGTTTTTTATTCGATCTTATCCAAACATTCAAGCGCAGGGCCGTAGCGCAAGCCTTGAAAAACTGGGGTGATCACAAAAATTGAATACTTAATTGTTAATGTATTGGGGGGGGGGGGGGGTAAAAAATGGGGAGGGGCGGAATTGGCCCCTGTGGGCGTTACGGCCCTGAAACGTACTCACTTCTTTGCTGTTGGTTGCATTCTCTATAGTGCTACTGAAACTTGCGTCGTACTAACCCTGATGGGGGACGAGCTTCATACAAAGTTACCGTATACCGTATATCTTATTTCCAAACATTGAATTATGACTTGCCTTTTCATAAATTTAGTTATAATGCTATGCAGATACGTCACAACGATGTGAAACAATTACAGAAACATTGTTGGTTTTCCTATATCCAAAGAAGACCTTCTTTGCATAAAGTTATATATGAAAGGATTTATCCATAATGATTAAATAGCGCTTATGCAAAGGGTCTATGCTGAAGGCGAAATCTTGCATGAAGTTTGAAACAATGTCTTATTTTTCTCTTCTTACTACACACCTTTCTAGATTGTCTCTCTGGTTACATTTTTAAAAGAAGTATTAAAACTTGTCAGCCATGTCCAGTGGACCATTATAAACACAACAACAATAAGTGCAATAAATGTGAAAGAGGAAAAAAGACATGGGGAAGAAAAGGCGTGACAACTGCAGGACAGTGTATCGGTTAGTACTGGCACAACTTGACTGTTACATTTTACATTGTACAAAGTTTAGGAAAATAAACAAATGTAGTTTCATTATGTTAAAGATTAAATTAGAATTACCTGAAGTTTATCTCTTACAATTATAGTGTTAAAAGCAGGTTGCTAAAAAATTGTGTGTGAAATAATAATTAAGTGTGTGTATATGATTTTTCTAGTAATATTCGTATTTTGTTTTGTAAACATCTTGATTGTGACAGCTGAAAATCCAATCAAGGTTTCAAGTCTTGAAGTGAATGTCCCTCCACAAGACGTCAAACTAGAATTGATCGTAGCAAATTTTACTGCAAGTTACGAGCAAAGTTCTCTCGTCATTGCACCCTTGACCTACAAGATAACAAGTGTTACTAAATCCCCACAAGCAAGAACACCTGATGTAACATCTGGTGATATCGACTCCTGTTTTCAACTTGCCAGTAACTCTTCCTTTCCTTTCTGCATTTACCATGACAACGGCAGTATCGCCATCAACAAAAACTTCAACTGTTCAGAGGGCGATAAGTTTGTTATCAGTATCAATGTTTCTGACTCAGGGAATGTTTCTATTGGAACGATTATCAACCCGGATGGAAGGGTTACTATCACTTGTGTGGATGTGTTTAAAAATGTAAGACGGTTATACGAGAAGGCGAAGAACGCCTGTACAAAAACAAACGTTACTGTACAGATCAATGATACAAGACAAGTGGTTGTCAATAGTACGAATATTCATTCAATCAACAAGATACATGTGACGAATATAACAGGAAATAGCTGTAGTACGGTCAATGTCAATATGTCACACGGGTTGATAAACGTTACAACAAATATCGTGTTTTTTAGTAACATCGAGGGTCGTACAAGCGTCGAATACAGATTTGAAAACCCTATCATCGTGACAGGGCCTGCTATTAACATTACGTTGCTTAGCAACAATTGTATTGGGTCAGCAAGCTTGACATTGGTAACTGTACCTAAACATCCTGAAAGTTGTGCTGGGAGATGGAAGTGTGTGGATGCTGTGTTCAACTGGACAAACTCACCGAATATTAGAAAATGTGGATCAGATCCTGATAATCTGCGCATGCGTTATGGACACTGTGTGGGTAAGTTTACTACATGTTTCCTCCTGACATGAGCTTTTGTTTGCAGAAAACTATTGGCGAATTACAAATTCAATAATATTGTCCATCCTCAGACCATACTTTGGTCAACCTATCCCTTTCACTTGTGAAGGTATCTGTTTAGGGCAACATGAAATTCACTGTTCTCTTACTCATGCTTTGTTGACTTATTTCAGTAAAACCCAACATCACCAGAGGACCAGAGTCCAAGAGTGTTACATCCGGGACACTAGTCACATTATCTTGCGTCGTATCAAGTTCTCCTCCTGCTAGTATCACGTGGTACAAGGGAACAAATGAAATCGTCAACAACACTGTAACAATGAACGTTTCTAATCAGGGTTACTATTGGTGTAAAGCAAGTAATAGATATGGTACAGCAGCAAGTGGAAGGGCTTTACTTGTTGTCACAGGTAAGTTATAGGGTCTTATAATGATGTTAATACAACAAATCCTAGATTAAACGTTCCATTGGACAATGGAATTAAGTATATAAAATAAGCACTAAATGATATTTACGATTTATCATACAGACACTAGTGTAATACTAGGAAAGACGCCACTCGTATTCTTTATATGAACTCATCATCCGAGACCTCGGTGACATATTTTCCATATCCTCACACGTAAAGATATCGATGACGCCACTTTGGATGTTTCCCCGCTCACTTAAACGCGCGTTGCGTAGTTTTTTTTTTTTTTTTTTTTTTTTTTTTGTGTGTGTGTGTGTGTGTGTGGATGTGTCTATAAAATAAATAGAGATTACTTCACGGAAAATGCGCGCGTACGGTTTTTATTCACGAGTTGTGAAGTTTCATCAAACGAACAAGCAAGTCTTCGAGCGCGTGAGTTTTATGATACGAAATAACGCCGGAGATTTTCAATTAGGTTTGAATTACACACTATTTTAATTTACAAAGTTTGTAAAAAAAAAGCTCAGTTTGCAAACTAAAACTTATATTGTAATAGTTCTTTATTTTACAACACTGTCTTACAAGCAGGATAAAAACTTATTCTGATTAACTTCTAATTCGGTTTCTAATTTTTAGTTTACACCATAAATGATTGAGAAAGCTTACCGATGTTTCTGTCGCCTTCTTACACGACAAAGCTGCCTTTCCTCGTTGTTGTTTAATACTTTTTAAGAACTTTTCCACGAGATTTACATGTCGGCCAGTCTTTCGATTTTCTCTTTGGTTTTGTCGTCTAATTATATTTTTATCCATGTTTTGAACTCAAACGTTCTAGTTTAGGTCTCAAAAACAAAAACAAAAACAAAAACAAAAACAAAAACAACTGAAGCTGCCTTTCCTTGTTGTTATTTGAGTTTTCAGTACTTTTTAAGAACTTTTCCAATAGATTTACATCTCAGCTTTTTCTCCGCTTAACTATAGGCAATTCATCGATTTTCTCGTTGGTTTTGTCGTCTAATATATAGTTTCATTCATGTTTTGAACTCAAACTTTCTAGTTTAGTCGAAAGTCTCACACGAAAGAACAGCCCGTTACTGCCGGCTTCTGATTAGACGTATCGTTTTTCTCACACGTGAAAAAAAAAGCCGTACGTATCTTCTGATCGGACGTATCGTTTTCCTCACACGTGAAAAAGCGATACGCGCATTGTGATAGGTTGGTAAAAGTGAACGAACGAACATTTATTACACGGGATTTTACTGAGTAAATCTCGGTATGTATATAATAAAATAAAATATTACACGTTGGCTTTAAGATATGAAGTTTATCTTGTCTTGTTTACCACTCGAAGATAAACTTCATATATTCGCGACCGTGTACTGAATATCCTCTATATATTTCTACTACACCCATCTCGCCTCATCTAGGGAATATTGCGCTAGGAACAGATTTGTCATAAGCAACGCGCTTGTTTTACTCATCACTTGCTTATCATTCTTTTCCAGATTACTACACGTCAATTTTAAGTTTCAAGGCAAAGAAAAACAAACCAAACAAAAACAACCAAGTAATTAATTTGTATTTAGTCATATTTTATTGTTATACATTCATTTGACGCACAGCAACTTTTTTACTTGCAACTTTTCCTTCGTGCTTTGATTGGTAAGAATATACTTCTCTGACTCACCAGGAATCTTTACTGACTGCTGCTCTTTAATCTTTTACAGTCATGTGTTGATGGTTTGCGTTTTACTTTTCTTTGCAGGACCCTTGTCTATCTTGTGGACAAATCTTTGAATACCTTTCAAGCAAAGATACACCAAGAGAGTATAAACACAGAGCTACATGCAGACACTGGTGAGTAATGAAACAATCAAAATACGAACAAACTGAACTGTACTGAGTGTTTGAATAATAATGGCTGTTTATCTATATTTTTTTACTAGTTTTTCGTTCTTTGACATTTCAAATGTTCAATTTTGCGCGCGTGTAAACATCGTTATATACTGAAGAAGATCCGTGATATGGCATCGAAACGTCTAATTGTAAACATTAAGTCAAAGAAAAGGCTAGCAAAAAAATTAATAAACATAACCTGACTGCTATTTCAAGATATTTAATAATGGCTTTTGTATGATACGAAAAGCTATGGAAATATAGAGATATTGCCTTTTTACGGATATTAACTTGAAAAGTTTTAGCGAGTTTGGCAATTTGCTTTGGTTCTTTATGTTTATATGTTGTCGTGACAGGGAGGAGTGGTCCAATAAGATTCGTGTGGAATGTGTTATTTATGGAAAGAAGAAAAGCCAAGACGAAGACTTGGACACGTATCATAAAAACCTAGTCAAAATATTTACAGAAGGAACGAAGAAGAACGAGATCGAAGGCTGGAAGATCTATTGGAAATCAATCTCAGTAAAAGACACAGGTATGGACTAAGATAATATAGCTATGTATATTGCTTTCTCTATATGACTGTATATCACAAAAAGAATATATATATATATATATATAGATTATGGATTGTAGATAGATCAAAGACAAGACATAACTTTTGCTGTTACTCGGAGTTTCACGCTTACGCGATCTTCAGACAGTCTTTAATAAAGAATGATCCATACTGTAGTCTATATATACCTGAGGCGCTATAATCTATAATTGGGGTATTGTTATGTATTTACAATAGTGCTATTGTTCTATCAAGGTGCGATAATTTATGTTATCCGGCTTAAGTAATATTTGTTTTCGTGGCGGCATTTTGAAATAAGTTCTGATCTTTTGTTGAGAAGGTTGGCTTTATCTGCTTTAATAATGTTCAATTTTTCTGCTAAGCAGAGATTGCATTTCTTAGAAATATTATTGTAGGCTTTTGCTGAGGTGATGATTGACCATTTGATGTGGTAAATTTTCTTGTTGTCTTGAAGTGTCCAGATGTGTTTTGATAGTTCAGTGCTGTTGGCGTATTTTCTGTTTCGGAAAGATAGCTTGTGTTGCGTATACCGTTGTTTAAATGTTCCTTCTGTTAGTCCGATGTAGTTCTTTGCGGGTATGTCGTCTTCTGTGGTTACTCGTGCGTTGTACACTATGCTGGTTGTGAGGCAGTTGTTTTCTAGTGGGCATTGGTCTTTTTTTCGGCAGTTGCAGTCGTTCTGTGAAGAGGTTGCGGGGCTGTTGCTAGTTATTTTCTTGTTGTGTTTGTTAATTATGCTTGTCATATTTTCCATGCAACTGTAGCTGACTTTAACGTTGTTCTTGTTGAAGATGCAGTGGAACTTGTGATTTTTAGGGAAGTGCTTCTCAATGAGGTTAAGGAAGGTTTTTCCTACGTTAGTTTGTACGTTTTTGCTGAATGGAGGGTTGAACCATATAATATTTCTCTTTCTGTTTCTTCTTTGTGGTGCAGATGTGTTATGGTTATTGTATGTGAGGGTTTCTGTGAATCCGCTGTTTTTTAGTGCTGTTTCGTAGAGTGGCTTAGCTGCGTTGAATGCTTCTTCGTTGCATGAAATGTCGGTTATTCTGCGGTTGATAGCTGCGGGTAGCTGTTTGATTATGGAAGGTGGGTGGTTAGATTTCGTGTTGATATACAGTGGCTCGTCGTTTGGCTTTCTGTAGGGGTAGTAGGATTCGTTTGTTAAGTTGAATGTGACGTCAAGGTAGTTTACTGCTTTCAGGTTGGTTTGTATGGTGATATTAAGGCCGTGTTTCTTAAATTGTCTCGTTATGTCCTTTCTTATTCTTTCTGCTTGTGGTCCAGTCGTGTTCTTAAAGATGGCAAGTCCGTCGTCCCTGTACAGTCCTATGTTGCCCTTTCCGTATTTGTCGCATAAGTTGTTGAGAATAAATAGTCCAACTAGTTCACATACTTCTGCTCCGTCGTAGCTTCCCATCGTGACGTCGAACATGTTGTTGTTGTCTTTCTTTATCCAGGCGTTACCGTTGTCAAATAGGAGGGATTTTCTAGCGTGCATGATAATGTCAATGTCTTGGCTGGTTATATTAGTGTGTTTCTTGGCGAAGTGGATTGCATTAGTTAAGAGTTCTTCGGTTATGGAGGGGTAGAAGCTTTCGATGTCAAATATGGCGAACGTGTGTTGTTGTTTGTTAGGGATGTTTGTGAACCAGTTGATTACGGATGACGAGTTTTTCCATTGGTTAAGTGCTGTTTTGTTTCTTACGTCAGTGTTGATTCTCTCGAGGATTTGTTTGCTTACTCGTCCTATTTCGCTCTTGGCTGGGTTAATTAGTCTGCAGGTTGGGTTGTTTAAGAAATTATCTTTGTGATCTTTTAATGATATGAAGGCTTGTCGTTCTGCTATGCGCTCTGTTCTGTCCTGGATGTGAAGTTCGGTTGCTATGTTCTTTGCTTCGTGGTTAATGGTGTTGGTGGTGCTCTGATTTGCTTTCTTGTATGTTGCGGTTATGCTGTTCTTTAGTAGTTTATCGTGTTGAGTTTTGTCAAGTTCGTAAAGATTTGTTGTTTTGTCGGCTGGGATAAAGGCTTTCGTTGAGTTTTTTATTCTATTGATGTCGCTATTTAGTTGGTTCTGGAACTCGTCGTGTGTTTTTCTGAATTGGGTGTTCTTTACCATATCAAGTAAATCTGCTTCGAACTTGTCCAGGTCTTCATGTTGAGGCGGGCATTTCCTAGATTTAAATCCGAATTTGTTGTCAGTGGGCTGGTCTTTATCGTCGGTTTTTTTGTCAAAAAAGAAGGCTTTCCATCTCATTCGTTTGATAACGCTTTCGATTTTTTCGATTAGGCTTTTCAGGTAAGTATTTCTTGACGGTATAGGAATATTCTTCATAGAGTAGTTAAATCTTATCGGTTCCATCTTTGCTTGCTACTACGACGGAGCAGAAGTATGTGAACTAGTTGGACTATTTATTCTCAACAACTTATGCGACAAATACGGAAAGGGCAACATAGGACTGTACAGGGACGACGGACTTGCCATCTTTAAGAACACGACTGGACCACAAGCAGAAAGAATAAGAAAGGACATAACGAGACAATTTAAGAAACACGGCCTTAATATCACCATACAAACCAACCTGAAAGCAGTAAACTACCTTGACGTCACATTCAACTTAACAAACGAATCCTACTACCCCTACAGAAAGCCAAACGACGAGCCACTGTATATCAACACGAAATCTAACCACCCACCTTCCATAATCAAACAGCTACCCGCAGCTATCAACCGCAGAATAACCGACATTTCATGCAACGAAGAAGCATTCAACGCAGCTAAGCCACTCTACGAAACAGCACTAAAAAACAGCGGATTCACAGAAACCCTCACATACAATAACCATAACACATCTGCACCACAAAGAAGAAACAGAAAGAGAAATATTATATGGTTCAACCCTCCATTCAGCAAAAACGTACAAACTAACGTAGGAAAAACCTTCCTTAACCTCATTGAGAAGCACTTCCCTAAAAATCACAAGTTCCACTGCATCTTCAACAAGAACAACGTTAAAGTCAGCTACAGTTGCATGGAAAATATGACAAGCATAATTAACAAACACAACAAGAAAATAACTAGCAACAGCCCCGCAACCTCTTCACAGAACGACTGCAACTGCCGAAAAAAAGACCAATGCCCACTAGAAAACAACTGCCTCACAACCAGCATAGTGTACAACGCACGAGTAACCACAGAAGACGACATACCCGCAAAGAACTACATCGGACTAACAGAAGGAACATTTAAACAACGGTATACGCAACACAAGCTATCTTTCCGAAACAGAAAATACGCCAACAGCACTGAACTATCAAAACACATCTGGACACTTCAAGACAACAAGAAAATTTACCACATCAAATGGTCAATCATCACCTCAGCAAAAGCCTACAATAATATTTCTAAGAAATGCAATCTCTGCTTAGCAGAAAAATTGAACATTATTAAAGCAGATAAAGCCAACCTTCTCAACAAAAGATCAGAACTTATTTCAAAATGCCGCCACGAAAACAAATATTACTTAAGCCGGATAACATAAATTATCGCACCTTGATAGAACAATAGCACTATTGTAAATACATAACAATACCCCAATTATAGATTATAGCGCCTCAGGTATATATAGACTACAGTATGGATCATTCTTTATTAAAGACTGTCTGAAGATCGCGTAAGCGTGAAACTCCGAGTAACAGCAAAAGTTATGTCTTGTCTTTGATCTATCTACAATCCATAATCTATAACGCTCTACATGTCAATGTATTGAGCACTTTACCGTCAGAATAGACACATCCAGATATATATATATATATATATAAATGTAGTAACGAAGAGGCAAGATTTGCTGTTACTCCGAGTTTCGTGCTTACGCACTCGTCAGACAGTATTTAATGAAAGACATTCCTATCAACTAGATATAAATACATGCTAAGACAATAGGCTAAGTGCTATATTACAATAGGTGATAGTTATACTAAATACAATAGGTGAGAAGTTAAAAATTACAAAGAAGAGTATATAATATCAAAGCGTCAAGTGTTCTTCAAGTAGAATTTGTTCTCGTGTCGGCATTTGGAAATAAGTTCGGATCTTTTGTTTAGGAGGTTGTCGTTGCTGTGTTTAATAATCATCAGTTTTTCTGTAAGACAGAGGTCGCATCGTTTGGAGATGTTGTTGTAGGGTCTTGCGCGGCTAATTATTGTCCATTTGATGTTGAATTCTTGTTTATTGTCTTGTAGTTGCCAGATGTGTTTAGAAAGTTCGGTGCTGTTGGTGTGTTTTCTGTGTTTAAATGTAGATTTATGCTGCGTGAATCTTTGTTTGAATGTTCCTTCTGTCAGTCCGATGTAGTTCTTGGTTGCGTTGTTGGTTGTAATTTGTGCGTTGTAGATTACACTGGAAGTCAGGCATTTGTTGTCTAGCGGGCATAGTTCTTTTTTACGGCAGTTGCATTGTTCTCCGGTGCTTGCGTTGACGTTGTTGTCGGCGTTTGTTATTTTCATGTTGTGTTTGTTGATTACAGTTTTCATGTTGTCCATACAGCTGTAACTGACTTTAACATTGTTTTTGTTGAAGAGGCTGTGGAATTTGTGCTGGTTCGGGAAGTGTTTAGTTATGAGCTTGAGAAATGTTCTGCCGATGTTAGTCTTTACGTTATTACTAAATGGTAACAGCAACCGTAACAGCAAATCTTGCCTCTTCGTTATTACATTTATACTTTGCTCTACACCATATGTGTATTGAGCACTCTTTAATGGGATCAGCTACTTCCTCATATGATTATATATATATATCCCATCAAAGAGTGCTCAATACACATATGGTGTAGAGCAAAGTATAAATGTAATAACGGAGAGGCAAGATTTGCTGTTACTCCGAGTTTCGTGCTTACGCACTCGTCAGACAGTATTTAATGAAAGACATTCCTATCAACTAGATATAAATACATGCTAAATACATACATTTATATCTAGTTGATAGGAATGTCTTTCATTAAATACTGTCTGACGAGTGCGTAAGCACGAAACTCGGAGTAACAGCAAATCTTGCCTCTCCGTTATTACATTTATATATATATATATATATATATATGTATATATTGGAGATCTATTGAAGATCTATTGGAAATCAATCTCAGTAAAAGACACAGGTATGGACTAAGATAATATAGCTATGTATATTGCTTTCTCTATATGACTGTATATCACAAAAATGATATATATATACACGTTCAAGTTTCTAACTGACCATACCCCTTGTCCAAACATCCATCACGCTTCAGATTAGGGAGTGCTGGTGCATTTTAGATGACTGATCTAATGACAAGATCTAACGTGTAGCATGTAACTATCAGTTTGTCGAATGTTTATGACTCAGTATCTCATCTTCATAGGAATATGTATCAAAGAAACGACAGGAAAGAAAAACATCCGAGGCTTGTTTGCATGGAGCTCAGCAAAAATAGGTGACTTAGAGACTGTTGAGTGTCCTTTGGGACCCAGTGGGCGGTATGCTACACGAACATGTGACGGGAACTTCACTACTGGTGCTCTGTGGAATGACCCGGTTTATGATAACTGTGCATACAAGTCAAAGAAAACCGAGGCAATGAACAAGTTTTCCAAGGTCAGTAATTGGTGTATTCCGGCACCAGTAGGCAAGTTTTTAGTGCCGAACAATGTAACTAGCCCTTAATGAACTGCACATAAAAAGTGCATTTATCGGTTCTACTATTTATCTGTTCTCGAATATTGTGGTTGAATTGTGCACTTACGAGAAATACTGTCATCCAATAGGAGATAAAGCGCTGTTAAATGACAAGATTTCTCAGTCTTGAAAATTTTCTTGCGAAAAGCGCGTTTCTCGTTGAACGACACTACGCGCGGAAATTACGAAATTTAGTTCTGCTCTTTCTGAAACAAAAACAAACTAACTTGCTAAAAACAGAAACAAATAAACAAACAAACAAAAACAAAACAAGACGAAAAGAATAACAAACTGAACAAACTAGCAGGAAAATATAACTCGCTCAAGCGTATGTTTCTGCAACAATTTTTTTCTGGGAGAGACAGGAACTTGCACGAGACATCGTTGCGTAGCAACGCCCATGCACTGAACTTGAGTCGAATCATTTTAGCTTTACCAACATTATTTTTTGCCCACAGACCAAAGTTACATCTGACAACGCCAAAGAAGTTGCCAAGAATTTCACCAAGCAGTTCAAATCAGGATCCGCTAAAGACATGTCTGAGGCTGATGCTAATATTGCGGCAGACGTGGTGGATAACATTTTATCGGTAGAGGATAAGCTGAACGAGGTAAAAAGAAAAAACATCCTTTGGGGGATCAATACTAAAAATTTTATTTACTTTCGGCATCGTGAATTTTTTTCTCTTATTTAGACATATTTGTTATCATATTAACAGTAAATTTAGTCAATCTAAATAAATCAAGGCAGTACAGTGCATTAATTTTTGAAGATAATAGCAGTAAAAATTAATGTGGGCACATATTTTGTAAGGGCGCAATGTTTGCGGAAGGTTTTGCGCGGGAGGGGAGTCATAGGTAAGGACTATCCATCTCTATATACAAACCAAAAGAGCGCTGCATAACGATACAAATAAGAAATGGATACTATATAGGGGAGTCCTGATCTTTGTGTTACTCTTTTGTATTATCAGACTGCTGATATGGTTGTTGAAATTATCGATACAATGATGGAGATGAACGCATCAACCCTGACGGCAAATGCATCTGCAAGGTAGGAATGTTTGCATTCATTTGAAAACTTGACAGTTAGATAATCTTGTTTGTTACATTGAATATGTTGCCGGAGTTAAATTAAATTGGATTCCAAATCAGAGAATGTTGTCACGTGTAACAGGTAATGCGGCAGAGCGTGTGTGTGTGCTTCAGAAAAAATTTAAAACTTTATAAAAAGCTTATCGACTCTCTTTTCTATCATCATTTTAAGCTTAAAAGCTTTCTTTTGTGTTTGCAGAATTATTAGGGCCGTGGACAAAGTTGCTGAGAAGATTCCCTTGGAGGAAGGTACAACATCAAGGGTGTTGAATAGCACAAATCTCGCCATACAAGCAAATGCAGTGGATGCTTCCACGTTCAATGGCCTTGGATTTGGTATCAGTAAGAATGGGAATGGTGGCAAAAGTGTTGTAACAAGCGAGGAGCAGACTAGACTCTTCGTTAAATTACCAAAGGCTGCAATAGAAAATTCCAACAAAAGCTCTCCCATTCGTATTGGCTTCATTTATTTTGCAAATCATAACTTATTTACTGAGGAAGATGAAGACGACGAATCAGTGAATGAAAGAGAACACAGTAATGAAGTTTTGTCCAGCAGTGTTTTCAATACAAATACTTCAAAGTTGTCCGAAAATGTAACTTTATCTTTTCCGAGATCTGAAAGAAAAGACTATGGAAACTCATCATGTGTCTACTGGAATGCAGAAGGTAGGTTGTTGATACATGCGCGAACATACAGTTGTCCCATTTTGCGCAAAATCTATAATTAATTTATATCCACATGCGAGTAAGGTCAATACTTACTAAGAATGTACCCACTTATTTTTGTTATACTGATGGCAATGAATTTGACAAAGATGGGTATGCATGCAAATGCTGTCATATTGGAAAATCTTCTGAATAACTACACTGAGCGGATGGTTTAAGTTGAACCTTACTAAACAATCCATATATTGATGTTTATTACTTATTAGCTTGATGTTTTCTTCCAATCAATGTGAATTTAATGGCTTTGTTATGCAAATAATAGCAAGGGCACGATCAGATGTAGCTGTCTAAATTTTGCACTCAGTTCCTTCCAAAGTGTGAATTAACATTATATTTCTTTTTTCATTCTAGTACGACAATGGTCGAACGAAGGATGTTTCCAGTGTGCCAGTGACGGCGACGAGACCAGTACAAAGTGCTGCTGCAACCACTTGACAAGTTTTGCAGTTTTATTTTCACCACAGAATAAACCCCTCGCCAATCAAGATGAAAAGCACGCAAGAATTCTAAGTATCATCAGTTATGTTGGGTGCGGTATCTCTCTCGCGGGGGTGGTGCTGACTTTCCTAACTTACTCATTATTCAGGTAGGAATTCTCTCCACTCTTTCTTCCACCCGTCAGTTTATCTTTGCCTTGTTTATTCATTTCATATACAAGATGTTAGCTGAACCTTCCATGGTCAGCTTTGCGGAATGCATCTCAGCTAATTTTGTAAAAAAACTGTCAAAGAATGCATGTCTTTGTAACATTCATTTATCTTGTTTTAAACAACTGCTTCAAAACTCAAGAAAAAAATGCCGCAAAAATTCCTTCTTTTCACCACTGCGCGCGCACACGGAAGAAGCCTATAACTACCGGTTTTCTTGCAATGCGTGGGTATATGGAAATGATCAAATGAATCATCTAGAACGAAAGTTAATTAGCAGTAATTACATACTATTTTAGGATTAACTTTTATTTACTCGAAGAAATAGAAAACGTCTGTGCAAATTTTGATGAAGTCTCCGTTTACTTCTTGTAAGAAAAATATTTTTTTTAGTGCGGAAGAAAAATTGGCTCTCTAGAAGCCGACAATAATATTTTAAGCATATTTCAGAAAGGAACATCGCCTAATACAACAGTTCTTGTTTCCGGCAGTCAAAATGTTACGGTTAAATCTAGGAAATGAACTGATGAATGTTTTCTTTTAGCTGTCAGTTCATGTTTCCGCACATTTTCTCTGTCGTTCCCTTTTATCTTTTATTCATTATTTTTCCTGATATAATCCGTCTGACACCCACCAAGCCAATAGCCGTTCAATTCTCTAAGATTATTATTTCTTTTTCTCTAGACACCTGCGTAAGACAAACCAACAGCCGATCCTGATGAGCTTATGCGTTGCCATAGCATTGTTACTCATTGTGTTCGTGGTGGGCGTAGACAGGACTAGCAAAGAACTTGCAATTGGTTGTCAAATTGCTGCTGCACTTCTTCATTATTTTAGCCTTGCAACAGTACTTTGGATGGGAGTCGAGGCATACAATCTCTATCTTCAACTTGTCAAAGTTATGGCGATATACCATCGGAAATTTATGCTCAAGGCGTCTGTTTTTGCTTGGGGAGTGCCTGCTCTCATTGTGACAGCCACAGTTGTTGCAGCAGTGATTGAATACAATGCAAATGAAGACAGTGCTCGAGTGTTTTACTATGGGAATGAAAAAGTGTAAGTATAAAGAGTAATTCTCTAGAAAAATGATAAGAACTTTGAAATGAAAAACTGGAGATAAAATAGAATGCGGAGAACGTGAGTAATTCCTTGAAGATTAGACCACAAAAAGAGCGGGAAAATATCGTACAGTATCAGCTCATTCAGTCACGGTTTCAAATAAGCGAGAACATTTTCCAAGAGATCTTGATATAATAAAACTGTATCAAAGTACAGCAACTTTTCAATGGAGGGAGAAGGCCCAAAAGATTCACTTGATGTAGGGGCGGGTCCAGGATTTGTTTTAGAGGGGGGGGGGGGGGTGACTCTTACAGCGTAACTCACGCCAGTACCATTAGAGTGCCAGTACCATTTCTCATAAAAGGCGGGAAAATGGTGAAAAAAAGGGTTTCTTGAATTGACGGAAATTATCTTGAGAGCTTCAAGTAAACCGAATAAAAGTTTATCCGGATATATGTTAGCATTTATATACAACTTTCCATTTTATTTGTGCGAAAGGGAGGGGGTGATTAGTAACCCCCCTCACCACCCCTGGATCCGCCCCTGTTAAGGTGATATCATTGTCAATACCATGTAGAAAAGTGAGGACAAAAGGGGATTCAGGAAACATTCGATCTATCCATTGGATTTGCCTTTTGCTCTAATCTTCCAGAATGTAGAATTTACCCAGAGAAATTAGGATTAATTTAAGTATTTTTATTTAGGTGTATTCTTCACAACTACACGTACAGGATGGTTTCATGGTTCGTGCCCATTCTTGTAATTATTTTCTTCAATTTGGTCATTTTCATACTTGTCATCTATAAACTCAACTGCACCGGGGCCATGGTAACTGTGGATACCAAATCAAACCAGAAGAAACGCTGTTGGACTGCCCTCGCCATTATGAGTCTGCTTGGCCTTACTTGGCTATTTGGTGCGCTGGCAATCTCAGATGCAAGACTTGCCTTTGAGTATCTCTTCTGCATCTTTAACTCGCTACAAGGTTTCTTCATATTCTTTTTCCACTGCGCAAGGATAAAAGAAGTGCGGAACCAATGGACCTTCTTTGTGAGTGGGTTGGGATTCAGTCACAAGGAAAGTGAAACTTCGCATCAAAGATCGCGTGGGTTTGGGGAGAGTCAACATAGTTCAGAGGCGCCTTACGTTAAAGTAAAAAACTGGATTCTACGGAAGGAAAGCAACAGTGATCAACCCAAGCGTAAAATTACCATGACGACTATGGTTGATGACAAAAATATCCATGGAAATGTCTACGATGAAAACAAGGTCGACATGGAATTACACGACGTCAGGGATCCGCATGAAAATGATGCTCTAGAAGACAGCGGTGATTCCAAAAGACGTGATTCGTACTCGAGTAAAGGCTCAACCAACCCATGAACAGACTATGAAGGCTTGAACTCAAATAACTACGCGAAAGAAAAAAAACCCCGAAACACCATCACATGTACATATAAACGCCCATTCTTTTCCTAAACAACCTTCAAATTCGAATTGCTTATGAATACCACACTGGAAATAATGCAAACTTTTTTAATGGCATAAACTTTTCTTTAAAATATTCATATAATAAATCTCAGGAAAAGTCATGTTCTAACCAGGCAGGCATGTGCGATTTGAAAAAGCTTGGATTTTCCAGTTGGCACTATATGCTAATCATAAATAGCAACTACATTTTTCGATGCTGTTGTCATTAAAAAAGCTACAAAGCAGAAGCCGTTGAAGATAACGGATAATATTTTAAACGGGATTACACCATTTGGTATTAAGGATTCTCACAGGAGGTCAAATTTAACTTCAGCTGGTGGTCGCAACATTTTAAGCTTTGTCCACCCAGTAATCCTAACTAGTCTTATCTTTGTAGTTTTTCGGATGACTACTTGTAACTTTGCATTAAAATAAATACTTTAAAAACTGTAAGGCGAGCTCGAGCTCAGAGAACAGCAAAAGATACAACAAGAGATAGGATAGGAATAAGATGTTTATAAGAATATAAACTTGACGACCGAAATCAAGATTTAACCTAGACATATATAACCTATGGTTAAACGGACACGACAATTAATCCTTCGAGGCCTGTATCAATCTGCAAAAACGCTGAAGTAGCAAACCATATAGATATATACATATATATATATATATAGAAATAGTCTGCAATTAATATTCAAAAACTAGCCCAAGTATACGTAGTAGTCAATGTTCAGCAGTAGCATACTTTCTAATTAATACGATAGACGAGTGTGCCATGCAACTTTGGTGCGCTCTTTAAAAATCCATATACTGATCATAAGTCTTCTACCTCATGAATATTCATTGATAAATACGGGGAAAAACTTAGAAAATCATTTCTACAAATACAAGCTGAAAGATACTAGCATCTTGTATGCCTCTCTCCCATATTAAATCCGAAGTAAAATAAAGATCACGCAATTTATGTATGTGTGTATGTAAGGACAGTCACATAAACTGCCGGACATCAAGACTGAAAACGAAAGACTTATAGAAATATTAATGCCTAGTTCTCTATTCGGTTAATGGTTAGTTGTTAGTTGTATAGCAATTTTTTTCCAACTAAAGTTAACGCAACATTTTAAATAATAAATGACTTGCTGATATTAAATTGATTGATGACATTTTTTTCCATTAGTGTAATAAACTCATTTCTTCACTTGTGTCTAATATATCATCAGTCAATAGGATTATTAGCTGGTCTCGTAAACTAGTTTTCAACTTAGATTAAATAAAGGTTCATTTTAAGAGATATTTGTCTTAGTTGTTTGTTGTGCTCTTGCTTTAGCTGACAACTTATGCCTGACCGCCCCCCCCCCCCCCCCAATGGTGGATCTTGTAGTTGGAGAAAATGGCCCTCTCCCCTTCCTCAAGCCCTCAAGCAAAAACAAACAAACAAACAAACAAACAAAGAATTTTAAGGGGCGTGGAAACTGTTATGAGTTAAAAAGTTTCTTCTTTGATCATCTTTTTAGCTTGCTTTTCTTTTATGGAAATGTTTTAATGGATGGTAAATCAAGGTCTAAAAGTAGCCTGCGTGCAGCCCGACTAAATTCTGGTTAAGGAGTACACCTATTTTCATAATTACGCCACCAACACAGCACAAGACGTCTGGGTTTTTGACTGATGTCGCTCAAAAATTTACTGGCTCAAGCTGTTGGAAATTTAATTGACGGAGGCCAATAACTAAAAAAAAAAAAAAAAAAAAAAGACGGAGGCCAATAACGCACACGACTCGAATTATAGCTAGTCGTCTGGCTCGCATTATTCTGATTAGGAAAATGGGTGTAACATCTGACCGCACGAAGACCTTGGCCGATTTCCAGGCCTATGAAATAATTACGTGGATTCAAATATACAGAAAGATAGGTTAGATTCACAGAGATTAACTTTACGGTGAGAGAGCGAATAGAGAATAATCAATGGAAACTGATAGAAAATTGAATTGGCAATGATTTTCAAAGACTGATCTGTCAAATTCAATTTCCGAAAGTAAAAATATGGGCTACCTGTGTACTCTTGAGTGCTTCATTTGCGCATGCTCAAGAGTGCCAGCTGGAAAACATTTCGTTGGCTTCTCAGTTCTATGGAAACAGCGCTAGAAGAAGCGCTAGAACTGAAATATGGCTTCGTCACAATCTAAACGAACATCTAAAACTTAATCTCAATCATCAACGGTCTTCTGTAGACCTTGCTAAAGACACATGGGTTTAAAGGAGATTATTCTGGAGAAAAATGTCAGCTTAGAAGAAGCAAAGGTGAGCGTGAACGACTATAATACATGTTGCTATAGTTTACACTTTACTAACTAAAGTACAGATATTGTGAGATAGTGATCGAGTAAAGGAACGGAACGCTACTGACCAGGATCGACCTTTGTTGCTATTTATAATGTAATAATGCTGATGAGTTGGTGCAATCGGGAGCGATATTTATCGTCAGAATCGACAACAAGTTTCTCGATCTGCGTAGTGTTAATTCTTCGCGACTTTTTTTTGGTCAGTCTCCTGTTGTTTTTCATAATCGCTGTCAAGTTAGTACCGATCGGCCCTCAGCTCTATTAATTCGGGCTAGAAAATGCTTAGCCTGGCTATTAAAGTACTTAGAGTAGCATATACATCGCTTCAGAGCTTTTCAATGATTCCCATTAAAAAAAGTTTTCGATCGATTTGTGAACCATTAACTTTCTGGAGAGGCAGGTCTCATTTGCACCGATTGTGATTTTCCCCCGTTAGATCCAAATCCCTACTTTCTCCAATTTCATTTGATCCTTTCTTGACACTAGGAATGCTTGGGGCTGTCCATAAAATCAACCAAGGCTTTTTGTAGTACCCCTTCTTCTCCTATTACGAAAGCTAAAATCTATAATTTAATTATTAATTTTATGTACGATTGGCGTAACCATGACGAACTCCACCAACAAATACACCAACTTTACTTTACCATATTTGCTTTCTACGAAGAGTATTTTTTAGTAATTCTTCTTATCTACGACATACATGATAATACCAGATCTTAGATAGGGATTGGAATCTTGGTTTAGCGTAAATCCCCGTGACTCTTATTTACTTGTTGTTCTTTGTTTACTACAAGAAAACGATAAATGTCCTCGTTTCATCGTCCCGAATGTTTACATAAGTGAGATCTACAGACTGAAAGGAAAAATGTATATATTATCAACTGATGATTTGTATTTCTGCTGTTCATGGGGTCATGAAATTATGGGTCGGAAAAGATATTTTATGATGTGAGGTATAATTACATTTAAAACAACATCGTTAAGTTTGTTTTGATTAGAAATTTGCCATGTTTTCTTAAGCTTAATCTTGGAGAAACATGTGCATATATTATAGGATTTCACGAATTTAAAAATAAATGATATATTTTCCCTAAAAAAATATCTGCCTTCATTTCACTTCTCAATATAAATCCTTATTGACCATGATAATGGGGTATGATTTGCATTTCTTTTCATAGTAATACTATATGAATTGACGGGACCATAAGCCATTAGACCACAGTTGACTTTCTCAAAAGGTGTTACACATCAGAATTTTTCCTTTCATTATAAATGTTGAATAAATAAACTTTCAAACATATTTTTTCTTTAAAAAAATATTGTTCGAAAGGAAACACAAAGTGGACTGTCAAGAAACTTAATGTTCCATTACATCCTACTTGCATACCCAGAATTGTCGTAATTCATATGTTGGTGTTACTAAAAGGCAACATTTTTGATATGAAGAAGCAGGTGGATTACTTTAATGGCATAGCTAAACTCAAAGACTACCTTCAAATAATTTCTAGATTTAAGTGTAGTCATATAGAAATTCTGCTGTGTCTTGTTGGGATAAATATATTATTTCTAAAGCCAAAATATCCAGATTTGTCTGAGTTTTGTATTTGAAAATTAAAACCACTTAAATTTTCAACAACAAAATTTAGTGTGAAAACTGGAATAACTATTTGTAGGAATATTTAGGTTGAAAAAATATATGCCACAGGTATTTATGGTAAATTATTTTCATGTTTAAATTTTTTCAAATAGGGATGAGGGTCGACCAGTGGATAATTTTAGGATCAAATTTAAAAAAAATCTGAATCATTCTTTGATAAAATAATGTGAAATCTGTTGAGCAGTTATTATTTTCTAGTAACTTAGTTCTTTCTATCCCATTGATTTCTCTTCATTATTTCTCATAAAAAAAGGAGATGAAATAGCGGTAATAAGTAATCTGTGGATTCCTGGGTATACAATAGTTGAAATCATATTCCAATAACTATCTGATGAATTTTGCTTTTTTTCTTCACAAGCTAATACTAAGAAATTTTCACACTTTTAAATGACTTATTGTATTATACTGTTATTAACTGTTATGTATAGTACTGACTGCACTGACGTATGATGTATTCTTGTTTTTATAAACTAATAAAATATTTGACAGCTCTTGGCCTTTGTGAAACATAAAGCTTAGTTAGCAGCAGGTGCTGCTCTATATTTGGAAATATATTTTAAAATATTTAATAAAAAGAGTGCCATAAAATCTATTCTTTTGTCAAAAATGAAATTTGTCCACCTTGACGATCATCCTTTCCTTTTTTTTAAATATGTCTTTATAACTACTATAGGTAAATCTGTTCCTCTTTTTAATAAAAAAAATATTCATTACAAAGACTACTGATTTGCCAAATGGATATATGCCAGTTCAATGTGTATACTTTGTACAAAAATCTTAATACATTTATTAGACAGTAATCATGCCCTCAGGATGGAATATCACCTGGTATTGAACATCTTTATCAAAAAGAAAAACGTCTGCCTTTACTGATGACTTTGTGGTTAGAGTATGTTCAACTTAGAAAGCTGCCATCTTTGCATTAAAATTACTTTCTATGCATTAGCTTCTCAAACCAATATCAAACTCTGTCAATCTTAACTGGAAATAAAATAATGTTTTGACCAATCTGCAACTTGATTAAAATTGAAGATTGTTTGTTTTGTAATAATCAGCTTTCCTTATGTAAATATTTATTAGTTTTTCTTGATATTTTAACCATGGATACTATTATCAAAACAAAACAAAAGAGACTACACAGATAAAAGAAAGAAAAGAAAAAAACATGATTCAAACAAAACAAAAAAACCCACAGTTAAAACAAAAGAAAGAAAAAAACAAAGAAAAAAAACAAAGAAAAAAAAGCTAAGAAAAAAATAGAAAAAAAAAATTGTATGGTTTTTGCATTGTTTATTTTCATATTGTTCATTATTATATTTTCCTGATTACTGTAAAAACCAGTTTTTAGCATGTAAGTAGTGATATTCGTTCATATGTGACCATTATTACAATTCATAATCTCCTGTTTTTTCTCAAATTGAATGACTATGACATTTCCTATGAAATGCATTAATTGTGATTGTACACTCTCAGTGTGATTGCATATTCAATCAACATGAGTTACCTTCTAAAGAAAATGCTTGTATTTATATTCATTACATGTGCATATACATAGTTGGATTATGACCAGTAAATAATAAGATAAGGAAATATATTTTTTTCGTGAACATATAAATTTATAAATTTACCACTAAACATAAAATTTTAAGAATGTGATTTCCCTTTTTCTCGTGACTCATGATTCATTTTATTGTCCCTAATATTCAAGTTGCTCTGGTGATTATTAGACATCAAGGAATTATAGATTTAGGGTAGAAATGACTACAATTAGGCAATGTTTTTAAGTAAACAATGTTGTTGCTAGGATACAATTAAATGTTGCAATATTGGATGTCTGGTAGATTTGGTTCTAAAGTAACTAACAGAATTGTTAGGTTATTATTGTGATAAAATTTAGTTAATGATAAATTTCTGCATTCATTTGGCATATACTTATTTTAGTATAATTTTAGCAAAGGAATCTACATGTACAGGTTTATCTTTCTATAGTTTAGAAATATAGATTTAATTTACATAATTTTATCAGACAACACAATTGTAGCTTGACAACACTAAATGTACCCATGTTTCTGCTTGAATGTGCTTTTTCGATTTTTATTTAAAGAAATTAATTTGTCTCTTTCATGGTTGTTTACTGTAAAATAATTCTTTTAGATAACTGAACTATTTTCTATTTTCTTTCAGAGACTACTTGAAGAAAATTCTTCATCAGAAACTTTACATTTAAGAAACTGCACAAACTTAACCTATGAAGATACAGCCTCTCTTATTGAACTCATAAATCCAGAATTGACTACACTTTCTATAAACAGCTGTAATCATTTTAATGATGGATTGGTGGACAAAATATTGGATCGCTGTACCAGACTTTGTTGCATCACATTTAATGGAAATTTTAAAGACATAACAAATGTAGGCATTGGAAACTTGACTAAGAAGTGTCATGAGTTAAAGTCATTATCTGTTTTATCTTGTGAAAGTGATGATGCTGATGACATTGATGGTGAATGGGCACTTGATGATAGTTTACTATCTGCAATTATTGACAAAAGGGAAATCTCTTTAGAACACTTTGGGTTGTCTGGGTTCAAGAATGTCACCTCTGATGGATTGAGAAAATTTATCAAACATATTTCTGGATCTCTAATCTCTCTCGACCTGAGTGAACTTCCAGCAATAACAGATAAATTATTACATGATATTGCTAAACTATGTCCCAAATTGACGAGTATCAATTTTGGATACTGCAATCTTACAGACAAAGGAATTGAAAATTTTTGTTCTAAATGTACGTTACTACAATCGGTAGATTTATGTGGTTGCAATGAATTGACTGACAAATCAGTGCTTTCATTGTCAGAACATTGTCATTCTTTGAAGACTATAAAATTAGCCTGGTGTCTAAAGATAACAGAGAAATCCTTACAAGCTCTTTCAACAAACTGTCCTCATCTTGAGCATATAGATATCCGACACTGTTCAGTGAAACACATACCTTATGACTTCGTAAAACTGTCTTCTTTAAAACAATTACTTGTAGAGGACTGCACAGGACTTAAATGTCCTTCATTGGAAGTGACAATGAAAGGAGTTGCAGCGACTAAACAGTTTTTAGAAGACAGTAATCTGCATTGTATGTGCAGACTAGCATTTATAGGGGATGAAGGAAGTGGCAAAAGTAGCTTGTCTCTATGTGTAGTAAGTTCGTCTTTAGCTGTTGCTGATGCTAGTACAGAAGGAGTTAATGTTTCTAGATGGAGACCATTCTCTGGAAAAGAAGGTAGGTCTTATGATGGATACCGAGCATCCCATAAAGTGGGAGAAGTGTATCAATAACCCCTATTTGCTTTATGCTACACACAGAGAAGAAATAAGCAATTATAGCACTGTTGGGTCTCTGTTCCAGTCAAAACTAAGAAAACAAAAACACTTACCCTTGGCTTTACCATTGATTAAGCACTTACAGCTACTAAAGTGATGCTAGATTGCTTCAAGCTACTATTGTACACTTCATATTAAAAAAAAATGTTTCATGAAATTCTTACATTGTTTTTTTCTTCTTCTTTTCCTTATCATAACCAGGAAGAATTTTCTCATTTCATTGTATATATATATTTTTATGATAAAAGATGAAGCAGTAGACAAAAACACACTTGGAATGCCTGTGAATGATGAATGGAAAGACTTGACCATAGAAGTTTGGGACTGTGGAGGCCGCAAGGTTTGTACCTATTTATGGAGTTTTATTTATAAACATAAACTGGAAAATGAAAATATGACAATTTAGCTATCTTCATATACCATTTTGCCATCCTCTTTATTTACCATTCTAGCCAGTTCTATGTAAGAATGGAGTGTATAATTATAAAATTCTTTTTATTTTTTGCAGTGCATCCAAGGACTTCATCCATTATTTTTTACAGATCAGACATTATACGTGCTAACGTTTGATATAAACAATCCCATGGAAATAAAAAATATGCCAAACTGGCTCTTCTTGGTTCAGACCAAGGTATGTGCAAATGTTTTTAACCATGCTAATATTTTTTAATTCATTTATTAACTATTGATTGTCAATTTAATTCTAATCCTAAATACGGTGTTTTTGCTATAAAACTATTTTTGTGCGGTCTCTGTCATTTAGAATGATAGCGGTTTTATTTGTCACAAAATGTCGGCTACATTTTTATGAATAAAGCATCATTCGGAGATCTGCTACCTAAATTCCAGTGTACTGAAGCACTTTGAATTTATCCTCTGAATACATGTGCGAGCTTTATCGCTTGTTAGCGTTTTTACAAGTTTTCAGAGTTTCGTTTAGAAAAAGCCTTCTGTCGTTTTCCCAAGCTTTCTTTAAAAAAAGATAAGCTTATAAACTAAGTGTCCGTCTGTCATTTCATTTTATGTTAACTGAAGTGCTTGCTATGACCAGTAAGGCAATAAAGTATTGTCTAAGAAAGATAAGCTTTAAACGTTATAAACCAAATCTTACCTTTTTTCCTTTTTGTACATGTGAACCTTCGCTCTACCATCTTTTCAAGCAAAACAAAGCGGCTTTGATGTATAAGCCCTGGAATGTTTTTCACGAAAAAGCATTTGTCTACTTACTCCAGAGCTTAGACTCTGTTTTTTTTTCTTCTTTCACTGTAGCTATAAATCTTATAATGAAAAACTAATAAGCTCCTGCTCCATTCACGTAAGACAGAAAAAAAAAAAGTTTGACATTTAGCGCATGCGTATTCCATTCAAAACAAGGACGCGTCTTTTCCCGCCAAAACGGACTTTGCATGTAAAATTCCGTCGCAAGAGCTAGAAGATTTGATTTTATAAAATAACTTTGATATTACGCGCGCTCTGATTGGTCAAAAAACCATGTTTTATGAGAGTATAATACATGCTCGCGCTATTTTTTTTTCTCTCTCTGCTTTTTAAAAGCATTTGAGCGCTAGTTATTTTATAAAAGCAATAAAAAAAACAGTTTTCCGTGTATTATACTCTGATAAAGACACTTGGGATGTGGAGAGAACACTTGAGAAGCTGGAAAACACTCCGCTACGCGTCGTGGTTTCCTACGCTTCTCTCGAGTTCTCTCCAAATCCCGCGTGTCTTTATCAGAGTATAATACACGGAAAACTGTTTTTTATTCCTTAAATTCAATTTTTTTTTATTTTGCAAAATAATATCAGTTTTCTCAATACCTAAAATTGTTTTCTTTTACTTCATATTTAACAAATTTCTTTTTCGATCATGTAGACACCCGGTTGTCCTATAATAGTCGTTGGTACGCATGCCGATGGATCCAGTACAGATTTTTCGAAGATCAGCAAACAGGTATTAAATACCCTGAAAAATGCCGAAGAAGAGCATTATCTTGAAGTTAAAGCCGAGTTGGACGTATTAAAGTAAGTCCCCAATTCAAATAAGTTAATAGTGAGTTAACAGGTTAATAGTGAGCCCCCTCGATAAGCTCTTTTGCGCTCTTGATACAAACTATCGAAAATATATTTCCAAATCATGATGACGACGACGACGACGACGACGACGACTGACGACAGTGGCGGATCCAGAATGATTTCAAGGGGGTTGACTGCATGGTACCTAGCAAGGCATTACATACTTTCTTTTTATTTTGGTCTTATCTTATCCTTTATTCCATTTATTCGTATTATATTCAACTTCAAGGGTGGTGAACTATTCACCAAATTCACCTCCCCTGGATCCGCCCTTGAATGATGATGATGGTGACGATGGTGACGATGGTGATGATGGTGATGATGACGAGGAGGAGGAGGATGAAAAACTTCCTTGCCTCATCCCATGTCTTTAAGTTAATGAGTACATTTTATGTTCAAAGGACAACAGACAAACAAGAAGACTCTTTCATTTGTGCGCGAATCCAAAGATTGGAGCAGTTGCTGAATTGCAGACCGCGATTACCAGACAAAGTATTGTATGTCAGTTCTATAAAAGGAAAGGTAAGCTTATACTTAGTTGTTCTTGGAAACATGCAATGCATATTGTTTAACGTAGCGATTCAAGAAGATAGAGAATGCCTCTCATATTGACCCGAAACCAATCCCTAAAATTGTTCAGTGTCGTATAATATAATGTACGTGAGCAAAGTTGCTTTTGGTTCTCTGTATATTTTGGCGAAATTTTCGAGCGTAAAATAATCGAGTGTGCAAAGTAGGCTATCTTGTCTCCTGCCTTCGAGGATTTTTAAATAAAATATTTTTCTTTCTTTACAGGGAATAAGCGAGGTGCAAAATGAAATCTTCCGCCATCTTTTAGATCCATCATTATTTCCACACCTGACGGAAAAGATCAATATCAACTTGACTTACCTGTACTCAGAGATTCTGAAGCTCAGAGAAGAAAGGATTGTTGTGATTCCTTGGGATCAGTATGTGAAATTGGCTTCGGAGTCTGGGATCACAGATCCAGAAGAAGTGCAAAGCGCAACAGCAGTACTGGAATACAGGGTAAGTTTTTCTGGCTCATCGAATTCAAAGTTACCTTAGATTGCTCTGATGAAGTATCAAACTTCGACCCGCGCGCCTCCGAATCTAGGCGCCAAATTATTTGTAACGTTTCAGTGTCCAAAAGAAATATTTATTATGGTCGATATAACTTATCCAAAACTTTTGTTCCAGGGTTGTATTACAGTATTCAGAATTCCAGCACGTACTCAGGATCTTGGCCCAACTCGAACAGTGTGCGTTAACCCAAGTGTCCTACTGGATTGTTTGGCATGTATGCATAACGAAACGGAACCACGGGAATTTGTACCGCGGTTTATTAAGGCTGGATTCCTGGAGAGATACTGGCCTACCAATACCAAGCCTAATGACTGGACATTACGCTCGGCCATAGATGATATCGTATCAAAGGGACTCATCAGGGAGGCTGTTATACCGCTGTGTTTCCAGGTGAGTTGATTTATAAAAAGTTGTACATCACAATATCCGAAGACGGACGCTATTTAACTCCTTTGTTATTTACGAGAGAAAGCCTAAATGCGTGTCGGTATTTATAGCACTAAAGTAGCGCGCCTTCTACTTTACTTTCAAAACTTTTAGCTAAAATAGTGTAACTGCGTTGCGCGACAGGTTTCATCAGCAATGACCTTGTAACATCCCTCGTCCTTTGTTATTTACAAGAGAAAGCCTACCTGCCTGTCGGTATTTATATCAGTCATAAAGTAGCGTGCCTTCTACTCTACTTTCGAAACTTTTAGCTAAGACAGTGTGATTGCGTTGCGCGACAGGTTTCACTAGCAATGACCTTGTAACACTCGTGTATTGAAATGTGTCTCGTTTCGACCAAGGTTTAGTTAGATTCAAGCCTCTATATACGTATCGTGTAGCAGGGCCTACCCGGGTTATGTCCTGGTAGGGATTATAATCATTAAAAACAGGACCATTGATACTGCGCATGGTTCATTTATTTTTATTAACGTCGTTCAGGCAATGCACTTGGAAGAAGAAGAGGTACTCAAGATCTTATCCTTTTGTCGTAACATCGGCGTACTTGTTGAAGGTGCGCCTAAGGGCAGCTACGAGGTAGAGTTGGTACTTGCCTACTACAAGAACCTTTCTGTCTTTAAGAGATATTTTCTTCCCCTTCAAAATAAACTGCCAGCTGACACCAAGGTTAGTACGCTATCAATATACAGCTTTATTCCATGCATGTCTGTATCTTCACCTCAGTGCGCACATTCAGCATGCGAAGTTAAAATGCAAGCTCATGCAACTTCCGACATAATGTCATATCCTCTCGCTCATTTTCTTTTCATACGCTCGGGCACACCGAGACACCGAGACCACGTCCATCATCAGCGTATTTTTTCACCAAAAATTTATTTAGTAACTCGCTTTTCTGACGTCCACAGACACCAGAAGTATGGCCCAGCGGTGTACCAGAGGGATTTATCCAGGTAGGCTGGCGTTTTAAATTCCCGGATGAAGTATCTTCCAACTGCTCTACCTTGATAATAGCCGCCTGTCGGAACTACAAGATGAGCAGCGACATTTACTGTTATTGTCAACGTTGCCTGGTGCTCAAGGTCGGTGACGTCATGGTGAAGATATCACGTGATGGGTCATATTTGGATATGATTGGTCGATGTAAGATATTGCATGGCAGTAAGCAGGCTCTCAATATGACTTGGTTTATCCTGGCACAGTTCTTTTACGTCACTGATACTCTTCTGTTAAACTACTGTGGACTCAGCCCAGAGGTAAGGCACCCTTATGCATGCATGTGAAAATGAATCTAACCTTGAAAATGAAGGGTAGGGTAGCGGTCGGTCGTGCACTCGCCTCTCACGGCCTTTGCGGTCTCAGGGTTTGACCACTGAACTCCGCCTCACATGTAAGCAGAGATTGTTGGGTCTATCTCTTTATTTCGAGAGGTTTTCCCCGGGTTCTCTCGGGTTAGGGCGTGATGGGCACTAAACAACATATTTTCTAATCAAAATTTTGGTGACTTTGTTTAGATAATGGTCCCTTTGTATGGATGCAGTCGACCCAAGCACAAGTCGTTATTCGAACTGGTCAAGGATTATAACGTCCAACCAAGTCACTTGGCCAACTACAGATGGTTTCTGCCTCCAGGAGGTTAGTTTTGGGTACATAGTAGTGGTGCTACGTCTAAGGATATAGCTATATACTCAGTGTAAATGTAGTACCTGAGTCTCTTTCATAGTTAACAATAGTTTAAATTCTTTATATAAATTAGGGCTTGATGCAGAAGAACATACACAGATTCCTTCAGATACGAGCACGTGGCTGGCAACTATTGCAAGTAAGTCTTGCTTCCTTTTTTTTCTTCTTTTGTTTTCTTGGTTCCTGCTTCCCATCCATCCATCCATCATCGTTCCTTCCCTCTATCTTTCCATCTCCCCGTTCCTCTCATTCACTTATCCCTCCCCTTAATCATCCATCCATCCATCCTTCCCTTTCATTCATCCATACATCACTCTCTTTCTCCTGGCTTCCCTCTCATCCATCATTTCTTTTCGTCAACCAAACACCCACCCAAACATATTTCTCCCATTTCCATCATTCTTTTTTTTTTTTTTTTTCGTTAACTCATTCATTATCCAAATGACTCGATACAAATAACGTCGTACATTTTTTTGTTTAAAGGGAAATCCACATTGTTTATCAGCTACCAAAGTGACCATCAAGATGAGGTTAAACTACTTCGTGTAAGCTTGGAACATTCAGGATTCAATTGCGTAGGAGAATGGACACTGATTGGTCAAGGCCAAGAACTGACGGAGAAACGAAGGCAAAGCATTATGGGATCCTCCTTATTGCTGGCATTTGTTACCCCTGAGTAAGTACTGGGCAATATTTTGGGGTCTATTACTGGAAACATTTCCAACTGTGTTGTATGTCTTCCTGGAAAAATACCGGGTACGCTAACATGCCATTCAAGTTATTGCTGCGCAAAATGCCTAAATAGTAGTAGTTTACTCCTGTACAATAGGGCATTATACAAAGGATCAAGGGGTTTCGTAGTGGGCATGCACAATGGCACAATATACACCTATTTGTTGTCAGGTTGTCGTAGCCAAAAGCAGCAAGCAACAAGCCAAGACCACCTGCAAACAATGTTTTAATTAGCTGAAGATTCGGGACAATACTTAAAGAAACGAAATAGTTGCAGCTTACCATTACAAAATTTAAACGACTAAAATAATCGCGTCTAAATGATGAATAAGGAGTAAAATACGGATGTCCTTTACCGTCTTGTCTTGTTGCTTGTTGCTTTCAGCTGCGACAACCTTTTTTGAAATAGGTGTATATGGCTTGGTATTTGTTGTCAGGGGATTAAGCTCGACTTCCTTGTTTCAAACCCACGGAGAGAGGGAGAGACGGAGCGAATGAAAATTTTTATGTGCATTTTTTCTTCATATTATTTCATTAGTTTATTTTCCTAAATTACAATTCTATGGAGCATTATATTTTGAGCCCTTCGGTTTTTATATTATTATATCAGGAGACGATAAACGTCTGTCACTCAATCGAAAAAATATGAGCATCCTACTATTTGGCATATCTCGCATTTGCATTTGCCAGCTGTTTTGTTGCTTATAAATGCTTCTAACAACCCCTTTCCTTAAAAAACAATAGAACCAAATTGATAACTTTTCGTAATGTTCTTTAAATGGCCTTAAATCATCCATTAGTTGTTACAGAATTAAACCTCAAATTAATGGACGAGCTAGAGATAAAAAAATAGCCTACAAATTATTTAAAATGTTGTTTCATCTACGACTAAATCTGCCTACAAATTCGTTGTTCTACCTTACTGTTGCCGCTGTTTGTCTTTAGGTAAACGTTTCCTTGGTAACAGCAAACATATCGATTCATTCATAATTTTCAATCGGTTTTACTAAGCTTAAAGGATTAGCTTATCGGTGCTTTGTTTAAAAATCGGTTACTGAGAGAACACACACAGACAGACCTATTTTATTGTGCTTTTTAAATTGTCTTTCTGGATTTGAATCCTAAAAATATTGCCTAAAATTTTTAATAATTACGTGGGAAAACCGTAAAACTATAAAACTTTGATATGCCAATTTTTTTATTGTCTATGAATTTTATTGAATATTGTATTCATTATATAATACATTTGTATTTTATATGTATATTTGACCCTCGATAAAAGTTTAGACTGGTTTTTCACCGTCTGTTTTAATTTTGAACTAAAAACCTATCAAATTGTTCACTGCCATTGATAAAATTAATGCAAACCTCTAGAGAGGAAGTAAAAATATCCGATATGCCAAATGTTCATGGTGAATAACTGAAAATTTTAGATGAATTACAACAGACACTTTCTCTATTAACTTAGGTCCCAGGGGGTCATTTTCAAACGACGTTGATTGGCTAGGGCTTGGAAGCGGATGTTGCAAAAATGATGTCAAAAAATTATCGTATCTTATTTCTTGCTTGGAGTTGCCGTGCGCGTCTCCAGACCTTCAATGACTTCAATGGGTTGATTCGAATTCAAGCTCTTTTGCCTTTGAAACAGAAGAAATATTTTCCCCTCTGGTAGGTACTTTGTTTCTATAGAATTCAGAAAGTAGGGACATTGAATTGAGCTTAAAATTTTGAGCAAATTTAGCTTCAGAAGTTCATTAACATTTTGAGTTAAGAATGCCAATGTTTTCAGACTTCTCCACGCAGAAGTTTTCTTTTATTCGCCTTGAGGGAAGCGTGTCTGGTTTCGAGTACATGTTTCAAAGCGTTTTAACCAGCTGTTTCTGTGCCAAAAGCTGAAGAGAGTTAGTCGTCGTTTTGATATATTCAGTACTTATCAACTTTCAATTACATGTGGCTCAACGTATTGGTGTATTTTCCCGAGAACATTCTAGATTAATATTTCTGTTTGGTTTCCGTTTATTCTTTACAATACAAACGCAAAACATAAGCAATTATTACAGATAATATTTGCGAGTAATTGCTTAGGATGTTTATTTGTGTTGATACTACGTGTTGTTAGGGAGGACTCAGTTTTTTGCTTGAATGACATTAATTATTGTCTAAGACTTTGTCAATTTTGTTTGAGTTTTTGGTATTCTTGTTGCTATCATTACTGCCTATTTTCAAATTGTAAGTCATGTCTTAAAATATTATTATTATAACTGAAGTATCCACCTCCTAATCTCCACCATATCTAATTTTGATTTTATCTTTGCTCAGTCTTCGCCTGGCACGTTTTGCCTCTCATGTTTCAGCAGCGGGTACATTCTGCTCATTTTTTAAAATTGTAACTCTTTCTAGTATTTTTTCTGGTTTGTTTCCCCACCTAATTCTTCTAACATCGAATTTCGAATCTTATTGACTAAAAGAGGTTTTTATTTTATTAGTAAATTTAGCTCTTGTAAATCCAAGAACAATATCAGCTACAACATAATGAGCGCATAGAACAATAGAGAAAATAGGGCAATTACATAACCCAGTGACGTTACTGTCAAGTTTAACTCGTATTTAGTTTCTCGCTGTGAAAAGAAAAAAAAATGCCCCCAGAACCATGGTCTCTTTTCCTCTCTTGGCTTTGAAGCTGATTTAACAGAGCCATTATCGATACTGCTCAGTGGTAAGCCTATTTGCAAGTCGACAAAGCAACGCAGTCGAGTAGAATTCTAATGGATCAAAATTACTAAAAAAATGATGGAACATGGATTGAGCTACTTTATATTGACGAAAAATACACAATCGAACATAGTAACAAGTTTAATGTGTTGTTTAGTCATCGTTGTTTGATAACATAAAGGTAGACGCATGATGTCTCCAAATTGACCGGATTTTGCCTCAGTTTAATTCCACGTACGTCTCCCCCGGCCTCCCCTCTCCCCCGGTTTTCCTTGATGTTGCTAATATTTTATATATCTTGCAACCATCACTCTCTATAAGGAGCTCTTCTGTGAAGTTCACCTGTAAGCATAGATGCACTACCACTACCACTACCACTACCACTACCACTACCACTACCACTACCACTACCACTACCACTACCACTACCACTACCACTACCACTACCACTGCCACTGCCACTGCCACTGCCACTGCCACTGCCACTGCCACTGCCACTGCCACTGCCACTGCCACTGCCACTGCCACTGCCACTGCCACACACATCACCTAACTCCGTCCTCAACTCCCGCTGATTTGCTCGATCAGTTGAGTGTTGTTAGTAATGTGCTGTTGTTTTTAGTGATGTCGTGATACTAATAATTATTCCTCCCTGACTAACTTTTTATTATGATAAACCCTGAGGCAATCATTTTAAGCAAGACCTTTCTATCTGGAACTAATCTCTCCAGAATCCTCCGTCGATCATCAGTCAGTGGCTCAGGGGGCTAATAAAGGGATAATGATCGGAACGTAGGATGAATGAAATATATATTACCATGGTTCAAGATTCTCTAACCGTAATTCTAGGCCGTAAGTTTGATCCGCGAAGCAGCAAGAAAGTTTTTCTCGCTGCTACGAACCTAGCTCGCCGCTACGCATCTCAAAATCACATCTCACAATTACTTCTGCATAGCCTCTGGAACTAGGTTACATTGATTTTACAGTGCCTATAACTCGCCCTAGCCTCTAGAACTCGCAGATGTTATTAGAAACGTTGCGTGACGACCATGGAAAAACCTTCTGCGTAGGAGGCAAAACTCGCCCGTGATCCATAATTTTCTACTTAGCCTCATACTACGTACAAGGCCGCCAGGACAGTTTCTAATTCATTCAGCAAACTAATAAAGCGTGCCAGTGATTCTGGCTGTGGTAGTGTATGACGTTATATAGAGTAGATTTCGCAAGATTACGAAACGGAAGAACAAATTGTATCGTCAGGGAACGAAATTGATGACATTGAAGGATCAAATGTTGTGTAGCGTGCGAGATCTCTCAGTAGGGACACGCTAACATCACAGACGCGGCACTGCATGACATGTTCAGTTGCACCGCCAGGGTTTTCACAGCCAAATGGAATTTGTTTTATGCAAGCGTGAATTTGTCTTTTTACTTAAAACAAGAGATAAAAACCCGGCTCGTTATGCACTGAGACCCTTGAGGGTATGGCTATATATTCAATTATTACAAAGTGCTCGCTCCCTGATGCTTGCATTATACAGATAATAACTAGACTGTCTGATAACCCGCCGTGAATTACTTCACAAGGCCAGACCAATTGATCAGGCTATTCCATACTCACATATAATCAACCAAGAAGTCTTTATTGTTTTAATCACTGTAAATCCATTTTAGTAAGTTCACAATAACCAAAACCTTGCTGTTGAAAAAGTAGGAAAAAATGGAAGGTTTTGGAGACAAGAATTTAGAAGAGTTTTAGTGAGAACATAAATCTTCGTTTTCCGCTCCGAGTCTACAGAAAAATTCGTGAGTACACTAACTTTTGTGAGACCAAGATACTGTATGAATAAAGACAATATAAAAGTCCTTAAGTCCATTTGTCAGGCGATTTTGAAAGTCAAATTTGCATATTTTTACGATAAGCAGGAAGACGTATTGAATAATTTGCATGCGAGCATGCGCAGACGTTTTACAATCGTGTCGGTTTTGTAAGCTTTTAGAAAAATAAGTATCCCAGACTGCCTTGCGACAACTGATTTCAATTTTCAAAATGGCGGCGTGTGTTCCTTAAAAAAATACCGAAGTTAATGGATTCAGGCACTTATGTTTTTAAATATATTCGTTTAGGCCATAGAATAAACTAATGATTTGGTATTCTATTGACCCATCTTTATTATTTTATGCAGTATCATAAAATTAATTAGTTTTGACGTGGTCGTAAACCAACATGGCCGCCACGCGAGCTCGAATTAAATGAACAAAATTGAAAATTTGAAAGTCACGAAATAACTTCAAGGGATATTCAATCCTTCAAATATATGATTTATTTTTTCCTGCATCCATCAATTTGACATTGACTAATATTCTTTTACATTTTGTCCGCCAGTTATGTTTTTAGCGTCGTAAAATATTGCCGTTTGAAAATCATGAAAAAAATAGACTCTTTTGGGGCTTCTTCTTTGAGCTCTCACATCCTACACTGATAATAGTTTAGAATTTTTGAGCAGTTTCAGCTTTTTCCCCCGAAATGATTACCAATATTGGTTTTGTAAAGTGAAGAGTTCTGATATTGTTGCACACAACTCAGTGACGTCATTCTGTGGCAGACGAGGTTCTTGTTAACAATAAGAATATTGACAGATAATTTACGTCAAATTTGTGCTTACATAATAGTTTTCGGTGTAAAGGCGTTTTGAAGATGTATGCGTACGAAATTTCCAGTAGCGTTCTTTATGGCATATATATGTCATTGTAAACAAGCTCATTTTTGGTTCGTCTTATTTCATTTTAGCAGCCTAGTGTAATGCTTCTCGAGTTATCTCATCATGCTTAAAATATGTTGGCGAAAATCGGTGCAGCTCACTAAAGACAACACGCAACTTTAACAAAAAAATTCAAATTTTATCGATAACAGGCTCTGTGCTGATCAAATGATTCATTTCTTAAGTTCTTAAAACTCAATAAAATAAACAATATTAGACTTCTATATTATGTGATATGAATCAGGGCACGGCTAATTCACAGATCGAAATGGAATTTAGCGTTCAACCGGAGAGCAGTAACCGGCGCCTTTCATAACTTGCCTGAGCACATTAACCAACTAATCTTCAAGCCATCCATGCTTACTCCTTAACAAGTGTTTTACAGCGAGCCCCAAGCAGAGGAGAACACAGGCTTTTTTAAGCCAAAGATATAACTTCAGCCATTCTTAGCTGCTTTTGTTAATAGTACAAATTTTAGCAAACATTTTCCAATTAATATCCCATTAAATAGTCCTTTCGTCAGTTTTGAAAATCCATTTATTCTGTGTTTATTCATAATCTTTTTAATTTCTTTTGCCAAAATATTTTGACATTAATTATATTTCTTTAAGTCATCTCCAAGCAACATTTTAAGTAAACTGTTATTCTTGGATTCAAAATCATCTTTGTGCTAACATGTCTGAAACATCTGTGCAAGATTCCATAATGCTGTTTAACGGGTTTTCTAGGAACTCTCGAAAACCATGGCAACTACCCGACCACAAATCACATATTATCTTCGCATAGTTTGGAATTGCAAACATATTAAAAGGGTTTTGTTAGAGATAAGAGGTTTCTATGTAGTATATCCTCGTCGTTTGGAGATAATTTGCCTTATCGTTAAAATAATAGTGCAGTTTCATGTTTTTTCCCGAAAATTTTTTTGATTTTTTTTTTGATTGTGAGATGTTGTAATCCCGCGCTGTTGATGTTTGTAGTTAAGATGATTCTCCTATTCAGTATTTCTTTTTTCCATCCAAATACTTATTTTTTAGCTGTGTTGTTCATCAGTGACTAATTTCATATTTGCTTATGGTGTTTTGTGCGTTTAATTCAGTGTTTCTCTCATTTCCCTGCTATTTCATTAATCAATTCATAATTTTTATATTTCGTCATTGATATGTAATCCGAAAATTACCGATGTTTCTTCAACTGAAGAATTTTCCTTTTTTTCTCCTGCATACAGTTGACTTGAAAAATAATTTTGCTCACTAGAATAAGTATTTGCTTTTATCCTATCGCATGAATAATTATGAAAAGTCTACAATTTCCCGACAGCTTTATTGCGAAATTAAATCTCCGCGCGCTACCAGATGTGAATTCGATTCACTGGAAGCTTTTTAAAATTATTCCCCGACGGTTTTCAATTCGTTTTCTTTTCTTTTTTTACCCACAATTTCCTCTTCCTTGACTTAAGTCATTTGAACTTGTAAGCGCTTTCATTGCGCGTTGTCATCAGCGTAATTAATGTCCTTGAGAGCTGTCAATCACTTATAAGGAGACACGCCTCCTTTATGACGTCATTTTTAGTTTTCAGCTGTTTCGCAGCCGAAGATGTATTGTCACATAGAAACAGGCATTGAAGCGCTGTATCCAAGATAATAAACAAACGGATTGGAATATTTAACGAGCATGACTACAAGTCGGTGAGGAGTTTCACCTAAATATCAAGGAAATTGGAAAGCTGTGAATTGAACTTATCGTCAAAGGAGAAAACATTGCATCGATAAACCAACCTTAAGGTAAACAAATCGGGATTTTTTTCCAGTGTGTTTTTCCACAAGAGTTTCTCTGTTTTATTAAACCCAAGTCGTATATGATCGAAGACAAGTGTTAACAGTTCTTCGTAAAAGTGTAAGAGGATTCGAAATATCGATCAACGTAATAATTATTCGTAATCTAGCTTGAATTCCTAGTCCAGGTTTCTTTAATTTTAAAATCTCGATCGATATGCGAGTTCGTGGAGCCGTTTTTTCCTAACGGGATTATGTTTATCAGATATCCGAGTCCCTTTCGATTCCAAAAAGGTAATCGCCATCTTAAAATCACTAAAAAAATAGAGAAACAAACACTGAATCGCAAAATATTTATTGATTTTTCTCAAAATAATGATAACTGTTTAGTTTTATGAATTTATCTTTTTCAGCTTCCTTTCTTTCGGGCTTGCTTATCAGAGTTATAGAGTACATGAATAATCAGACTTAAGTATTAGTCGTCAGATAGTCCAAACTACAATTCGGTAATTCTTTGTAATTTTTTAAGGTAGTTGTTCCTTATAGAAAAACATATGTTGCCGCAAGCAAAGACTAAATCTTCAGGCAGAGATAAGAGTAGACTAATTCTCGTAAAAAAGGAAAAAAGAAAGAAAAAAACCCACTAAAATTCGTTTCCAAACATCATTTCAATCCATTCTCTCTTACGGCTACAAAGTTAAAAATATAAGTACAAAAAAGGAAAAAACTAAGCCATTCATATTTTTAATCAAGAGACCACGAAGGACATCATGCCTCTTGTTTGAATTCAACTCTAAAATCTTGCTCAATCATTATCGACATTAAAATTTCAGTTCAGGTCACAATTCGTAATTTCCAAAATAAATTTAAATGTAATATTTCCATTTCAAAATATCTAACATTGTAAAACATTTAATGTATTACTTTTAATATTCACGTTTTAAATGAGAAAGACGTATTTCTTATAGAACTTCTGGTCATCGTTTGTAATTTATTTACATTCGTTGTCATAATATTCATCGAGTATTGAATGTGTTTTCAAATACAAAGTTTTCATCTCAAGCGCTGTTAATATGCAGAAATCCGAAAATTACCATACATCTTGTTTATATAAGAGACGAGAAAATGTAATCCTTTAGAAAACAGGCTACTGAAACCCTAAAAATAAAATTTCATATATAGTTTGCAGCCGGTAATGCTTCTTGGATTTGACATCCGATGTGCCTGCCTTTTCCTATCCCATCCCTTATTCTTTCAAATAAGAGCAAATTTTGAAAACAATATGCAGTTTTGTTTACAAATTTGTCCATGTGACATGCTAATAGAGTAGTAGAGAGTTAGTTTCTTAATATATCATTCATTTGGTTACTTAAGGCCTCATTTTGTGAGCATTTCCCGCCATAAACAGATCGACGAGAAGTAGTACCCTGAATAAAAACGCTAATGGCTTACGGTACAAATGTTGAGCAGCTATTTATCTAGTGGGATATATACTCCGATGGATTACTATCTGAAATTTTCTTTGCTTTAGACTAAGGTAATTTATATTTTACAAACCTTTCTTTAAATATTTAGTGCTGAAAAAAAACTACAAAGACCTTCATTGCTCTTTTAGCATCACCAATCTCAATGAAAAATGTATTGAAAGCCGAGACATTTCATTCATTAAATTTTCATTTTTTTTTTTCGCATTCATTTTCCAAAAAGTCGGTAACATTCGAACAATGTTAAATTGAAGCAACATTTATAAAAACGTTTTAATGAACACTCGCAAATCTCTAAAGATTTTTAGCTATAACTTATCTTAATTTCGAAGGAAAAAATCATCCAAGCTTTTAACTCTTTAACTGCAACAGACTGATCTGTTTCCGGCTGTACTTGTGGCGTCTTAGCCACTCGTAAGGGCTTGAGCTTTATTTTCATAAACCATCATCTAAGATTGCTAGAGTAATTAGTTTTCAATCAATTCTTTCTTTTCTCGATCAACATCGAGTTATTTGTATTTGAGTCAAACTAGGACATCATAATTTCATCGTGATTGAGAATTTTAATAAATGGCTGTGCAAATCGTTCTTTAAGGACTGTTACGCATACTATTTGAGTCATTACCGAAGTAGTGTGGTCGTTTCTCGATGTTTTTTCTGCAGTATGATGTGATTGATAGCATCGTCTACGTGTGATACTTAGCTTGATACATAGACTTTTTAGTACCTGACATTTCAAATATTGTTTTGCCAGTATAGACGCTCGCGATCAACAACGTGACATATTTTTTCCCTCCTTTTTTGATTGCACCAATCAGAGGCGGGCGTGGAGCACGCATTAGTGTTCAATTTGTAAAGGACATGTTTGGATATCGTAGGATGTAAAGATAGCAATAGGACTTCAGTCTCTGACATTGTTTCTTATTGAATTTATGTCATTTTTTGTCCTTGTCATCTTCGCCATCTTTCTTTTGTTATTTTTATTCCGTTCTTTGTTTCGTTGTTTCCTTGATGTCGATCTTCTTTCTCTTTTCTGTTATGTTCTTTTCTTTTTTCTTCTCTTGTTTTTCGCTGTTATTCCCTTTGTTCTTCCCTTTCCTTTTTTTCTTCTTTTCTCTTATCTTGTCTTGTCTTGTCTTCCCTTTCTTTGTCTTCCTTTCTCTTCTCTTCTGTCCTTTCCTCCTCCCTTCCCTTTTCTTCTAGCCGTTCTAACCTTTAAAAATTTATCGGGCCCTGTAACAACCATGTACGACTAACACCACTCTTATTCCCATAATCATGAGATCTTTCCACTATGGAAACGCCAAGGATACGTAAAAATATAAGCATAATATTGAATCTCTTTGTTGTTTTTTTCAGTTACTTGAAATGGTCACGTGCCCAGCAGGACATCAATCTTGCTCTTGAGAATCACAAGCCAGTGATTGCGTTACTGTTCGACAAGACCAGCTGGCCAGTCGACAACGAGCTTGAAACCAAACTAAAAAGTCACGCAGTCTGTTTGGATTTTGACGCGGGTTGTGGTGAAGCGCTGTCACATCAGTACGACCAAGGACAATTAACAAAACTTGTCACGCAGTGTAACGGTATATTATACGGTACAGGAGATATTCACCCACCGGAGCCTCCGGTAAGCCCCGATAGTACCTTCCATATTCAAAACGAAAGCAACCTTGGAATTCTTCATCGACAGTCTTCGCCTACAAATCATAAAGAAGACACAAGAAATACAAGCTTAATAAATCACGAGAAATCCAAGGATCCAGAAAAACCGGCTGAAATATTAAAATTCTCAAAGCCTCACATAGCCGACATTGTGGAGCCCGAAGAAAGCGAAGAGACTCAGGTCCAGCGCATGGCAGCTAGTGCAGTGGCAGCCGCTGTCGCTGGAGCGACGGCGCAGCATATTTCAAAAGCGGACAATTCTCCTGAAGCAGTGAAAGCGGCTGCTGCGGCAGCTGAAGTTGCTCAGGCTGTAGTGGACGGTAACAGTGATGCTGCTGCAAAAGCGGTGGTCAAAGTTGCGAAAATCGTCGAAGAAAGCTCGAAAAACCATTCACATTCGAAGCACATGTCGAATGGCTCAGTATCAACTCCGCCACGGAGTTCAACATGTAATATACTATAATCTAGAGCCAGGAAAAACACACTCTAATTGTTAAAAAAAATTCAGGATATATTACGTATAAATTCTCAGATATTGATTGGACTGTCGTATGTAGATTCAGGATCCGACATACACATATCGTATAACGATCATTAAAGATTGAGAAAGTCGATCGATGCGACTAACATTATTTTATGAAATGAAAAACAAATTACTTTTAGTTTTGAAAATCAATAATTTTATTATCATACAGGGAAAAGATAACGCATGCGAAATTCAGTAATTTTTCACCATTGAAAATTTCATCAAGTACTTTGAGTGATTCCATTTAACCCCCTCTGAAAATATCTAAAAATCGTCTTAAAGAGACTACGAAAATACGGACACCCTGCTATTGTGGACAGTAGCAATATCCCCGGCAACAAATACTGACAAAGAATTTCTACCTATTGCGGACGCTCGCTATTACGGTCACCACGTGATCTGGTCCCGAGATTGTCCGCTGTAGAACGAGAGTTGTCTGTAATTGCGCATGCATACTTTAGGCTAAGATGGAATCACTCTAAGATTTGAGTTTATACCTTTGAGATTCGTATTCATTGAGTGAATATTTTAGTATGGTAAACTTAACAGAGACAGGTCTAGATGCCTTGTAAAATAACGAAAGTGGTCACGTGATGATTTCCCGCCTTTTTGTCAATGCATGGCTTATGTAAAAAATAGACGGAAATTAATTTGCCGTTTCTTTTAGTATTCGAGCTGTTTTTCATGTATTTGCTCAGTTAAGACGTTAGGGTTTTGCTTGCGTCAAAAATGTACTGAATCCAACCATTGGAAATTTTATGGATGGACAGAAGGCTTGAAGCAAAAATACTAGAAAAGGTACCGTGTTGTCTGGTCTCAGAAACATGGAAATAACTCTGACACTATTTTTTTAGAACGGTTTCATGCCTTTAGAAAATAGCTTATATTTTTAGAATGTTTTTCTTTCTCGACCAATTTAATAATTTTTCTTTTGGCGGGAAAAGATCATGTGATCCTCTCTATTGCATATATTAGAATATCCCTTATGCATATTTTCCACTGCTGTTGGTACGTTACAAATAGTTTTTAAATCAAAATGATTCCCAAGGTTTGATGTGCAAGTATTTTGTATGGCAGCGAATTGCAATTAGGTAGTTGTAGATAATTTTGTATAGCATATTCATTATCAGACGTATTGATTATACATACATGGATAAATCATTATTATACTAATTTCTTATCTTGAAAGGTTTACTATAAACCTAATTAGAAAGAGACCACTGTCCGAGCATTAAAACACACATTTAGATTTGGAAAAAATCTGCATACATATTTTTGGAAGATGATACCATTTTCTGTACAATGGTGCATGGGAACCAGTCCGAAATTTTTTTATAAGTGTTGCCTCATGATCATAGCTTTGTGCAAACCAACAGTGCCATCTACAACTGATGTTTAGAGCCTTAATGCTAAATTTGTTAAAAACAAATTCGGTAATTTTCAAGGTTGATGAAACAAATTTAACCAAATGAAGTTAAGCCCAGCCTACAAACATCTATTTGCAATTGATTTAAATTCGATATTGTCAAACATGGAAACATCAAAATAATGGTGTTTGTCCAAATGGGTGGTGACAACATCTTGTTGCTGGAACTTAAGATTTAAGATGCAGAAATTTTTATTGTTTCATCTCTCATCAAAAAGGACCTAGTTTTGTCAAAATACAATATGCCTAGGCTTGGAGAAGTTTTTTCCTTGCCCATACAACAACTGCTTCTGTGGGCTTGGACAACTTGTGAATAAATATATTTGTTAATTGTTAGGGGGGGGGGGGGGGGGGGTGACATCATCTAGTTAACTTTATCATCCTGTTTCACTCATCTTCACTTACAAGTCCTTTTCTCCAATGGAGCACATGTTATTATTATAAATAAATGCCTGTATAAGTACTGCCATGCTTAAAATTATTGCAGCACATGATCAGTTCGATTACATTTGACAGGAAAAAGAATAGTGGTATGAAGGAATTCCTTACCACCAACCTTGGAATGAACTAATATATTTATAATCACCAGGCTCTGATTTGTTACATTCCTAATTGCATATTAAGAAATGAGATGTTAGATGTACATTTTTAGAAAATAAATTAAGATCTCAAGAAGAGGTATTAACTTGTTACTGGAATCAGGGAGGTGCTGGAATTTGACACTTGTAGTGAGTTGAGCTCCAAGGTGAGCACCTTATCCTTGTATGGGACCACCTGGTTTACGCTGGTACCATAAATCTTCTATTAAGCCCCCGGGGGGACTAATTTAATTCAGGCATGTTTGGGAGGGGGGGGGGGGGGGGGGGGGGGGGGGGTGGCTTATTGGAGAGGGGGGCTTATTGATTTTTTATGCATTTATACCTAACATTTCTTCATTCATTTCATTGTATATAAGTGCCAACATTAGATCAATCGCTAACCGATAACAATGAAACATGCTCTCCCCCCCCCCCCCCCAACAACAACAAAAACAACAATAACAAGTAACTATCACACCTTTTATTTTCATTTCATAGGATTTACGATACAAAAAAGCAGTATTTCTTAATTTCTCTTAATCCCGTAATTTTGAGGAATATATTTCTGACTAGTAATAACATTTAAAAATAATTTCTTTTTCATGACTTTCTGGCTACACTATCCAAAAAAACCCTTCGAAAAAAATTTCAAATGGGACTGATGAAAAACATACAATTAAAAACTAAACAAAAAATTATATATAGCCTGTTAAATCAAATAGTAAAAAATAAAAGGCCAAAAAGCTAAGGCCAACTAAAGGAATGCAGGATAAACATAAGATTATTTTAAAGAAAAATGAAAGAAAGAATGCAAAAAAACAAAATTGCAACAATTTACAAGGGACACTCCAAAGTGTAAGGATTTCAAAATTTATGATAAATTAGAGGCAAAAAAAGTTTAAAGAAAACAATTTTGGATAAAGTTCAAAATATACTCCAATAAATTTTGCTTTTATTGTACAAAGTGCCACAGCTGCTCTACTACAAGGTAGCATTAGTTGTTCTTTTTTTATCAGTCCAAACAAAGTTATTTCCATTCAGCCTAACCCCCAAGGCATGGGGAAAACATTGTACTTTATATTTCTTTAGCACAGATAACTCCAGGCGTGGCAAGTTGGCTTATAGTTTGACCCCCAACAATCAAATATACAATATTGTCCTGGCTAGTTTTTTTGACTGACAGAAAAGCCAAAACTCATTACACCAGTCCTGAAGTTGTTGAGGCTATAAAAACATGCAAAGTATTCCATTGAGTTCTTCAAATCCAATTCATAAGACATGAGGTATAAGAAGTACATGTACCATGTTTTAATGCCATTTCCCTCTATCAAATCCAGTTGTCTTCCCAAGTAGTATTCCAAAACAATAGTACTGTACTTCTCTAAACCAGGTTAATCTGAAATATTATCTCTTGTTTTGCAAATAAGTTTATCTGGTCCTACTAGCTTGAAATTGAAATTACATACTACATTAAAAACTCCAGAGGGCTAATAATATTCTAATCACTGAGACTGACTACAGCCTTGATGGCAGCATCATCCATATCATGGGCAGCAATCAATGGTAAACCACTCTCTTCTAGAATATGTTGGGCTTTATCAACATTATTACCTGAAAAAAATTAATAAATTAACAAATTAATTATAAATGAACAAGACTTTTCATGTTGAGACTAAAAAATGTAGAGCAAGAGAAAGCAGCAGCAATGATAACAGCAACAACAACAGCAGCAACAACAGCAGCAGCAACAACAGCAGCAGCAACAACAGCAGCAGCAACAACAGCAGAAACAGCAGCAGCAACAACAGCAGAAACAGCAGCATCAACAACAACAGCAACAACAGCAGCAGCAACAGCAGCAGCAACAGCAACAGCAGCAGCAACAGCAACAACAGCAGTAGCAGCAGCATCAACAACTACAGCAACAACAGCAGCAACAGCAACAACAGAAGCAACAACAGCAGCAGCAGCAACAGCAGCATCAAGAATAATAACAGCAGCAACAACATCAAGGGTAAGTCAGGGGCGAAACATTTTCAATCCCAAACTGTCTTTACCTTCTAAACGTACTACTATTGGGACATCAAGCTTGAGCTTCTCATAAGCAGATATGATTCCACGGGCAACTACAGCACAGTCAACAATACCAGCAAATATGTTAACTAGGATCACTCGAACCTGAAATGAAAATTTGAAAACATCATATCACTGCCTTGGGATTCAGATGCTCTCTTATTCTGGGAGTCTTGTATTGGGTTCTGTAATGGGTCATTTTTCATATTGTCTTGTCTTTGCCAAATACTTCACTTTGCAATTATTTATTTTCAAGAGAACAAAACACACACACAAAGAGATGGACAATATTGAATATTTGTAAAATGAGGTACAGTACACACCCTTGGGTCCTGGCTAACAATCTTGAATGCATGCAGCACACCTTCTTCCTGGACACCTCCACCAAGGTCAAGGAAGTTAGATGGTTCACCTTTATGTAATTTTATGATGTCCATTGTTGCCATAGCAAGGCCAGCACCATTCACTTAAAAGAGAAGATCAAATAATTAGCATGTAACACATATATGAATATGAGTGGCCAATCAGGTGTGCCTCTATTGGCATTTTACAATGGTTAACTGCTGTAAAGCTCATGTAATACACAGATTGGATGCTCATATTGTATATTGCTTATCATTTGTGTAGGAGTATAGTTTCACATTCTACTAAGATGTTTGACATTTAACTGAGTTTGAATGAGAAAATCCAGGTTAAAGTTGAATGGAAATGAGGACGATTCTGTATCCAATTCACAAACTTCTTCTAGGTCAGGATTTCTATACTGTGTGTTTTGCCACATTAATTATTCACGATTATTGATAATTATTAAATAAGTACAGTAACCTAACACAAAATTAACACAAAAGTGCACAAGGAAACAGCTTTTAGAATTTCTGTGTTTCTTCCAATAGACTTGAAACTTTTTAAAGTTTAAAACTACCTAAACAAGCAATGTTTCCATCCATTCCAATGTAGTTGAGATCATGTTCTGCTGCTTGTACTTCACGTGGATCAGTTTCTGTGTTGTCTTCAAGAGCAAAGATTTCTTTCTGTCTGAACCGTGCATTGTCATCGAAGTTGAACTTGGCATCAAAGCACACAACTAGATGATACAACAAATCAGAATTAAAGCAAGAAGTATATAGAAAGATCATAGATTAAGTAGATCAAAGGAAAGAAACTCAATGGCATACAGTAATAGACCTCTTTACCATTTCAGACCACATGACATTCCCTTGAGAAATGTTCTTTTGCTAAAATATTTACACATGAAAGAATCAACTCCCAAGAGTGGCATCACATGGTCTGAAATGGGCACAACAAACAACAAAGGTAAAGAGGTCTATTCTAAGCGTTGCTCTTAGAAATCGCAAACCTCCAAAAATAAGCCCTTGGTGTATATAGGTGTTTGCCCAACCCAATTGAGGTTGCTAATTTTTTCACCTATTTATTCTAAGGGCAATGCTCATCATAAGTCTTGGCTTTAGCTAGAATTTGGAATGACTTCAATATCAGAATGAAAATATAGATTTATCTTAGATGCCATCCATTTATGTGTAATATTTTCCCTTTTTACCATATGCCCTTCCCTGGAGAATACACTTCTTTGTTTGATTCTAATCAATTTTTATCACTGGTTTTTGTTCAAGCATAACTGGCGAACAAAGAAATGATACTCAAGAGAATGATATTATGTAATCTTAAATGGAAAACAGTGATTGAGTCTATTAGTAACTGTTCTTGTTAATTGCAGGTACCTTTTCCATCTGGAGTCAGTCCAAAAGGGTTTATTTCTACTTGGGTTGCATCAACTTTAAGAAACAGCTTGTAAAGCCTTTTGATTTGATGAGCTGCCTATAGAAAAAAATAGTGTTAATTTTTAAAAATCATGTGCATAGTAATCAAAGATATAGTAACAACACTGCCACCACCACTGCTGTCACCATAACCACCACCACTACAGTCACGTACCATTACCACAACAACAACTACCAACTCATTACAACTGTCAGAGTTTATAGACTGAGTTTATCAGTAATCTTTATTGCAAGTACAGCAGTGGTGCAGCTTTATGGGGTCAAACTGAAAGCAATGTGAAGGTCCAGAGCACAGCTCTAACCAGTTTGAATTAGTAAGGAAAAATTGAAAAACCCTCAGAATCAGAAAGAGTACCAACCAACTCAGCTCACATGGAATGAATGGCAATTAAACCCTAAACTGCAGAGGTGACAGTTGAGCAGTTTACCACCACACCATCATTCTGCCACCACCATGACCATTGGTCACTGTTACCACCAACAACAATAGAGAAAATATGTTTACCTGCTCTTGTAAACTACCCGTGAATTCCAGCTTGCTGGCCAACCATCTGGCATCTTTGTCAGACAAACCCTTCATGATGTCCACAGGAACCTAAGGTTTCAAAAAATATAATACCATTAATTATCAATAATATCATTATAAATCATTTTTGTAAGATTCCCTTTCACAGTTGCCTGTGCCATCTTGGAAGGTAGCCGTACCTTTGCATCTGTCAAAGAAAGACATGAGGTGACCTTGCAATGATAGAGACCTTTTTTAACACCTTTAAAAGCAAAGGCATGGCTATAGCTTTAAAGAAGGCACAGGGAATTATCGTGTATGTTTCATCTGCGCATCCATATACAGTGTATGTACCTTGTATATATATTCAGGTGTTTCCTTGGCAACTTCCTCAATATCCATTCCTCCCTTAGGACTGCCGACTATTACTGGACCATTAAAGTCTCTGTCCATCAATATGGCAAGATATGTCTCCTTGTCGATGTCGTAGGCTTCTGCCACCATTACCTATGAAATAAGCATAATCAGAACATCAAATCATTATAATTCTTACAAATATTGTACAAAATCATTAGAATTGTTTCTGGCTGAAATGAGCAGATACATTAGATTTAAAGACTTTTTTTTTAAATCGTTTTGATGTTCTATTTTTTTCTTTTTCAAAAACTTATAACATAATATCATATGTAACTAATAGTAATTGTTTAAGGGCCCACAAATTCATTTTTTTCCTCCCAGTTACCGAACTACCAAACTGATCACTGATTTTGTTTTTAAAAGGTGAAGTTAAATAAAATTAAATTAAAATAAAATAATTCATCAGTATTAAGTAAGTCCAATACCTTTCTTACTGGCACACCCTCCTCTGATGTTTGTTTAGTCACAAGGTTGAATCCAAACATTTGTTTTGTTAGTTCGCCAACTTTCTCTGGGCTAGAAATACATAAAAAGTGCATATTATTTATCTAAAAGCAATCAAGTCTGTCATCTATTACCTGTGTGGGGTCCATGGTCCTCCAGGATGGAGGATATAGACCCCTTGAGCCAAAGCAGCTCAATTGGGAGGACAAAACAAAAGAATTCCAATCTCCTGGGAATTGAAAACCTATTGTTTTGTCCTCCAAATTGAGCTGCATACCGAAGTGTTACAAAGGATCTATTAGAGATATCTGACTAATTGATTAACCCATTAAAAACTCGGAACTCTTTATACAGTCAAAATTACATCTTTCTTTTTTATCTTATTTTGTATTCAATTTTTTATACTGTAGTTCATTTAACGTATAAATATCATACACATAGAACAGCTAGTTAGCCCTCTTGATGAGCTTTTTCTCTTGGGGCAAACTAGTGAGCATATATATTGTGTCTAAATTAAAAAAAAATAAAAAAATACTGAAATCTGTGCTTACTCTCTAGTCAAGTGCACACCTCCCTTGAGGCCACTGTTGAATGTTCCTTTGCCTCTACCTCCTGCAAGGATCTGAGCTTTCACCACATATTCAGCAGCATCTATATTTCAAAATGATATCATTAAAAGATGAACAACTAATGATGAATAGTTGATACTAGTTGGGACTGGTAGTGTGTCGAAAAAAGGAAATAAGGCAATAGGCTAAAAAAAATAATTAATTAATTGATTGATAGTAGTCTATAATAGCAAAGTGCACAGATGACATCAGTATTCAGGTTTGTCTGAGTTTAAAATATGCTAAGAATTCTTGCATTCAAAACAAAATGACTATTTACAAATCCATTGAGATTCAGTTTTTGTTTGTTTGTCTGAGTTTTGGCCTATTAATAGTATCTGTTCACTTCACTAATGCTGATTAGACCATTACACCAATGATCCTAATCAACATGTAACAATGTAACCTCCTACATTTAAACTAGGAATGACTACAAGCATACTTAGTTCTTTAGAGAGCTTGATAGATTCTTCATCATTCTCACTGACTATGAATCGTTGAACATTAAGTCCATTATCTTGCATGATCTTCTTGCTTTGATACTCATGAAGGTTCAGCCATCGGACTGGAACAACACTGACAGGTGAAACCTACAAGGATTATAATCACAGTTACCATGGATACTGCTATCCTTATACTCAAAACGCTTGCAGAATGATTTAACACTGCCACATTCAGACTACAATGTTTCGGCATTAAATAAAAATTAACATGAGAAACTATAACAATATCTATACTGTACAAAATGACAAAATACCCCCCCCCCCCCCCCACCCTTTGCTCATGTACAAAGTCAGAGGGGCTCATGTTAGGCATTGTTGTGTTCGTAAATAATAAATACAACAGCTGAGCTTCATGCTGATTATGGGCAAATATTTGAGGATTTAACTTATACTTAAACATTAATTTGATTTATCAAAGCTTATATACATTTATCAAGCCTAAGACATAAGCTTACTCAAGTATGGATACTTAATAATGATACGCGAGATCTAAAGTCATTGGTAGTAGGTTTTTTGCTGTAAAGTATTGCATTTCACTCCTTAAAGGACAATCGCAGATAATATATATAGACATTCATAAGCTATGTACATGTACGAGAAGAGTTTCCACATCACAATATGGATGCCACGTCTACACCAAAAATGCAAATAAAAAACAGCTGAATTGCAAAACTTATGACAACTATATGATATATCAGTCATATAAGATTGTACCTGCTTCGATCTGAGGACGGAATTCCTAAGAATTCCTGAGCAATTTCGGTATAAAGAAGGAAGACCAGAAACACGCGACAAAGCCGCCATCTTGGATTCGAAGACTGGAAGCTAATGCGCATGAGTGAGGGGCTGAACAGCTGGTTAGTGATATCGCGGGTTCGATATCAAAATGCAAGTTTGTTGAACACATGACTTGAATATTGAACAAAAAGTTTCCAAAACACCAAGAAAATCCCCCGCTGATTCCAAAAATACACCAATTTTACAAGCATACCTGGAGCCTTAGCCATCATTCTACCAGCTTGCAAGGTTATAGTACTATTTGAGGTGTTTATGAGGAGTTTTGGTTGCAAGGATTTACCAGGATTTGCCTCAGCATGCAGTAATTTACTGACCTAGCGATATGTGATTGCTACGTTGTCATTCTACGGTGTCTGCATCGTCTTTAAAAATCAAAAGCAAAGCAATATTGACTCGTAGAGAATTTAATCCTGGACTTTCTTCACAAGACTTTATATTAAAGTCACAATGTACGAAGCTGCAGAAGATACACCATTGTTCGGAGACACGAGACCAAGGGTAGGTTTTTGGAACTTTCGTTTGATTTATCAATTGCAAGTAGTATTAAAGCTTAAGCTTGAAAATTAAAGTTAAAAATCTAAATTTTTGAATTCAGTGTAAAGTTAAATGCAACTTTTCCTGATTAAGAATTATATAAATCCGAGTAAGTTTTAAAAGCTTACAGTATGTGTAAAGTTTTGGCGTAACCATCGTCACGTGATGTTATTATATTATTTTATTTCTTATTGGTACTATCATAATTTACAGTTCAAGCCTTTAAAACATTGAATACATTATATTAGACGACGTATTGTGTATTAACCATTGTGTGTTTATAAATATATCTTCATGATATTGTTGTTGAGATATTAGTATTCCAGGCGTTATAATTGTTAAGTCAATTATCGCATCACGTACACTATTATTAAGAAACAGTGCATAATAACATTTCAATTTCTATTGTCTATGATCCAGGAACGATTTATAAGCTTTGTTTTAGGAGGATTCACATGCACATTAGTATTAGTAAGTATATTTTATTCTCATTCATTAACACTAGCTTATATGGTTATTATTAATTGTAGTCTGTTGGAGTTCACTGTGTTTGTTTCACTTCCGTTTTGTAACTACTATAGGAGCTTTGACCATAATAATGGCAGCAATGACAGGTAAAACAATATGACTTTTTTCCCTGAGAAACTGAATTTTTTCTCATGTAAATCAGATTGGACCAGATTCAATTGTTCCTGCCTCCTGTGCACATCATTTAGATATGACAAAAAAAGGAGACCAACTAAGCAAATTCACTTCGTGGTTGAGTGGTTAGGTTTAGGGTTAGGGTTGGGATAGACATTGTATTAAGCATTTGGTGCTGATGGTTCAGGGTTCAAATCCTCCTACCCTCAATAATTTTTTTCTAAGTGAGGAGAACCAAAATCATCGAAAAATTTCTAAGTCCTGTAAATTGTGTGTTCGGAAACCTATAACGTATTTGGTTAACCTGTACACGACAATACTACCTCCCTGCCATTTCCCTCTTATTTCTTTGTATTCATTTTGCTTTCATTTCTTCTCTGCCAATTTCCTCCCATCCCTTCTGCATTCACTTCTATTTTATATCTACTTCAATAGCATTTCCTAAGTTTTACCAACATTACTCCCTTCCTCCTGCACTGCATATACTTTGTTCACTTCTCTATAGATCCCTCGTGACATCAAAGCAGCTCAAGTTGGAGGACAAAATAAAATAATTTCAATCTCCTGAGAATTGGAACCTATTTTTTTGTCCTGCGAATTGAGCTGCATTCTGACGTGCTTTTAGCCTGAGAAAACTGAGTCAGGCGCCCTTTCACTCCTTGTCACCCTGTGAAAGGATGTCTGCTGTCTCAGGCTTATGTGCTGTAAATGGTCTAAACATTAACGAATCATGTTTTGCCCCTAATGGTCTATCAGGCCTAAATGTTTTTTATCTTTATGATATTAATATTTTGATCTCTGTATGCATTTACTTAATCTCTTTCAGTTCACCTTCATTAGTTCATTAATTCCTTGGCCTCCAAAATTTAAAAAGATTTTTCTAGCCCTTGCCATCATCTTTGTTTGTATTGGAGAGTTAGCTTTAGTAAGTATGAATACTTGTGTGAGAATCTTAAACTTTTTTGTACAATGCAAATTAAGATTAACATCTTTTTGTCTTTTTACAGATATTCTGGTACAAGAGAGGAGATCTGGACCCCAAATTTCGTAAACTCATACTTTACAATTGCCTTACGTTAATCTTACTATGCTTGTCTGCTAACTTGTTTTACTATCCAAAATAGTCAGCCTCTATAGACCGAATGCCAATATGGCCACCATTGACATTTAGAAATAAAAAACTAATCTTAAAAATAAGCACCACCATCAGAAAGAGCAAGCAGAAATATGTATTTTTGGAAAGTTTCATTGCTTTAAATAGAATTCAAGTGAAGCTATTTGGAATCAAAATTACAGAGATTTGTATGTGTTCAGTGATCTGTTTCATTGCTAGCCTCATTGTGGTGTTTTTCACATCTTAAGATTCTCATAACTTCTCACAAATTTAATATTTTTGTCTCAAACTTTCTAACTTTGCTTGTGTCATTCAAATCTATGTAATGTACCACTTTTTAATGTAGTGGTTAACTAAAATATGAATTTTAAAAAATTATGATAAAGTGGTGGCCATACTGGCATTCGGTCAATAGTTAGCATAAATTAAATTTTTATAAACATAATTCATCATAAATGTAATATAGATACATATCAATTGAATTAGAGAAAATAAATTCATTTTTTTAGCAGAGAGGAAGGGGTGGAGCAATCTAGGGGAACGCCAACATTCAAAAATGGAGGGTCATTGTTATTTCCATTCAGTCCACACTTCTGCCACTTCCACCAAATAAGGGCTAGGTTGAAAAAAAACAATTGGTAGGGTCACAATATTAATTCCTTGGGAGGGGAGGGTCATTGATTTTTCTACAATGCTCCATATAGATTCCTCTGCACCCCTATCTCCTCAATAAAAAATGAATAATCTCTGTATATCGGGTATTTCCAACCCCTCCCTTCCATCCATTAGAAAATGTTAATCTCCATTATATTGTGAAGGGTGTAGATATCCACAGGAACAACATGATAGATTGTGCAATAGAATTACAGTAAATTTCATATAACTGAATCGGAAATCTTTATAAATTTAATTGATACTTAGTTAGAGATTGGGACACATCTCCAATATTTAAACAGTGGTTCAAGAGTAATATTGTAGCATGTGTAGAGGCCTGAAAGAAGGGGTTAATGATAACAGCTGCTTAATGGCCAGACATGATGACTGTCCACATTGGACTGATCTGAGGGACTGGCCTAAGAGGTATTTGGCTGGACAAGCTATTATTTTTTAGCCCTAGGGAAGAGGGCAGACTGGTTAGCAAACATTGTACACTGCAGTGATTGCTTCAAGGATGTTACCATGATTTTTATAGCCATATTTAAATCAACTCTTACTAGCTTTCACTTTCTAAATGAATAGATAAGAGTGCACCCAAGCCAAAAACTCAACATTTTCAAACAATATATCAATGAAATATGATTTTTCAAAAGTCCAGAGATTTTATAATAGAGTGCAAACAATATATCCGTGAAATACAAATTACTAAATAGCACAAAATAGTGCTAATTAAACAATAGAAAATAGAATTTGCATAAAATTGTACTATTTAGTATAACTAATGTTTCACGGATATACTGTTTGCACTATAACTGTCTGAAATTGATAAATTTAGGTTTTGAACTTGGATGTTTATGAGAAGGCTAGTTTTTAAAATTGGTAACAAAACCATATATTGTTAGAGTAGAAATTGTTTATGAAGTGAATGCTACATATTATGATATTCCTTTCTTAACATGAATAGTTAAGCAGCTATTGTAGTATTATTGAAAGCCAAAGATTTGGGTAAGTATAGTTTTTTCAGGCCAAATGACAGTCAATGGGTTTCGTACAAATCTTGATCAAGGGGATATGCAAAAACTAAATTTAGAAAAATGAGTTTTTTTATTGTTATGAGGCAGAATAGCAGAGGGAAATAGGACTGACAGTAAAAATCGAAATGTGTTGATACACTACCTCTATAATGCTCCCAAAATTGGCTGCGTGAAATGACTGATGTCCACTGTACACTCCCCCTCCCCTCCCCTTCCAATGCTGTCTAAATGGCCAAAGTTGGGTACCGTGAGCTAGCCACATTCTCAAGGAACAACATTGAATGGGGGAGGGGGGGATTTAGTTTATATATGATTTTTAAAGCGCTTTTTCTTACACTGCATGCTTAATTTTTCCAACATTATGAGGTAGTGTATCAACACTTTTGATTTTTACTGGAGCTACTACTATTCCTTGAATAGTAGTAGCTCAGTGAATTTTTTTTTACTTCACTGACAACTGTCAAGAAAAGGCAGTATTTCCGTAAAATTTCACAATTGGAATTATTTAAAGCCATATATTTGGTGTTAAGGTCAAAATTAGGCCTGGTTTAGAAGTTGAAGTTCACATGTACTGAATCTAATGCAAATGAGCAAAACCTATTGTTTGAATTCATTTGCATTAGATTCGGCCCATGTAAACTTCGACAACTAAACTGGGCCTAACTCAACAATCAAATGAAATCAATACACAAAAGAGCTTTGATGTTCTTTGATTTTTAATTACACTGTTTTTATATTGTATTTATTTGTTCATTTTTCATTTCATTCACCAAAATAAGAATGTCACAAACAACTTAAAATCTTCCCCTTTACTACAATTCTCAATATTCCGTGAACTCAGCAGTTGTGAATTTCCAATTGGAATTTGGTTTTTCACTGCTGCCAGTCAAAAATATAAAAGGTACCAACTGACTAATCTTGAATGACGGCAGCAAAAAAAAACAATTTCACAACAAGCTATTGAATATTGAGTTCACAAAATATTGAGAATTGCAGTAACATATCAACAAATACAGCTGAGGCTGAAGTAGCCTGAGAAAACATCTTTTCACTCCTCATCCCCCCGCAAAACTTTTTCTCAGGCTAAGGTTGAAGTCAATATCCCACAATATGGACTACCACATTTAAATAAGGATTTAAGAGTTATTCACAATTCAAATTTTGGGTCCTTTGTGTACCACACACAATAGAGGACACAGTGTACATAATTCTTGAATGTTAGCTTTGTTGAGCATCTAACATTTTGGGTGGATGTTTTTGATGCATGCTATTTTCCCATCAATTTTCAGAGCATGCACAGCATGCATTTTAGCATTCCTCCTCAACTCAAACATCATCCATTCCTCTTCCACTTTGACACCATCTTGTCTATCTTTTCCCATCATCATCAAAGAATCAATTATCCACAAAGTATGCTTTTTACCAGTGTCTTTGCAGATAACATCATCCATGGCATTCTTCTTCCACTATGACACAGTCTTCTCCATCTTGCTCCATCATCATCAACGAATCAGATGTGCTTAGAGTAGCCATAGTAACCACCTGACCAGCATGACTAAAGTCAGGGTGAATAGAGGTAACACACGCTGATACATCAGATGACATAATATCAGTACTACTTGAAGAAGGTAATGCTAACTCGACTGCATCATCTGCTTGTGACTGGAGAAATTGCTCAGGAAGATCTGCCTGTGGTACTAAATCACTAGCTGATAAGTTGGGATTGCTACTTGTCAGTCCATGAGAAACTTGCCGAGAGTCCAAGTCATCATTGCCAACACCATGTATTGTATGATGGGACAAAGTGGTTGCACCTTGTAATGAGTGATGCACAAGCTCAGTGGAATTGCTGTGTGGCAAGTCATTGGTACTGGTGGATGCAACATGTGTGGTTTGGAAGGAATGAGCAGTAGAACTTCCTATCGACAGGTTACCAGAATTTGTTTTTTGCAGAGCATGGTGGGATATTTGGGGGGAACTTGTTGATGTGCTGGTTGAGAAAGATGGTGTGGAGTAAGTTGCGATTAAAGAAGAAAGGTTAGACACTTGGAGTATCCTTCCTTCGGGTAGTTGTTGACCACTCACAGCAGTGGTACACAGTTCTGTACCATCAAGTGATTGTGCAATAGCTGCTGGACCTGTAAATCAAAGAGTAAGTCACAGTATTAGCACATGTACATAGCTTAATTTCATTAAGCCCTGAAACAAACTCTACTAATCAAAGCCAGGACACGGCTAACTTATAGATTGAACCTTGAGTGATCTAAGTCAAGGCACAGCTTACTCACAGATTGAAGACCGAAAAAATCCCTAGGGTGATTCAAGTCGGGCATGCCTAACTCGCTGATCAAACCCCGAAACAACCTTTATCAGATCAAAGATCAAAGCCCGGGCGTGTAGGGATGAAAACCTGAGAACCCAGAGGAAGAGAACCAGAAACTCCTCTCAAATGCGAGAATCCAGGAATAAGAGGTAACAGGCGAGTGCACTAATGCATTGCCTATGGTAATTTTACCAAGCTACTTACCTTGCTGATATTGTGTAGTAATGATTGGATGCTCTGGAGTATTCGTTCTGATTTCTTCAGGATTCTGTGTTGTCAATGAGCTGTCTGTAATACTGACCATAACAGCAGCAGGATCTTGGACAGGTGGGACCTCTTCTGCATTCACAACATGAGCACTTGAATCTACTTGGCTGTTAGGGCTGTCAATGAGTGACCCTGTTGTATGGCTGGGGATGTTGACTTGTGTTTGTAGCTGCTCTTGATTATTAGGTTGGTCCATTGAGACAGGGACGTCATGTTGTACTAAATGATGGGTAGCCTCAACAGGGCCAGAGATGTCTGTCTGGACAATAGCTTGAGCCAGTTCTGGGTTTACTTCTGGTAAGCAGCGTACTGAGTGATGAGGATGAAGGACGGCTGTCATGACAACACCTTGAGGGGAGATCTGCACCTGGAAAGAAAGAGAGGCATGATGACTTGTGCACTTATTTCTTTTTCTAGTGCAATCTTCAAAAGAACATTTAGTTATGCTCTTCATCTGGATGCTGCATTTTTCAGTGAAACACCTTTCTCTTTTTTTGCGACGAGTGGCATTTGTTCTCACATTGATATAAACTCAATACTAAGTAAGGCGCCACGATAACGTCTGAAGTAGAACTTATTTGTCTTGGAGCAATGTTTCCCTATTTCAGGTGAAATGTCCTGCCAAGGGCATATGATATTTTTCTCTTAATTCTTTATTCTTTTTTCCTATTTCAGACTCATATAATTTCCTTGTGTAATAATAAGGCTTGAGAAGATAAAGGAATATGGATGTAACTCAAACAAAGCAACTTCTTTCTAAGGAAATCATTGATGATGCTCCTTCAACAAATTGATGTGTACTAGATAATTAGACAACACATTAAAGAAACAGTTGCATTAACAGTACAGTAAGGATGAATTTACTAACCTACAGGGATCGAATTGGAATTCAGAGGTTGATTTTTGCGGAGTATGAAAAACAAAAATATTCACTATATATCTCTACTAACCTGTTCACCATGCACTGCACCAGTATCCACTTGACTTGTGTCAGAATGTCTTACCACTTCAATAGCGGGTTGCTGTATAATATATGTCTGCCCAGTAATGGAGGATGGCTGCATGGAGTGAATTATGTATGACGGTTGGAGTTGGTTCGCCTGGGTATTGAACACTCCATCGGGAGATGAAACGTTGCTGAGCTGAAGAACCTCAAATCTTCCTGGATTCGTCAAAGCGTGGGTATTATTATCATCTTTTGTTACAATGGACCCATCGCTATTCACTGAAATTATCAACAAACAATAGATTGAAGTTGGTCAAAATGAATAGCATAGCGGTAGTCGCATAGCTGGAAGGGCTAGCGCGCGTACTTAGACCATCAAAAAATCTTCAAATGTTATCGACACCCTGAAACAAACTCTGGGCTTATCAAAGTCAGGGCACGGCTAACTCAAAGAATTTAGCGTGTGAAGTTTTGCGGGGAAAACCTGGAGAAAAACCCTTAAATCAAGAGAGAGACCTAACGTACTCTACCCAAATGTGATGGCTGAGATCCAAGAGGTGAGGGGCGAGTGCACTGTCACTACAACGCCTGACTGAGAATGGGCCAAGGATTGAGAAAGCAGAAAAAATCTCACCTGTGATAGTATGGGTAATATTAGAATTGTGTGCAGTGGATCTTTGAAGATTTCTAAGCACTGATCCGTATCCTTGTGGAAGCCTGTTCTTGTATCGTGATTCTTGTCTTTCTATTTTTGACTGTAACGCGTCTACGTAGTGATGATGCAAGTATTCTACTACATCTGTGAAAGAGATAGAGAGAAACAACTTGGTGTACATTGAGGATTACGGCAGATTTTGGATAGGCGTAAGTACGATGGAAATATCACACGAAGGTTCCAGTTTTTTTCTTACTTTCCTTCTTTCTTTTTCTCCTTCCTATTTCATTCATTCTTTCCTTGCTTCCCTCCCTCTCTTTCTTTCTCCTTTTATTCCCTACCCTTTGGTGTCACTGTCACGAACGACAGACGCCTACATGTTCGTGGTCCCGAGAATTGAAGTCAAGCAACCGCTCATCTTGAAAGATAAAAATGGAACCATTTCCTGAGTTACGCCACTTACCTCTGAAGCTCATGTCATTTGCCGGGATATGTTTTTTCATTGCCCACCATTTACTGCGAAGCCATTGCGGCGATCGGACACTGGGAATGAAAATTATTACTTTTGTGAAGAATAATTGATAGATAAAGAAATGATGCTCTTTGTTGTGTTTATACCTTGTCCAGTTTGTCATCAAACTTTTCCAATCGATGAGATTTTCATTTTCGACATCTAATTCGTAAATCCTGGAAAAAAATGATAGAACGGAATCGAATCGGTTACTTCAATATAAAGGCCCATTTGGAAATAATGGATAACCTAATGGCTTCAGAGGGGATTTGGCACTGAAGAAGAAAGGAGGGAGGGAAGAGAGGAAGGAAGGGAGCGAGGAAGGAAGGAAGGAAGGAAGGGAGAGAGGGAGAGAGGGAGAGGGAGGAGGAAGGGAGAGAGTGAGAGAGGGAGGAGGAAGGGAGGTAGGGAGATAGGGAGGAGGAAGGGAGGGGGAGAGATAGAAAGGCATATCATCGTACTTCATGTTACCTGTTAATGAGTTTTATCTCGTCCTGTTTTGTCCAATCCTTCCCACCTTTTTCTTTCCAGTTCAAGTAATTCAACCTGAAAATAACATCATGAAACTAAAAGATTTTATCACGATTAAGATTACAATATTTAGAGTGGTTGCACTAGAACTGTTAAAACTAGATTAAACTATTTCTGTTGTTTTCCTTTTTCCTTTTCCCTTCTTTCCTTTCATTTACTCTCCTTTCCCTTCCTTCCCTAACTCTTCTTTCCTTTTCTTTCTTTTCCATTCGATAATTATACATTGACTCTAGGGATTCTGTTTCACGAGTTATTGTAAACAGTTTCTGACTAACCATTTCGACCTGCACTGTTTTTCAGATCGTGTTTGGACTTTTTCAGCCACATGGGCCCATGAAATCCCAGTAGTGACAACATCTCCTGCTTGCGTCCCACTTAATTCATGTACAGCATTAGAAAGACTTTCTTCTTCTTCTGCCGTCCATTTGCCTGTGAGACGATAAAAACAGTTAAAATAGCATAAATTCTGGCAATTCCTCTTTGGAATCCATTTTTAGCGACCTAGAGCGACGGTTTTCGTACGAGTGGGAAACATTTACGGTATTGACATACAGCACGTGATATGCCGTGATACTGAAATGGCTTCCCATACTAATGCATTGTATTAAGATGCAACAATGTACCTGACTGACAGTTCTCCTTCAGAAGTCTGTACCTATCCTTCACAGAAGAGGCACTCCTCCCCATAGCGATACCAATAGTTGCCCAGTCGTTTCCATGTTTCTCCTTCAGCGACTTGAGTTGTTTTACTTCTTCGGGTGAGTATTTACCGATATAGTTACGTCGATCGTACATTCGAAGAACTCGACGATAAATAGCAAACAAAGGGCGCTTTATTCCTTTAGCTGAAAATAGCAAATTGGTTTCACTTGAGATAAATGCAAACATCTCCCCCCTTCCCCCTAAAGGAAATGATAGAAGCGATAAGAAACTTCTGATAAAATCCTTCTTGAGAAAAAAAGTGGTATCAAGGCGAGGTTCAAAATTGGCCAGTCCGGTTCATAACCATTTTTGATAATATTTTGTAAATACAACTCTTGACCAATCAGAGACGAGGACCAGGTTGTTGCCATGTCCATCGTCAACCATCACAGTCAGTTTTATGTCTAGTATATGATATTCGGAGTAGGCTTTTAAGTTAACACAACATTATACTCAATGTTTCAATTTCACTCAAGTTATTTTTTTATTACAAAACCATAAGAAGCTTTAGAAATACGTTATTTCTGAAAATCAGGAAGCCCATCTTCTAGATGGAAATATTATTTATCAACCATAATACATATAGGATAGAGGCTTTTGTCACTTGGCAGGGTTGTTTTTAATAATGAAGAATTTGACTGCATGGACTAGACGCAATAGTCGTCCTCCGGCAACCCCACCCAACCGTTTTTCTGGTAATTTTCTTTATCTCTTTTTTTGTTTTAATTACCTATGGTCCTGTAAAAGTCCTTCCTGTCGTCTTTGGACATGTCGAAAATGATAACATTTGGATCTCCTATACTGTTGACCTGGAAAGAAAACCTTATAGTAAGACTTTTTTATAAACCTCTTTTTCGTTATTGACTTTTAAGTGACTTTCAATTGCAATGAGAAAAGAATATATGAATGAGCTCCAATACGTCTCATTGACACATCTGGCTTCGTTTATAGGGTTCAAGTCTACCTCGTAATAGACCCCTTGCAGCACGTCGGAATGCAGCTCAATTTGGAGGGCAAAACAATAGGTTCCAATTCTCAGGAGATTGAAATTCTTTTGTTTTGTCCTCCAAATTGAGCTGCTCTGACGTCAAGTGAAAGGGGTCTAAAGGGGAATTGATCACATGTTCACTTACTGCAATTGCAGATCTATTAAAAAATTCAAACGCGGTTTGCAAATAAAAGTTCTGGGACTCCTAAAGTCTGGTTTTCACTACGACGCAGGCACAATCGCAAACATGAGCACAAGCACAAGTTGTTTTTCTTTATTCTTGTGCTTGCCTCGTAGGCTTAATTTATCAGAAGCTTACTTTACAGTAGTTGAGTATGTTCTCTTTCAGGATATCGTTTTCTTCTTTGGACCACATTCCTTGTCTCCATTTCACACCTGAAAAAATTGACAAAGGTCAGGTACTAAGAATCTCTTAGCCGCAACATACTGACCAAGCTGAGTTGATCGCCTTCCCCGAAAGGATTTATGGGTCACTATTTTTGGTGAGCATTTTTGGAGCATTTTCCGAGTATACAATGTAGACTTTTCTTGTTAATTGAAATAAAATTCCGCCATGAATTCGACTAGCGTTTACGATTAGTTTAAAGAAGGAAGAACTCGTATTTCATAAATTTTCTTAGCAGAAAAATGGGAAATGCTAATCAAAATAGGATGTTGAATCCTCAATTCTGATTGGTTGGCCTTGAGTTTGTTCTGAAGGTCAACTCAGCTGGACCGAATTGGAGAAACGGTATACCTTTTTTTAGCCTGTGGATGGTGAAATCAGGAAAGATAATGAAAAAGCAGAACACAAAAAGTTGTGCCCGGCCAGATTCATGAAACAGTTTCATTTCTCGAACTCCCTCGCCCTGTGTGGAAAAGCTCCCTTTCTCTGTATCACTCACTCAGCGGTCCCTTTCTATGTATCACTCACTCAACGGGTTGGTGCAAAATGACAGGAGTTGTACGCTAAACATTAACCCTCAAAATCATTCCTAATGAACAACAAAAAACCCGAGAATTCTAAGAATTTAAGGAGGAATTAATTTAACATTACAACAACTAGCTGGTGATGGGTTTTCTTTCCAGATACAACTGAGAGCTGAGAGAAAGAGATACAAGGATAATGGAACTACCAAAAATCAGTTTTAATAGAATATATAATCTTTTAAAAATATTTTACTAAATGATATTTAAAGTTTAACTATACTGTTAGAGTGATATACGCAAAAAGTCTTACAGCACAAGTCCATCTTTGGCAACACATTTTTCCTGATCATTCAATTGCAGAGTTCATACGTCTGATTGGAAGGCAGTTACAATATATACATGCATACATTTCCTCAATACTCCGATTCAAGGTGTTTTTTTAACAGCACAAGCCCAACATTTGCAACACTTTTTTACTACTCATTTTGTGAATAACTGTAGAGTTCATCTATCTGAATGTAAGGTAGTTACATTTATCACGGCTGATAGATGCTTTTTCCTCAATACTCTAATTCAAGGTGTTTCTTTCGATTTATAAGACCTCGTCGTCTCTCACTCCGCTACAAACATGTTCAGTGAACTGCAACTCATATATGAGAGACGGCATCTCTTACAGTATTTCACAGTTTTCAGTTCTTACAACCCTTTGATCGTATTAGTACGAGTTCAATTTTTCATCAGATGCACAACTATATAATGGGTTATAAGGCATATGAAAGGTACCCCGTAACGTTTCTTATCCGATCCAAGTAATTTTCATTTATGACTTCGTATTCTTAGTATTTCTCTTGATAAATTTGACTCTCACTGGACGATCAGGAACGATAGCGCCTTGAGCTTCAGGTTCAACATCATCAGCATGAGGATACAGCACTTGGTAATCACGTACTATCCTGGTCAACAACAGGTGCACTTCCAGTTCTGCTATCCTTCTTCCTACGCACATTCTTTTACCAAACCCAAAAGGTAAGGACGCAAATGACTGGGGAACTCCGGGAGTGTGCCACGGGTTATCAGAATCTCTTAGCCATCTCTCGGGGATGAACTTCGTAGCATCTTTGAAGGAACTCTCATCACGGCTCATGTAGTAGTAGAGTGCATTAACGTGGGTTCCCGCAGGGATGTGGTATCCCATCAACACCTGATCTTCCTGCAACACTCGCACCAAAGTTGGAAGTACCGGGTACAATCGTAGGGTTTCCTTGATCCACGCCTTGACGTACGGCATATTGGCCAAGGTCTCCGCAGATGGGAGCTCCCCGGGCGGCAGTACAGACGTTATTTCTTGGTACAACACTTCTTGCTTCTCAGGGTTCTTGCCGAGCATGTACAAAGCCCAAAGAATGGTATTTGACGTTGTCTCAATTCCTGCAAACATCAGATCTATGACACTTGCAGTTATATCTTCTCTCGAGAGTTTTCCGTTTGCAATTAAGAACTCGAAAAACCCAGCACCTTCATCTTCCAAGTTCTCTTTGGGATTTTCTTCACTTAACTTGCCTTGCTGCTCCAAATCTTTAATTTTCTCATCAATAAAGATTTCAGCATACTTATACATATTTTCAAAAGATTCAATAAAACGTTTATATGATGTCGTCTTGAAGTAATTATATAATGGAGCTGGAAAAAGGCTGACAGGGAAAATCGAAGTCAGGAAGCCATGAACAGCCTGAATGAGGTTTTGTGCATTTTCATTTGTCTTGTCTGCAAGGCAACCCAACCTTTTCTCAAAGAGAAAATAACACACAGACTCAAAAGACCATTTGAAAAGTTCCTTGTTGAGATTCTTTACTTCGTTTTCAAATTCAGTGCCAACATTTTCCTCCTTGACCTTCTCAAATCGCACCATGAAGTCTGACACGACATCGTTGAACATGGGCGAATAGGAAACCAATTCTTTTGGTCTTAAAATTCTCTTACTTATCACGCTCCTGTGTCGATACCACTCGTGGCCATCAGCAAAGAATACTCCTCTGGTTTTCTTTTTCCCTTCTAAGAAGTTGCTAATAACTGGCATCTCAATACGTCTCGGGTACTTTGGTTCCAGTTGAAAAAGCTTATGGGCTTCGCTTGGGTCAGCGAGTTGAACAATAGGAGTCGTAAACCCAGGAGCATGGACCTTTGATATTTTGCCATATTCTTTCACTCCTTCGAATTGCATATCGAGGATGTACTTAGGAAAGGGTCGTCTACCTTTTTTCAGCATAAAATTGAACATGGTTCCAAATATTGGCACTCTTGGAGGACTTGGTAGCTCTTCGAATTTCTTGACCGGAATTTCATTCTTGTTGAAAACCGTAGACGAAGCTTGAACTGTGCTTGAGCTTCGAATGTGTAAAAAAGAGGTAACACAACGGCTTTTGAGGTAAAATGGGCGATTAAAGCGACGATTGGCGAAGGAAACGTAAGTCGACATGTTTGGGAAAAGCGGATGGTGAATCCGTCTCAAGACTCTTGAAAGTAAACTAAATATGATTGGCTAAAAATAGCAAAATGACAAACAACAAAAGGATTACGTTATGCACGCAGTTGTCACGAACAAAAAAGTTTTAAGGTTAAAAAATAAATTAAAACCAAAATTAACTTAAATTTGTTTCGTAAAGCAGGTTATAAGTGGCAGCTATAATGGAAACCACGACCATACCATGATGTGATATCAGAATTGCTAAAGTTTTGCTACCTTAAAAAGCTTTGTCATTCATAATACCGATTTTTCCTTTGTTTGTTATCATCAACAGTGTAGTGCTCACGTCAATAAGTAATAAGGAATAAGTCGTACTAATATCAATAAGCTTACCATCTTGTACAATGGAAACAAAAATGTGATTATATCACCAATTCACCTCTCTTAATCTATCTCTCTTCAAAAAAAAATATTTCCTCCACTTACATAATTGACATAAATTTAAACTATTTCGCCTCATATCTAATTATGATTTGAATCTATAACCTGAAAAAAATTATCGTCTGGGCCAGAGGTTTCTGCCTCAAAAGCCCTTCTAGAAACCTCCTCACCATGTAATCATATTTTGTACTAGTAAAATTATTATTCTATTATTTATTACCTAGCCAGCCTACATCTGGCTTTTCGTACTTGTATTAATAATGTAGTTATAGTGACATTTGATGTAAATCATAATTCTATTATTCTTCATTTTAATACTGATTTGTTAAATTTATGTTGATGGCGAAATAAAATTCAAATTCAAATTCAAAGTCCCATAATAATCTTGTCAATCTTGCACGCATATAGATTATCGATGCACCCTTTTACAGTTACAATTAGGTTGCACAACATGAGCTAAGAAAGCACCAAATGATCTGCAATTTGTGGTAAAGCCTGAACTTCTCATGAAACTCATAAACTTGGCTCACATGTGGTAAGATTTTGCCTTATTAGAACAATAGAACAATTATTTAGGGACAATAATAGATAATAATAAAAATGATGATGATGATGAAGATAAGTAGAAGAATCAATTTCTAAATGCATCCCCCCCCCCAAAAAAAAAAAATACAAAAAATGAAATATATGACACTAAAACTTGAAAAATGCCCTACAAGCCTGGGGTTGATCCAGGATTTTGAGTAGGGGGGTCATAAAATTTAGAAGATGCACCTTTTGCTACACTAACAAACTAATACCAAGCTAGAAAAGGGGGTCACGGGCACCCCATGACCACCTCTTGGATCCTTTATAGCAAGCAAATGAGAAAACTAATAACTACTATAGTATCCTCTCTCTCTCCCTCTCTCTGTTGAGTCTAGAACCATAGTAATTAGGGAAAGTCATTGAAGCACACACTACAGTACCTTTCGCATAGCTCTCTGCTCTCCATTTTTAGGATGTGAAGTAGAAACAACTAAGGACACTAAATTCGTCAGTAACTTTGTTTACATGGCTTTTTTCACCACTGTGGTGGAATGCCTGTGGTTCAGAGTCCCATCATTCTTACTGCACATGCTTGACAACATACATATTTATTTCACAATGCAGGTTAATCTAAAGGCAGCAAAAGCTAATATGGCATCCCTGACATTTCATCGGCATGCACAGTAAGAATGACAGGAGGGGTTGAGAGTGGGAAAGATAAAGCTTGTCTAAAGGAGACTTGAACAGATTGATACCACAGGTTGTCCATCTCAGTAGAGGGTGCCAAAAACGTGTTTAGCTACTATCTATGAACTTCACCTTTTCCCTGTAAGCTGTCTTTGTCTTCTTTTGTTGTAAACCAAGCTTGATTAACACCATCTTCACGACTTTCGACTGGATTGGAGTTGGGTAGAAGTGTTGGTTCATGGCTTATTTGTCCAGCAATTGAAGACAGAGCTTGAGGAATGTTGAGGGGATCAACTTGACATGTCTGAGATATAGATGATAAAACTTGTTCCTGGGTTATACCTGATGCTTCTAGTGAATGAGATGAATCTTCCTGGATTGGAGAAATGAAAAGAGTTAGGAGCTGTGACCAAGTTATTTTGTGCAGGGACAGATCCAAGAATCTTTTTAGCAGTAAGTATATATTAAGCAGGTCGACAAATTTTTGTATTGCGTTTCAAGATTCAGGATAAGGAACCAGATAATGTTTACAGGGAGGGGCTGGGGCTGGAGCATTTTGATTTTCACTTGCACAAATTTTCCTGACCCTTCCCCCTAAAGTGTCCTTTGTCTCTCTTAGCCCTTCCTATGTGGAGCATAAAAATGCTGCCCCCTCTATTTGAACTAAGAGATATTAAGATTTAATCTTCATGAAAGAAAGATTTTACTCTTAGAAGAAACTATTTTTTGATCTGCATTCATTGGTTACATTTAAATTCAATTACCAGATCTTGAACAGCATTGTATTCTTCACTTCCACTTGGCTGTTCAATGTGAGCACTTTTAGCATCAGATCCTCCAATATGCATTATATCTTCATGTTTTCGCTTGACACCACCACCCTCTGCAGATAAATTATTAGAGATATCATGATAAACAATATATGCATACATTTTGTGGTTCTTATCTTAAGAATGCTGTAGCTGTGTCATATCTTAGGGAGCCATTTCAGTGTTATGGTATCTTATAGTTTACTGTGTACCAGTCTGTAAGTTTCCCAAGTGGGGGGGGGGGGGGGGGTCCTTCCGACTCTCAAGCCCTTACCCTTTTCTATACCAAATTTCAGCAAAAAGGTACCCCTTTTTTATACCTTTTGGCCCAAAAAGGTACCCTCATATATCTTTGAAGAAAATCTAACCCTTTTTATACCAAAACTCACAAATTTCCACCACTTTTCTGAACAAAGTACCTCTTTCGGGCAGAGCATCCCTGTATAGCTGATTATAGGGAGTACCCCCCCCCCCCCCCCCCTTGGTTAAGTTTCCTACTTATCAACCCTGAAACAACCTCTGGGCTGATAAAAGTCAGAGCATTGCTAACTTACAGATCCATCACTGAAACAATTTCTTGGCTGATCAAAGTCAGAGCATGGCTAACTCAATACAGATCCAACCATGAAACAAATTCTATTCACATCTGATGCCGAGTCCAAGGGTTGAACCCCAGCCATATGCTACACCGGTGTTCAAACTAGGTTAAAAAATCCTGGGAGACCCTGTCTTTTAAAATCTGCTATTAAGTTTTGTGGTGATTTGGGCTACCTGTGGTGTACTAGGGTACATATAGTTTTATTAAAAACTTTCATTTTTTTTAGAGTAACTTTTAAATCATTCATTCCTTCTTATATTTGTTTTCGAATACAGTTTTTCCTATGATTTTGACTAATTTCTTCTTCAGTAAGAGCATACAATTAAACTTATTCTTGGTTTCCCAAAAATCTTTACTAAATTGTTTCAAACATCAATAAAAATGGCAACCATGAAAATAAAAAAAAATAAACTATTGAGCTATAAAAAGATATTCAGAGAATACCTTATTAAGCTTATGTAGATATTTATATAAGATAATATTTAAAAATTTAAGGAAATATTTTACGAGAAAATAAAATCATATAAGACTTTTAACCTCGCTCAAACGCATGGAGCTTACAAATTCACTCATTATCTTTCTCTTCGTATTAAATGGTATTTCATATAAATATTCAAAAGATTATTGGATACGGGAATATATAAGTTTACATACCTAAATCAGACAGTGTACTAACATGTTCTTGCGAAAATTCTGCAGCAAATTCCAAATCATTTGCGATCTCTTCTTGATCTGGCTCGATCTCTTTCGTATCAACTGTACAAGAGCCTTCCCCAGGTATACTTTCGACTGCGATTTCAGATTCCGCGCAGTTTTCTTTAGTTGAGTCCATTCTTAGTCCTTCGATCTCTTTCCTGGCCCGGTGAGTTATCCACTTCCTGTAAAAACAAAAACAAATTCGAATTTCGAGCTCTACGTACGGGAACTTGAGTCTTGGTGAATGAACCAAAGCCCCGAATGTAAAAAGCCCCGGACGTAGACACCGATCGACAGCCACCACTCAATGGCCGGCTCTCTTCATCCTCGATTTTCCACCTCTAAATCATCCCAAAAAGCTAAAGTAATACAATATATCTCTTTCTTAAGTATCAATATAACGAGGAATGAAATAAAATTCGAAAATTTACCGATAAAATTGAAGCTTTTCAAGACATTATTTCGACAATGCTCGATATTTTTTGTAAAGGCAAAGCGGCATTGTTCAGGGTTCGGACCCCCCGAGGATAACTTTGAGCGGAAGTACAAAAGTCACGTGTGTAACTAGTAATTCAATGGCATTTTACGACTCAGATACGCAACAAAGGCTTACCAAAATTCCCCTTGTATTTTGTAAGATAGAACTCTTTTATTTAGCTCGTAATACAGTGTCTAGATATATCTCTTACCCTTATCTGTAAAAATACCGAGATGCAACTTTGTCGGGAGAAAACAGCGTTGTGTTACGCGTGTCAAATTACTCCTAATCTTCACCTCACTGATCATGAGCCGACTTTACTCCGGGCTAACAAGGCTGATGAAATCCTCAATATTTATTTTGAAAGAGATTTTCATTTTGTTCTTTGCCAATTTTTCAAAGTTCTCTGTCAGTTACTGATTATTTTATTAAAGAAATAGCCGTAAAGCTGATTGTTTTCAAACACACTTCACTGGCCGTCCTATAAAATGCCCTGCTCGTTTGAATCAACAAGAAATACTATACTACGGATTTTCTCAAACATTGAAAAAGGCGTAGAAAATGTTATGTTTTTCATTCTCATTTATAGCATTATTTTACTGTAGGACTTTTTGGTTCTTTAAAGCATTGAAATTGAGTAGGACATGTGACATTACCTCGACAAAACAAAAACACAATAACTTTGTTGGGCCACCGAAGGAATGGCGACACCGAACAACGCTTGAAATACTTCGCCGGTTAAATTTCATGCGACTCTGTCCATCTACTATCTATCTACTACTATGGTGTACTGTAGAGTTCTTAACCAATGAGGGCCATGTGACCTAATAGTGTTGCGCAAATTTTCCATTTTGCGACGGAGGGAAAAAAACGAAGGTATTTTAGACTGGTTTGTCACAGGCAACCCAGTAAATACAGACGTTAAAAACAACTTAGCTTTGGAAGAGCTTTGGTAAATTGTACATTTTAAGTCTCTCTCATTCCATTTTAAACTGATGTGATCTGCCAAAATGTTCTTGAGGCGAAAAGGTTATTTCTACAATTTCCACATCTATTATCCATGTCTGCACTAAAATCTTATTGTTAGACTCGGCGCGTGTGGGATTTGACGCTCGAACCGGACCTAAGAGGATCAGTGTTTTCTTTTTAGTCTATCTTAGAAATCTCGTATTTTTTTCCATAATTTTGTAAGTTTTAGTAGCTTGTTATGTATGCTGTTACACGTTCAGTTTATGAGTTTCTGGTATACCTGTTGGCAAAAAAATTAAGGTTACTGGAGACTTTCGCGGGTAAAATATTTCTAAAAAAAATATTTCACTAACTAAAAGTTTTTTATAATAATCTTTCTTTTTGAACAAAATTTGTTTGCGAAATTTTGTGAAAGTTCGCTAGTTATCATAAAACAAAAATGGTTTGAAGGTTAAATAAATCAAAACTGAAGGCGTCGTCATACTCGTATACTCGACTGAGTCGGTTACTCTTTCGATTTTCCCGCGTGATAAAGTTCGCGTCCCTATCTCTTCTGTCTGCAATTTTCTAGCAAATCTAGTACATGCAGCTGTTTATCTCGGTTAACTTTTTAGTTATTATAGACAGCCTGTACCTAACTTCCTGGTAATAATAATAATAATAATCCAAAATATGTCAGAAGAGGTACTAAATAAAATATATGTCTATGTCTATGTGTCTATGACCTACCACGCTTCGAAACTGGCGCTTTCTGATTTCCGTTTCGCGTTTTGAATACGCTATACTTTCGATACGTTTGGGAATTCTGCATTATTTTTGTGTCTTTATAAAGTTTACCGGAGAAACGAAGTGTTCAATTTTTAGATGATTTCCCGCTTAGTTCGAAGTGTTTGTCAACACACCGTTGGTCCGGCATGCCCGTTGTTCCTGGCTGGCGGTATCTCTCTGTTAACAGGTGTCTTAACGAGGCGTGAAACTTGCCCAAATCTTGAAAGCTTAACTCCATGATCTATTTTACGACAATTTCCTATCTTTAAATGAATTAATAGGGTATATGGTTTTGTTCAATTTCAATAAAATTTTGCAAAAAGCATGAATAAGTATGGATAAACAGAATTTTGTGAGCGATTTTTGATATTTTGATTATTTCGTCTTTTATGCGGTAAAATGTCAGCCGACGTAGAAATTTTTCGACACTCCAACTTTAATAATTAATAAATTTTTAACAAATCAAAAAATGCTTACAAGCTTTTGTAGTTTATCTTTCGGTAATACATAGTGAAGTTATTTTGGATATTTGCGCTAACGCCATGTCCATTAATTCACATCTACGCGGGAACGTGCCCGTTTTTTGTTTAAAACCCCGGCATCGTTTCAAATTAAAAAAATTGCTTTCAAAATATATATTTTGCGTAATCTTTATCATATGAGCTTTAAAGCAATATATAGTTTCATAGGGTTTTGTTGCGTAGAGAGAGTTTTAAACGAAAGATACCCCACAAGCTAAGGCCTCCAGTAACCTTAAGAATGAGCGCGTTGGTAGGTTGAAGTCTTACATCTTAAGCCATTTTATGATTTGTACAGAATAGACCTTTTTCCAAAATGGCGGCCGCAAATTCTTAAAACTACTAGATATGAAAATTCCTAAACTTGGATATTTAAAAAAGGAAAGTATAAAAAGTATGGTTATGACTTTTCATATCTAATGCATTCATTCTATTATACAATAACCTAATCAAAACTAAAGTCGTAAAAAGAAATTTTGCTTTTTCGTTTAAACTTTTAAGAAAGACAGGAGGGACTCCGAGGAACTGGTTTAAGCCACCTGTTCACCAAAACAGGTATAAAATGAAACATGAGACGTGGTCCATTTTATTAGTATGGGCTTTTTATTTGATCCATTCAGTGAAACTTTACTGTGCTTTTGAAATTTGTAGTCTCTAGTACCATTACTGAATCTTCTTCAAAACTTCTTCTTATTCAGATTTCTTTGATATTTTTAAAAACAAATTACATCATTTTTCAGGTGCTTTTCGTACCAGTACATATTAAGTGACATCATATGATTAATTATTCCTGTGATGTAATACACACGTGTAAATACTACTTAATACCGTTAACATCAGATCAGACCACATTCACTGGCAAGTGAAGTCCACAAGAGCCATCAAGGTACTTCCTAACGTAAGTCAAAATATGTATGAGCCGTATTTTCGTATGAGTGGGTGGGTATTGGTACCATGTATATCGCATTAAGTACAGCCATTTTATGAATTGTACAGAATAGACCTTTTTCCAAAGGCGGTCGCAACTTCGAATAAGTTAAGAATTGAAATTAGTGAAAAACTACTACCAGCACTAGAAAGAGCACCTTCACTTTAGTAACCCAACGAAGATTCATTATGTTAGGTGTTATATCCGCCGAGAAAACGTACAATTTTTGAAAATCGACAAATTTATAAACGTTTGTATGGTTGGGGGTATACATTGGAAAAAGGAAAAGGGTAGATATTGGAAAAAGGTCTACCTAGTATTAAATGAATATGAAAATCATTTCAGCGTCACAGTATGCATATTTGAACCAAAAGAACTCTCGCTAGTAATAATGGTAACGGAAGTTTCATGTATTTCGGACTATTTCGGTTTATTTCGGACTACATATTTCCTTTGTTGCTATTTCCTCAAGTTAGTTTGTATTTGGTTGAAGTTAATATTGGTTTAACCACGAGACTAGCTCTTCTTTCCGGTAACTCTCTCCTTACAGAAGCTGAAAGACACGAAAATCACCGAATTTGCCGATCACATATCACATATCACCATATCTAAGTCAATACATATCGTAAGTTTCAATTCCCATTTATACGAAAACCGCTTATAAACACTTTGTAGTCTTTCTTCATAAAGACAAACTAGGGCATTTTTTTTCTCATTGTAAAAACGTATTACTTACAATCTAAGAAAAGGCAAGCAGTCACTTAGTCAAACATGATGCAGTCCTTAAACTAAAGCTTTAGTACCAAAATCATCACAGCTAGTACACTGAGTAAAATCGGAGCTCGAGTATTTTATTTTGAAAATAATACTTGAATGTTTTGTGTAGGAGTATATTTCAACAAACTTTTCTGAAACTTTTTAACGAACTTTTCTGAGTTTTCTGAAAAAAATATCAGAGATGACATCCCATAATTTCAGATATACTTTTGATATACTTACACATATATCTAAAAGGATCGGAATTTCTGCATATCGCTGTATATACACTCGTTTCCAAAAATGTTGATAATTTTGGAAATATATACACATATGTGTTATACCGCCATTTACTTTGAATTTCATGACAAATTTGTTAAATGTTATCAATTTTACATATATATAAAATGCTATTTGACATGTTTGCGATCGATTTGCAACTTACTGTTTTTATAGCGATTTTCCCATAAAAAAGGAAGTTAAGGTGGCTGACCACTTTAGCAAGGAATAATGTTCTTAGAAAGATATTTTACACAGACTTTAACGCTGATTCCAAAAACGAAAAGAAAAATGGGGTGTCCCGAGCTCGTTTTCGAGATAATGAATTTTGAATGTGACCATCTTGACAAGTTTTCGTAAGAAAAATGGCGGAAAACAAGCTTTGCACACGAAAAACCATAACTCAAAAATTAAAAAAGCTCTGGAAGCAATTTTCTCAGAAAATCTACGAAACATTATTTTCGAAGACTAACTAAAAATATTTGAAGAAAGTTTTAAAAATAAGCTAATTGTTCAGCATCTTGTTAACTCAATAAACCGAAAATCGTACTCAAACGACAACAACAAGTTCTAGTAATCACGTTTTTTTCAAACTTTTTCAAAAGATTGATTTTAACCTGTTGTTTTAGGAAATTCCGGCAAAGAAAAATATAGAGTCCCGTGCAAAATTCGGGGTATTTTATCCTGTTGAAGTTCAAAACGTGTATGGTTCCTCAATTAAATATTGAAGGTTGTTAATGAAAGCTGCATATTTTTTAAATACTCGATTGTCAAACTGAAACCGGCACTGAAGGCAAACACCAAACAGTGACCAAGAGAAATGTCTTTGCCATAGTCGTTCTTAATTATTTCATTATACTTGTGCAAATGCTTTTCAAAATAACTATTTTATCTCATTTATAGCTATAGGACTGTTGAAATGGCGCACCCTGCATTTTTCTTGACAATTGCTGTTGCCATAGTGACTGGGGTTGAAGGTAGCAGACATCAGGACAAGTTAGTGTTCAGTTGGGCCAGGCCGCTGTGTGAAATGGTTGACACGATTGACAAGATTCAAGCCATTGGTATTTCTTTACAAAAAAGGGGCACAAATGCAAAGGATCTTGAAAGATTTGTTAGAGAACTGAGAGCTTTACCACGAAAAGCAGAACGGTTCTTACACGCCAACTTCGACCTTCCAGTAAAAAACAGCAGTTGCATACAAAAGCTTCTCAACTTCAAACCATCAATCGTGAATGTTTTGACGATTAACAGATATCCATATTCCCGTGACAGCTTTATCAGTCTTGGGGATCAGTTGCATGTCAGAAACAAAATCAATTTCATATTGTTTGAAACCTTTTTACACTCAAGTAAAGGAGCATCGGCGCATCTTCGTCATATAATGCTTCCTTTAAGGAATGTGTGCTCCAACATAACGACCCGGAAACCCCTTGGTACACAAGAAACGTCAATACTCAGCATCTGTAAAAATGTCAGTTCTTGTAATAGAACCGTTATACATTTGGCACTGAACCGTGGCGTTGGTTCAACTGACTGGGATGCCAAGACGTTATGGGAAGACAACATTCTCTGCAAATTGCCATCTTGGAAAACAACAATGCCCTTAATGGCCGCTTTTTTCTGGCACAAGCTCATAAATTGGTTTGTAATGAGAATGTGTCCAAACAAATGCATTCCTGCTAGGTGTCCAGTAGAATCCTACTATACCGACCTCTTGAAAGAAGCTCAATTATTCATTGCTTATGCTGACATCCTGAAAGACCCATGGAAGTCTACATTGAAATCATTTTTCCAAACAGCAGTACAGAAAGAAGCATTCTTAAACCTCGATGTGGCTTTAACGTTGGTCCAGAAAAACGAACAATATTTTGCTACCACTATCTTGGCTTGTTTTGTGCTCAAAGCCACACACACATCTGCATGTCCTTACGCCGAAGTCTATCAGGCTGCATACGTATTCCTCAAACAAATGAAACAGCACAGAAGCAAGTCCCAGATAGTACGTGTAAAAAATCTGCAGTTTCTATGGCGAGTTGATCATTCCAAGATGCTAGAGCTCCAACGCCACATAATGCAGTATTTTCAGTTGATTGGCACCAAAAGAAAATTTGATAAAAACTCGAAAACTTCTGTTTCAGGAATTTCAAAGTTTTTACAGGGTCTTGCTACTTATGATGAGGCAATAGCCGATGACGATAGACGTTTTATTCTTGATAAGTTAAACAAATTCAAACAAGAGTGTGGTAAACTGTTTCAGAAGATGTACAATCATATTCGTTCGCCTCTGGATGCGACAGGGTATAAATCAATTTTGAAGTCGTTTTCTGTAGCGACATGTGCAAATCCCATCAAGCTCATTTTTTCGGGCCCTGAGGTTGCAGACATCCTTCAATTAACAGCAAAAGCTGCTAGACTCAGTCCAAAAAATATAAAGGCAAAGAAAATGAATTCAGCTTTAATTGACATCTCAAGAGATACACGTGACCTGAACAATGCATTTCTTAAAAATAAGATAAAAATATGGAACACTGTTGTAGATGTGATTCATAGTATGAAAAAAGGATCGCTAGTCAATGTTGACGATATGCTCGCTGCAGATATCTTTATACAAATGTATAGTTATAACAAACCGGAAAGAGAACTCTCCATGAACCGTTTCAAGAAAAACGATGCTCTATGGTTAGTGTTCAAAGGTGCTGTTTGTGATGACTTAAAAATCGGCCCTTTGGTGTATATATGTGAGAAACTAGAAGTGTACTTTGCACAATTTTTCACTCTACGAGCAGAAATGTTCGACTTCCAATCTGAATTGATAGATGTTGTTGCTGAAATTGCTCGCGGAAATATTGCAAAAAGACTGTCTAGGAGCGTCAGCCAAGGTACTACTGATATTGTCAGTGCCAAGCAATTGATGATCGGATTTTTCACGATGCAAAATAATTTTCAAAGAACAGCATCACTGTACTGCGACATCTTGGAATACAGACGACATGGAAGACGAACCGTTGACGCGTGCTCCCAAAGGAATCCTTTTTTTGAGACCAAAGATCTTGATGCCTTGATCAATTATAAAGACAATTCAGCCATCATAGAAACGGAAAGAGAAGTCTACATACCTACACGCGCTCAATTTCCAGGGGACTCTAGCTATATTGACCTCAGAGCCTTGTCCATAGGAGAAACAACATCATTCAGGCTACCATCAGAAACCAAGTGGCTTTTAGAAAACCGTTGGCTTTTGGAGGGTGAAAAGGCTATTCCCTTCGTCGAAAACTTTGAAATATTCTTACCTTTAAAGAATTACAAAACAGGAGCTCAAAGAGAATTCACTACCACTGTAGTCAGAATTGCTTCCATTGCAGGTAGTTTGCTGTCTCCACAAGCAGAAGTGGTGTACATCCTTCCAAGAGAACACAGCAAGTATATGAATGTCTATGAAGAAGGCTACAAAAGTTGCCCATCAGAAATGGAAAACCCTTACAGTCTTTGCAAGAACCTTCCTAAGATTTGCGACAGGTCTAATAGAAGAGAAAAACATAGTCTCCTCCCTACCATCCTTTCTACTTGGAGCCTGAGTGTCAGAGTTCAACAAGACTCGGAAATGTTAATGTGGACAGCACCATCTCCCCTGACAAGGCTGCTAATAAGAGCGAAGGTAAGACTGCGGCTGAATTTTGAGCAGGTTATGCCAGACAAGAAGACGTCGGTTATCCAAAGAGCCCAAAGAGCTTCACCTGGCTGTTGCTCTGGAAATAGTTACATAATCTCGATCTACAATAACACTTGTGTCCCTTGTCCAATCAATTCAACATCGATCCATCAAGGATTGTACTGCCAAAAGAACAAAAGAAAACGAAATTAACCGTCGAACTAAGTATATAATGGTAATTCTAATACTGAATAAAAGTTTACTCTAGACTAAATTAAGATCAGGTATACAAACAGGTATCTTCAATTACGGTAATTGTAATAATCATATAGCTTCCTACGCAGCAGCTATGCGGGCGCTTCCGGTTCATGTCATTCTCCCACTAATGGAGGAATGACAGGAACTGGAAGCGCCTCACAACGGTTGCGCAGGAGGCTAAATAATTATGGTGACACCTGTTGTTATGAGGTTTAGTTTTAATGCTTTTTCGAGCTCTAAATAAAGAAGTTATATAATTATAACTTAAGGGGAGGTCGTGCACAACACAGATGGTGGATGTTTTACACAGTATCGGTAAAGTCCTTGACTCCGCAGGTCAAGTGGATATGCTTTATCTTGATTTCTCTAAAGCTTTCGACTCTGTGCCGCATAACCTCCTGTTATACAAACTTGAGCACTACGGAATCAATGGTAATCTGCTTGCTTGGTTCTCTAGCTATCTTACTGGCAGGAAACAAAGGGTATTAGTCGAGGGTAGTTCTTCGAATTGGCTGCCTGTTCCCTTGGGGGTGCCACAGGGTTCAATTTTGGGGCCTTTTCTTTTTTTATTATGTATAAATGACCTTCCTAATACTGTTTCTCCTGAGTCCACCATGGCCTTATTTGCTGATGATTCCAAGTGTTTTCGGGAAGTCACTACCTTGGATGATTGTCTAAATTTCCAATATGACATTACAGCAATTAAGGCCTGGGGTGACTCGTGGGGAATGTCGTTCAATTAAAAAAAATGTAAGATAATGCACATCACAAGATCATCCAATGCAGTAATTAATAATTATTCTATGGGTAATTTTGACATTGATAGGGTGTATAACTACAATGACCTTGGTTTTGGGGTTTCTTATGACCTTAAGTGGAACCTTCACATAGACACTATATCAAAAAAGGCAAATCGCTCACTTGGATTTGTTAAGCGTACTTGTGGGTGGGGTGCTCCTTTGCATGCAAAGAAATTACTTTATAACTCCCTCGTTCGTAGCAAACTGGAAGTTGGAGTCCCAGTCTGGTCTGCTCATCTGAAGCGTAATCGTGTTACGCTTGACGGTGTTCAGCGTAGGGCGACTCGTTACATCTTACGCTCTGATGCTGACTATAAGTCTAGACTCGTTTCACTCAAGCTGTTACCCTTATCACTTAAGCTTCGCAGGGAAGTTTCAGATCTAAAGTTCCTATTCAGATGCAGACTTGGACTCTACGATCTAGATTTGTCTAAATTTATTTCTGTATATATACCGACTAGACGTACAAGAAGGGCAACAAAGGGACCCCTATATAATTCATCCCATTATAAGACTGAGACCTTCGCTACATCTTTTTTTTAATCGAGTAATACCTCTCTGGAACAATCTACCTATTGAGCTCAGACAATGTACCAAGCTTAAGTCTTTCAATGAGCAGCTCTTAATTTATTATTATAATTTCTTTCTAACTTCTTTTGCAACGAGTGACACCTGTTCTTAGGTTACTAGTTGTCGCTGCTCTAAATGTAGGCCGTAATGCAGTAATTTACTTTGTAACTTTTTTGTTTATTTTATGTTTTATACGGATGTCTAGGTTATAGGTGTAATTCCACCTGTTAGACAATCCACAACTCTGTTGAAAGCGTAATAAATAAATAATAAATAAATTATAAGATTATATTAGTAATTAATATAAGATAAATTTAATTCTTGATTATTAGTTTTAACAATAACGGAGAGGCTTTACTGTTGCAAGAGTTACAATAATAATAATAATTATTATTATTATTGTAATAATAAGGATAATGATGATGATAATAATAAATTATTAAACACTGTAAACTGTGATGTGTTGAATGTGCGGGAAAGCCGCAGTGAATGTGCCTCACATCCTGGATGGGTGTGGTGTATTATCTAGCAAGACACAATGCGGTTCTAAAGATATTCTTTTTTGAGAGAGATCCTCAAGCAACTAGATTTAGTGAATACCACTCCGACTTGGTACTCCCAAATGCAACCGAAGGCGATGTACGAAAATGAGAGAGCTATAGTTTGTTGGGAAATACACATATACGCAATGAACGCGGAAGTAAGGGCCAACAGAATTGATGTAAGGGTGATTAACAAGGAAGCCCAAAAAGGTGCAAGTGTACCATGTTGGGAAAATGCAAAAATATTTTCAAGCAAATGTAAATGTACAAGGATATATTCAAGCAAAAACAGGTATTCGGGCCCAAGCTAAGGAAGGAAGGAGGGTTGTTGGGGAGGGGGAGAGGGGTTGTTTAAGAGATGTGTAATTTTGTAACGACTGTTTCATGAATGGTATGATATATACAGAATTGAGAAAAGATTAGTTGCGAGTGAAGGCAACGTTACGAAACATGAGCTCATGCGTAAACCATGAGACAGTGTACCACGGGTTGAAAACCGCATGAAAAAAGAGTCTGAGAAAACAGCGAAGTATGTTCCTTTACGGTTCGAAGCAAAGACACAGTTTCCTGAAAATGAGATGACCCAACAAGATGTTATCATTGATCATGATGTCCTGGAAGCCTTCTCGAAGGAACTAACATGGCCCGCGGAGGTGTGTGTATAATTATACGAAGATAGTTGATTAAAAATCCCTTCAATATTAATAATACATTCTGACGTAATTGGAAAAAAAAACATTATTACTTTGAATAAACAACCAAATCGATAGAATTTGATATTTGTCTTCACAACTTGCAACATCATTTCGAAATTAGTTAGTTGGTGAATTTGGTTTTATAGTTTGCTAAAAAACCGAGTTTCTCGTCCTGACAACTACTGAACAGAGTATCGACACTGAAACCTCCACCATACAAGAGGGTGTCACCACATGGCTATGGATCCGACTAGATAGTGAATACTTCAGCAAACTTTATCCGCAAAAAGAAATCGTTTCCTACAAATGTTTCGCTTGAGCACTCCAGTTCCCTGTAGGCCGGCGTAGAGCAACGATTTGCGCCGCGTAATGTGCGCGGCGTCTTGCTCTCTAACCCGCTATTATATGTGATGAGAGCTCTGTGCTTTGAAGGTTTTTCTTGCCGATGGCAAAAATCAAATTCTAATCGGCCCAGTTCGATCTTGCGTCAAATCAGTACTGAACACGAGTTTTCAGCCCAGGGAACGGCGCAATCACTTCTGGCTAACGATTATCGGTTACGTTCGAAGTCCCTGCAACTAGTAACCGGTAGGCAATAACTGTCGGTATACCTCTTGCACCCCGGCGGTTCGTGTGTGTTGGCGCAGTTCACTATTCATGCATCCAGTTGAAACATGTTTTATCAATTTTGATACAGATCATGAAAATTAAACCCAAGAAAAAAACATTCTGCTAAATATTGTTACCTCTACTTAAGGTGACTGCCTACTTTTGAACGCTCGATTTGAGCCCACAATGAGCGCGCGCACAAAACCGCTGAATAAAATACGAAACCTCATTGAGGACCCATACACGTTATGAACTTCAACAGCGCAAAACCCTCAACTTTTGCACGGGACTCTATACTTTTTATAAGATTAATTGAAAGAACTTCTAAAAATCTACGTTATCAAATTTTTTAGAAAAGTTAATTTTTCTAACGCATGAAAAAAATGATTTTTGTAGGAATTTTTGTTTGACTTTATGAGATATTTGAGAGCACTTAAAGGACGAAATATGAGAAATCGATGCATTTCTTTGTCATTTATTCAAAAATATCCATGTCCTATTGTAGAATGATTCACTAGCTGGCATTTGTGCATGATATAGTCTGCATAGAACTATTATCTTATGAGTTGCAATTTTTTTTCTGATCACTTCCGGACAGTTCCGGTGGCGCAATTTTTGTTTCAAAAACTTGTGCGTAGGCTCCATTAAATGCTGATTATCTCGAAAACGAGCTCGGGACACCCCATTTTTCTTTTCATATTCGGAACCAGCATTAAATTTCGCTTTAAGAAATCGTAGTTTAAAACAAAAGTTTAAGATTATTTCCAAAAGTAGCCAGTCACCTTAAAACTGCAGTGAAAGTTCGCCTTTCTAAAGGTCCGTTTACACTAGCAACCTTGTCGCGCGACTTGAGCGGCGATTTCAATGACCATTTTATCGCGACCCAAATCGCAACGAATTGCACTAGATTTCGATCATGTTTGAATTGGCGGCGACATAGCTGCGATCATCGCCATAAAATCGCTGCTCAAGTCGCGCGACAAAATTGTAAGAGTAAACGGGCCTTAACCCCTCTCGTCCATACCTTACCACAGGGTACCCGGCATTGAATTATGTATGAACAACTCGATTGGGCGCCATCTTTGTTGGTACCAAATTTGAGTTATGAATCGTTCAGCGTCTTAGTCAGCCAGGACCGTTATACCTTAAAAACAAAGCTTTAGAGTTGTTTATTAAACCTAAAAGCTTATATTTGGCTGCATTTGGTATCAAAATGTTCAAACGTTTGTTCAAAAAAGAGGCAGAGCCTCCAAAACCTGACGAGGTAAGGTTGAAAATGTTGCTTTTTATGATGCATATCGAGTTGCATGGTTTTATTTATGCATCATTTTCGTTAAATCTTTTGACTTATTCCTTTTGCAGTCGTCTGCTTCGATGCCTGATGAAGCATCGGTTAGTTCATTCATTCTTTTTTTCTTAATTTTAACCTTAACTTTTAACATTTTAAAGTAAGCTAATTCTTTTATAAAGACTTTTAAGACTTCATATAATGTTATGAAGGAGTTTAGTACTTTCGATTTCACGTGTAAATTAAAGAAATAATGTTGTATCAAAGATTAAAAGATTATGTAATTTAACCCTGGCATTTTCAAATTACTCCAATATTATTTTTATTTTTTATAGTATTTTTATCTTATTTCTAATCCAGGTAGAAATGTATTTTATACAGTTTATTATACTAAATGTTTATTCATAATTTCATCCAAGCGTGGTCAAACGCTTTAAGCTATTTTATCATCCTAGAGAAAGATGTGATATTATTTTAATTCTATCAGAAGATAAAGTAACAATTTATTCTTTGTTGATTTTGTAGTTTAATATGAAGAGTCATCCATGCAGTTGTTGTGATTTTTATATTGAAAGTTTTCAGCTCTTTATTGGAACATCAAGCACCTCAATAATTTCCAAATTTTAAAGGAGGGGGGGGGGGGTAAGCTGCAGTTACATGATGCAATTTTTTCTTGTTCTGGTAATGTGATTGCAACTGCGATTGCGTAATTGGAATAGCGGTAACATTGTCTCATAAAAATAAGAAAATGTTGCAGAAAATAATAATTTGAGCATTTGCGTATGAATGAATGGACATCAGATATGCTTGCACAATTTTTTGCTACAAAAAAAACTAAATTTCATTCCCAGCTCAGAAAATATACTAGCAATATATGTACATTCAGTATCTCTATTTAAGTGTACTGGTCTTGTGAAGTGGGGAGATTAAGATTGTGTTGAAGTTATTAATATAACAAACTTTGTAAGAATCTGTGGTTGATGATGCAGAATATTGATAGGAATGGGACTGCAATGGCTTAAATTTTTTTTTTGTTATTGATAGGGGTTCATTTGCCCAATGTGTATGGTGGCATTCGAATCTGCAGATGCTCTTCAGATTCACTTTGTCATGGCTCATAGTGAAGGTGAAGGTCCAACTGGGGAATCACCTGAAACCAAGGTATGATATATAGTCCACCCAAGATGGTTCACTGTGCTTTAGTGCACCCTCAACCTTCAAATTTTATCTAACCCTGAAACAAACTCTGGGCTGATCTAAGTCAGGGCATGGCTAACGCTACCTGGCTAGCTCATGGATTGAAAAAATTGAAAAAATTGTGAAAATTATGAAATGAAAGGGTCACAAAAAAATTTCATGTCATAATTAAGGTATAATTAAACTGAATAATTATTGTCTTCCAGTTTATGCAGACAGTCACACTAGGCCAAAATTTGTTTGTTTTACCAAAAAATCAAAAACATTTTGGTTCATCATACGTTGGTAGTATATAGCGGCACACACAGTGAAGCATGTCGTTCTATCCTAATTATAACTTTTATGGCTTGCAAATGTTCAATCTGTGTGGATCCCTAATGCTTTCTCAAGAAATGTATTCACAAGCAATGTTAGTTGATTGACGTTTTGGGCCATACAACTAATTGGTTACCCGCATGGTGCGAATGTCATTTACAAACAGAGAATTTGGTTGGGACAAAACTTTTTTTTGTCTGGCCGGAAAAATTTGTCAGCCTAGTGCCAATAGGCCCCTTGCTAATGAACCAAAATGTAAAACATTGACATCAGTTTTAGACAAACTAATGCCATCTGTCAGTGTCTACGTTTTTACAGTGATGTATCGTATTACAGAGATTAGAGTGGCTTTTGTATTAGTGGCTTTTGTTCTGTAGCCATACTTATGTGATAACAAGGTGTTAAAAGTTATTTTCTCATTCACTTTTATCTTATTATCTATTATTCACACCGAACGCATTTCCTTTCACTAGTATTATCCTCTATTGTGCGTAAATATTTACGGTGTTCAGCTTACCCGTGAGATTAATATCGCCCTGGACCCCCACAGTTACCACATATACAACATTGCCTGGCTGCATAACCAGCGTGGTTGGTCCTTGTAGTGTAGTGGTTAACATGTCGGACTAGTATACCGAAACCATGGGTTCGAGTCCTGCCAAGGGCATATGATATTTTTCTCTTAATTCTTTAAACTTTTATCTTAGGTTTTATTTGTCATCATATTTTCATTAACTTCACTATTAATTTCTAATCCATCATGATCATCATTGTGTTTATCTATTTTCATTAGGGTTTTGTTTGTCCCATGTGCAGTAAGACCTTTAATACATCTGGTGAGCTGCAATCTCATTTTGATACTGACCATAATCCAGATGAAGGTGTTATTGCCGTAAGTTACTAACAACATATTAAACATTCTATATTTAACAAATAAAAAATGTTTGCCAAGTTTACATAGCCTGATATAAACACGAGGGAAATTTGGGAGAAGTTGAGACCTGTTGTGTAAAACCGAGCCACAGGCGAGGTATACGAAGAGCTCAAGACTTCTCCCAAACTTTCCCGAGTGTTTATATCAGGCTATGTAAACACAGTATAATGTTTTCTATTTGTTTTATAAAATATTGAAATTGCAGTGTTTACATAGCCTCATGTAAACATGGCTATCAGCCAATCAGAGCGCTCGTTATATCTGAGCTACCGTATTTTATAAAACTTACTATTAAATCAGTCTGAGAAATGAAAAGAGCTCCTCGATAATAGCAAGAAGGCTAAGTTCCAGCTCATAATTTGAATATATATTTATAGATATATATTGAGAAATGGTAATAAATGTAAGTTGAAGAAACAGAAAATGCACATATATGCAGCCATAAGACATGTGGGGGTCAGAAGAAGATGAGAGACATGTTAGGAGAGACATGATGAATAGAAGAGTGCTTCCCAACATTTCTTCAGTGTTCTAAAGTACCAATCCCCAAATGCTTTATAACTGCACTAACCACAGCAAGGAATTCTTTTATTTCTTTTATAGAATACAAATTATAATAACCATTATTTTGGATAAGAATGATACAAATACTGGGTGCTCTCATAAAACAGACAGTTCCAACCAATCACAATGCAAGATTCATAGCAGTGATTTTTTAATGAATAGTCAACTTTGTACAAAACAATGGGTCTAATTTGAGGTTGGAATTGATAAAATGTGCACATCATGTCCAACCTTGACTTGGAACCACTTGCATTAGTCACTTTTAGCAATTTTTTGGAACTAAAATTTAGGGAATTGTCTTTGAATTTCTAGCCGTCAAAAGCACTTGAAGTGCAAGCAGAAGCAGTTGATATACCTCCTCAAAGCACTACAAAGATATGGAATGAAAAACAAGGCTCTCTTATCTCCTTTGATAATGAAATGCCTATGAGAAAAGAATCAGAGGTTTCTCTCTTGTCCCATCAAATCAAAGACCTTGAAGAAAAGACACAAGATATTCTAAATTTACAACAGGATTTGAATGATGTGAATGCATCTCTCAAGGTATTGGACTTGTTGTTGGTTGGGTGTCAGTGGATTGTTGGTAGGGTGTTGATTGGGTGTCATTAGGGTATTAGTGGAGTTTCATTTCCATCAGTAACTGTGTCAGTAGGGTTTTGGTAGGGTGTCAGTACTGTGTCAGTAGTGTGTTGGTAGGATGTTGGTGGGGTGTCAGTACTGTGTCAGTACTGTGTCAGTAGTGTGTTGGTAGGATGTTGGTGGGGTGTCAGTACTGTGTCAGTACTGTGTCAGTAGTGTGTTGGTAGGATGTCAGTAGGGTGTTGGTGGGGTGTCAGTACTGTGTCAGTAGTGTGTTGGTAGGATGTTGGTGGGGTGTCAGTACTGTGTCAGTACTGTGTCAGTAGTGTGTTGGTAGGATGTCAGTAGGGTGTTGGTGGGGAGTCAGTACTGTTAGTACTGTGTCATTTGGGGTGGTAGGGTGTCATTAGTGTTGGTGGGTTGTAAGTACTGAGTCAGTAGGGTGTTGGTCCATGGGGTGTCAGTACTGTGTCAGTAGGGTGGTGGGGTGTCGTACTGTGTTAGTATGGTGTTGATGGATAGATGGTGGTTGTCAGTAGGATATTATCTGGCTGTTGGTAGGGTGTTGGCAATATTAAAAAAGTCCTTAAATTATTCCCAGGAAGAAAAGTGGTATTCGGCAGCATTAAAAGAAGAAGTTGAAAAAGTCACACAAGAGAAAAATGAACTGCAGCAGAAATGTAAACAACATGAAAAGGTAAATCATAATATTGAACATAATATTATTCTAATACAGGACTTTTTATGTGTGTATATATAATTTTACCATAGCTTGTAAATTTCTCGCGGGCTGATTGGCTGAGAGCCATGTTCGATAAGAGGACAGACCGATAAGATGACGAATCGCTTGCAGACGTAGCAAGTGCGCGCTTGAAACGGTTATTTCTTTCAAACTTTTTCTTCGTTTTTGGATCTTTTCTTTGCCTGTTATGGTAAAAAACAAATCGAAGTGATTTTTCCATGGTCTGTACTCCTATCGAACATAGAAATGACTGTATTTTCATCAATTAAAATAACAGATATTTTTATGGAAAATATATTTCAATATATTTTTTGATCCAGGAGAAACAAGAAATGGATGAAAACTTTACAAAGAAATTGATGGAAGAGAAAGAAAATAATGTGAAATGTGAGTTCTGTGATTTAATGGCATTAATTGTGTCTTGTAAAAAATCTTGTCATTTCAAGGAGTTTGGAAAAAATGAAAATGAGCTTGGAATTCTTTTTTTACAGCCATGGCAGAGTTTGCTCAACTGAAAGTAGAGTTGGCAAAAGCAGTAGAACAACGTACAGGCACTGAAAGTGAACAGAAGAGCACAGCAATGAGAGAATCCCAACTGGTATGTGAAAGTTTGATAGAACAGTACTAATACAAATAATTGAATTTGGTTTCCCTGGTCACACAGAACAAATTCTCATACAATCATTCTTGTGAAAAAATAGTTGTATTTTGCAAAAGACCATGTCACTTGCAATTTGGGTTGTTGCAAGTTTCATGAGCAATTTGAATAATGAATGAGTGATTGGTAATTAGCTCTTGTGCCCTAATTGCATGTTACATTAACAAGTGTTTATTTAAAAATGGAAAATGTCATTTAAAAATGTAATCACTTCTGAAAACAAGACTCTCATGTCATGTATATTTCCAGAAATTTAAATTGTTGCGGAAAGTAGAAGCCAGTTCTACTTTTAGTGCAGCAAAAAAAAAAAAATCAAGTTGTGTGAGGGGATGTAATATTGTAATATTTTTTTAAAGAGACAAGCTGCCAAAGAAATTTTTCCGTGTGACATGGCCTTATAATGGGTGGGAGGTGGATCATCTGTGAGAGAGAGGGTCATCACACTTGAATATTTTGAGATGGCATGGAAGGGTCAACCTATTATCACAATTGTTCTTACTTTTATCACATTGCTTCCCAACAGGCAACAGAAAATGCTGGTCTAAAGGCAAAACTTGAGGAAGAGAAGGCACGGCGGACTACATATGAAGATGAGATCAGTAGACTTAAAGTAAGTTTATGAGTAAGTTAGAATGAAGTGCAGTACTTAAGAGAGATGATATTTAAGATAATCTCAAACTGTGTGAATTTGTTATTTTAGGAACAGTTGGAAGATAGGACGAAGTTGAATGAAAACCTCGAAAACCAGCTTTCCCAAAGGTAGTGTAAATTTATACTGACACAAACAACATAGGTAATTTGACGCTTATCTGAATTTTAAAACCCTAACATACATTGACATAAGCCCAAGAATAACCACAGGTAACCCAAACAAGGTTCCTGTTTATATTTTATAATTGAGTTGGGAGTTGGGATAAAAATATGAATATTCCAAAATTAAAGGTTTCACTGAACAATTTGCTGTAAAATTTCTCCTGTCATTATTTGAGGCTGTTTAGTTGGTTTTTAAAAATTTGCTCTACTGTACCTACCCTACATAAATTTATACCAGTACTGTACATTTCCCATATTCTTGTTTGGGCTTCCTGTGGAATACATAACAATAATTCAATTTCTGATCAATTATTGATCACCTAGAATTAAGAACTCTTTGTGGTGCCTGAGTTTGAGATGGAGCAATGTATGATCCAAGTTTTGAGTATCGTTTCTTTATTTTTTCCATTTCTTCTTTACAGACCCTCAGGTACAGAAGTAGTTGATCTGCAAAACAAGATCTCTTCTCTTCAACAACATATATCAGCTCTGAGATCAGAGAAAGATGAAGAACAAAAACAGTGGCAGGACAAGTATAACAGTTCTTTACAACAGATCAACAAGTAAGTTTGTTGTAGTGTTCCTATTTCCATTTAGGGAAGCGGAATGGGGTGGGGTCGGGTATGGTGGGTGGGGAACCCTAGAATCATCTACTCACATACTACACCATGTCCAGGATTCAAACCTGAGGCCCCAGGAGTAGGTGAGGGGTGAGGATAGATGAGAGGACTACTGCAACACCACACTTACCCTGCTTGCAGAGGTCTTTTTCTGCCTCCATTCTGGCTTTAGGTCACCAGCCTGCTGCTCAGCCCTACAGAGGGGAAGAAAAAGGACCTGCTCACAGGCTACACCACCCTTGGAAGGGAAAAAAACAAGGATCTTGAAGAGGAGCTGTTATCAGATATTCCTTCTCTCGTGTTTAATCTGATATACAAGGACTGACTTTGTTATTTACTGCGATTCTCAATATTCTGCGAACTCGGTAGTTGCGAATTTCTCTTTGGAATTTGGTTTTTCGCTGACGATAGTCAAAAATATAAAAGGAACCGACTGATTAGTTTTGATTGACGGCAGCGAAAAACCAATTTCACAACAAGCCATTGAAATGTCTGATTTCGCAGAATATTGAGAATCGCAGTAAAATACTTGTTCATTTTGTTTTTTTATAATAATTTCAGTTTGCAGATTAAAGTCAAGGAACTTGAGGTTGAAAAAACATCGAAAATGGAACAAATAGAAAGGTAATCTATTAATAAAGTTAGTTTCCCATATTTCTACAGAATTTTAATCTTTATTTTAGATTTTTTTTCTGAAAAAAAAAAACCCTTAAGAAACTATAAATTCACCTCTTCTGATGCATTGGCTCACTGGTCACTCATACTCATCACTCAAGGATGATGCAAGGTAGTTTCAAATAGACCTTTCTCGAGATGCGCTAGCGCTTTCAAAAATATCGCAGGCGCGTACATGATCTCGAGGCATTTTCGGGCAGAGTCAATAGCGCGCGTGATCTTGCCCGAAAATGCCTCGAGATCATGTCTGCGCCTCATCTCGGAAATGGTCTATTTGAACCTTTTGAACAGCCTTAATTGAATACTTTGTGTGTTTGACTAGTGAATTGGTGTATGGAAATCTATGAATCCATGCTAAAGCCAGCTTAGTTCCCCACATATTTTTCCAACCATGTCGTGAAATTGTTGTCATGCCTTTTCCAGTCTCCAGACAGCCGTCTCTGCATCAACAGACAGTCGAAAACAAACTCAGAGCCAATCACAAGAACAGCAGCAACAGATCATTACTTTACAACATGACTTGAACAAGGTATTATACTGTCTATCCAACATAATGGCATTCAGTGCACTGTTATCTTTCGATCACAAGCTTTGTAACGGTTGCCACATCCATGCAAGGTTTCAAATAAATGCTGGTCATCGGCGGACAAATGTCCAGTAAAAATGACCACTTGCCTGGTAAACGATTCCTATTCTCTGGACATTTGACCAGTCCCACCTGGGTTTGAAACGTCAAATATTCCTCTGGCCTGACAAGTGACCTGCTTATCAAAAAAAAAAAAAAAAAAAAAAAAAAATTGCAGCCTTGTCCATGCAATGCATCATGGAACACTTTGAGGATAAATGTTGTATGCTGTTACATAGGGCATGCTATCTTTATTCTAGGCACAAGTTTTGTTGAAAGAGAAGGAGACGTTTATTGAATATCTGCAAAAACAACAAGAGGAAATGAAGAGTAAACTGCAAGTAGAGGTAACAATTTTCCTTCCTTCCCCTCTCCCCCTGTGTACTCTGTTGCACTAGGCAATGTTGCAACTTGTCGCACAGTAGACCTAATTTGTCTTGGTGCAATGTTTACTCATTTCAGACCATGTGTCATTCCCTAGAGAATAAGATTCTTTGTTTGAGTTGTATCCATATTCATGTGTTTTCTCGTGTGCAACTGTTAAACAAAGAAACGACACTCTAGGAAATGACACTTGGTCTGAAAATCTGAAATGGGAAAACAAAACCAAGGGTGGATCCAAAAAAATTGAGAGGGTGGTCCAAAGTTATACTAAACAAAGAAAAAAAGTTAAAGCTATTTCTGTGATGATTGATGACTGAAAACTATGGGAGCCGGGACCACCAACCACTCCAAAGGAACCATACTTGCATAAATGTAATTGAGGAGTGGAATTCCTTTCTTCCGTTCTGCTATCATTTTGGTATAATATTATCATCTACATCTTCCAGGTAACAGGAAAGGATGAAGCAAAACAACAGATAAGAAACCTCCAAAATCAACTAGAAGAAATCCAAAGACAGCTGAAAAACAGGTGAACATAATAGAGATTAACTTCTAGACTCCTTTCATCTTGGATGTAAAGCCAACAGGAAAATACAATAAAAGGCACAAGTTCAATGATTTATTTTGTTAGCATCGTATCTAAGATAATCATGATTTTGAAAGGATTTATTATTGTGCGAAGATTGTTTTGTCTGGGTAAAAATGAAAAAAATTATGCATGCTAAAATTCGGTATGTGATATGAATATACCCTGGTGAACAAAGGGATGAGTTGACTCCAAGAAGCTAACGAACGAACGGACGGACGGACGAATAAAGATAGCATGCCCATGTCATGCATTAAGAAATTCAAGTCTATTATTAAAAAACATAAAATATTCAGATATTATGGATACCGTGTGCTTCTTGAAGCTTCTTTTTTTGTATTAGTTTATATTTTGTACCTTAGAGATAAAAACTTTTCATATTCTCTTTGGGTCGTTCCTAAAATTCTCAGCCCAACCAAGTATAGTTCTTCTGGAATGTAGTACTTCTATGAATACTTTTAATTCATGGAAAACAATCAAACATTTCAAACAATTTATGGAAATCTGGTACTGGGTTTAATAGTTATAGTTCTTACTTTCTGTGTCATATTCAGAGATGCCAGGCTTAAGGAATTAGAAGCGAATTTAACCCAAAAGAAAGAAGACGTAGAGAGACTCCAGACAGAGAGAACTGACCTTATCGCCAAGGTAAGTTATCAGAAGGTAAATGCAGTGGTACCTCTATTCAGCGGACACCCTTTAAAAAACGGACAGCTGCACGGGTTCAATGCAAAATGTTCTTCCCATGAACCTCTATTATGCAACTCTAATGCCCCTGCCTCTTGCGGGCTGTGCTCTCTTTAATGAAGGTGCGTATGGTTCTACTGTTGTATTTCATGTATTTTTTATCGTGTAGATCGAAGCTGGAGAAGGCACAGAAACTGCCATCAAACAAATCAAACAAGAAAAGGTACGGAAACAAAGGATATTCTTAGAGTGGAATGCGTAGGTTGCAGCACTGAAACGGCTTCCCGATTGGATGAGACATGTCTTATGATTTTTTTAATATTGTAATAATTGGGTCAGCGAAAGACTACCTATACACTCCCCTTTTCTCTCAGTTACGTCTCTTACGGAATCCGGTCGAAATATTCCAAATATTTCAGTCTACAATAGACCCTTTTCGAATATGGCGCCCTTGAAGTCAAACGAGGATTCTGAGAATGTTCCGGATGTCGAAACCCAATTATTTCAACTGCCAGCATACGGGACTGGAATGCCCCGGATTTCAAAAGACAATCATTGTCAGACAATCAGGGACATTCTAGGACTCCTCGTTTGACGTCATAGACGCCATATTCGAAAAGGGTCTATTTGGTGGAATTCTTGTCTGAAGTCGTCCAAACTGCTTATAACATTTTTCCTGTTATAGGAACAATTGGAAAGCCGATTGAGCGAGGCTGAAGAGACCTTACAAACACAAACCAAAGAACATTCCTTGACGGTTGAAGACATGCATCACCAACAAAATAAGGTACACAAAATAACCACAAAATACTAAATATTATATGATTGAGGAATCTTGTATTTCTATGCAAAAAAGGACTCATTTCCTGGATTTTGATGCGGCCAAGGACTCACATAAAAGTGCTTGTGCCACCATTGGACCAGACATGCGACAGCACTCTCATAGGAAAAAGAAGTAATCAGGTCTTTGAAGGGAAGCACGGATGGTGTGCTCTTCTGTGGTTGTTGTTTCGATCCCTGGAGCCCTCCCCCCCCCCCCCCCCCCCGTCACTTGTGAACAGAGCTCCTTATTGGTTCTCTCCTGTGCCTCGAGGGTTTTCCTTCCTCCGCGTAAACCACCTTCTAAATTCCAATTCGATCACGGAACAAGGGCCACAGGTTTGTTAGCCACTGGTTATTAAGTGCTACCCTCGTAAAACAAGGACAATTTTAAAGAAAGCTGTTTTTAATCCTCTCTCAAGGTTGAAGACGAGCTAGCAAAATCAAAAGAACAGATATCTAGGCTAGAAGGACTGTGTGAAGAATCCAAGCAACAGCTGGAAAAAGAGAGACAAAAAAGTGAACAACTTGGAAACAACCTACGAGAAAAGGTAACTATAGGTACTCTCTGTGATTCTGATGAGATGTGTAGACCATTTACTTTAGGTCATACAGCGCTTTCAATGAGCTGCTGCTTTCTGCTCAGAAGAGTAAAATAAACCTTGTTGGCTTGGGTGTAATGTTTTCCCATTTCAGACCATGTGTCACTCTTTTGGAAATAAGATGGTTTGTTTGAGGTGTATCCATATTCATGTGTCTTCTCATGCGCAATCGTTAAACAAAGAAAGGATACGCAAGGGAATGACGTGGTCTGAAATGGGAAAACATTATGCCCAGCAAAAAAGCTCTATTCCCTGATTATTTCCTACCTTGTGCGGAATGTTCATCAGTGTTTAGTAGCATTTTGTTGGGTTGAAGCACACGGTGGTCAGTGTCACACCATTTGGAGTAGGTATTGATCAAAGACTTTTATCATCTCAATCGAGGCTGCACGGTATAGTTTCAAAGGATTATTCAGATTTGAAGCTTGCAGCCTTGAATACTTTGTGTTTAACCAGCGAACTGATGTATTGAAAGTGATAAATTTGAGCTCTGACCATATTATTAATGGTTTTCATTTCTCGTAGAGCGAGGCATTGGTGGCCTTAGACGCTGCAAAGGCAGCAGAGAAGGCAGTTTTGGACAACCAGTTGAGAACATCCCAAGAATCACTCCAGGAGAAGCTATCAGAGCTGAGTGCCCTTCAGCAGCAACACACTCGAGTATGTCAGCAGTCTTTTTAAAGCTATATGCGCAAATACGGAAGGTGACAAAAACATTTCTTCAATCACCAAAGATGACTGTTTAGTCTACAGCCATGAAAGGCTATTTTACATTGTTTTCTTGCAATAGACGGAAGTTTTGCGTGGTGGCGGCCATCTTTATCCACTACTACGTGCCGTGATACTTGCAGTATAATGTCTCACCACAATGTTGAGTGTGCAGAGCAAACGTTGATTGCATAGAGTGCCACTATAACAAGGAAAGCTTCGACTTCGTGCAACAAATAGAATTTCTCGCGCGCAGGATGGTAATGTGAGCAACATTCATCTGCAACTTTTTAATATTGCGCCACAAGTTGCATGATTTTGTCGCTCGTATTAACAAATAACAGTTATTAAGGATTCATGTAAATGAGATACAAATGAGACAACAAGCATCGTATCGACCCGATAGCCTCACTTGTATGATTCTTAAGCAAAAGAACAACTCATTGCGGGCTCAACTGTAATAACAGGTATTGGTCTTTATAGGTAAAAGAAGATTTTTCTGCCACACGAACCGTGCAAGCCAAGCTGGAGTCCGACGTCCAGTCTTCTGTAATAGAACTGGAAAATAGAGCTAAAAAATGTTCCCAGTTAGAAAATGAGGCCCAACAGAAGGTAATGTTCACGAATCGGGTCGTTATCCCCCCCCCCCCCCCCCCCTCAAAATTCAGCTATTTTCTGTCACTGTGCAATAGCATTTCCAGGGAAATAAGGATCTATGATCTTTGTTTTGGTTGGGCCTTGTTGGCACAGCATTGGACAATCACAACAGAGCCATGCATCAATCTATGTCAAAGTCCCAAGATCGAATTGGAATTTAAAAGCGGATTTTCTTCGTGCAACCCGGAGAACAGCCATCAAGGGAGAGACCCAACAAACTCTACTCGCATGTGACAGCGAATCCAGAAATCTAAACCGAGCTAGACCCCAGAGGTGTGAGGAGAGGGTACTATTGCTACGCCATCCTTGAAGTATTTTTCCTTATTTTCATAAATTCTTCAAAAATTAATGATATTTTTTTGTGTTTTCTTTCTTCCAGGCATTAAATATTACAAACCTAGAGCAATCTAAAGTAGAGGATAGAAAGAATTTCGAGAAACAGATCAGTGAATTAAAAAAATCCCTCGACAACAAAGAGAAAATGTTATCATCAATCCAGACTGAACTGCACAAGGTAAGTTCCATTATCTAAAAATATTGATTGGCACCCACCGCACAATGCTGGATAACCCAAATGCATCTCAGGACTCACTTCACTCGTGTTGACAAGGGCTTTCTAATTATTGATTGGAACCCACAACACAATGCTCAAGGACCCAAGTGTATCTCAGGACTCACTTTACTTGTGTTGACAAGGGCTTCATAGATATTGATTGGCACCCACAACACAATGCAGCTTGGGAAACAAATTTGGACATTTAGTGGGTCCCAGTGGAAATTTAGAATGTGTAACTTTTTACTCTGTCTGTTTTAGGGTCGGGAAGCGTCTTCTTTGCAAATCAAAAGCTTAGAAACTCAACAAGAACAGTTGACTGTGGCTTTGTCAGCAGCGCAGAAACAGGTCGAAGACAAGGTAAATATTAGAAGATGATGCCGCTAGAGTGGGAAACGATGCGGCAAATTCGTTATTATAGCCGTACTGTATCTTACCATAGCTGGAATTAAGCTACGGACACACGGTGCAACTTTGCGCGCAATATTGCAGGCAACGTTGCACCGTGTGTCTGCGCCATAAAATATGCGTTGCGATTGGATGAATTGCTGGAAGACATTACAAAGGCATTTCAATGTCACGGCATGTCGTGCCGTGTACGTGATGTAAGTCAGTACCGTTTGCTTCACACTTCTACGAAAACTTTTATAAAGCTGATGTTAGAACAATTAGAAAGGGCGAGTTTCCGCGCTTCCGCGTGTTGACTCTGCCACTTTTTCCTTTTTCTCATACTGGTCTCTTGTATTTTCCAATCATAGCCCCACCACATTTTCCCATACTGGTCTCTTATATAGCCCAACACTTTTTAGGGTGCTCCGCGGTCCCTGTTTTAAATGTATGTTGTGCGAGCCTTCTAGCCTTCTATCATAACATTTTAGTTCGAAATGAGCCGGAAGCGTGCTGTCAAACTCATGGTGCAAATTTTGTGCCTAGTGTTACCCAACATTAACGCTATGTGGTCCGTTATACACAATGCCGCTGCACAACAGTTAGTGTCATTGCAAATCGTTTAGCACCAGACTTTTAATTGGTTTTAAAACAGAGCAAGTCAAGGGTTCGTGTTAAGTGTTTAAATACACTCACGTAAAATAAGTATAAAATGCTTGCAACGAAAAATGATGTAGTGTCAATGTCTTAATGTAGGACGCAAAGCTAGCTGGATTAGAGAAAGAATTTGGCAGAGTAAAGGAAGAAAAAGCTAACCTGGAAGGACAGCTTGCCATGGTAACACAGGTAAGAAACATTGCAAAGTTCCCATTAACGCACAAGTATTGAGAAGGACGTACCTTTTGGGGGCGCTGTATGTCCCCGGGACGCGTTTGTACTTTTGATACTGGACACAAGATACCCTTGTATTTAAAGTGCATATGACAGACCCATATAACATGAAAAGTTTTTTCCGGTCGTTTCTAGAAGTATCGTAGGTGCTGAACTCGATTCCAATACCAAAATTACTATTAAAATAACCAAGAACCATTTTTGAATGAATGGTGGTACAGGGCAAGTATTGTAAACAAAATACGTCACAAGGCCTAGTCAAACGGTAATTTTTCAAGGCATACAGCACGATTTCCAAACAAAAATAGCGCTTACAAATATTTTTTCATTAATCATGCTATATGTCTTGAAAAATGCCCTCAGCCCGCGAACAAATGAGCATTTGACTAGGACTTGTGACGTCATTTTTCTCCAAAAGTGATGCTTGGTCCTCGTAATCGCGTTTCATACTTCTAGAAACGACCAAAAAATTTCATGAACTCAAAAACTTGTTTTTAGTGTAAACCAGTATATGTTAGGTAAATTGAATAATTTTTTTTCTCAAGTCTTTGCAAGAGAAAAGCGCTGAATATACAAGAGAGACGAGTCGCTTGAACGACGAAATCGTAAGTACCTTATTCTTATCATTTAATAATCTAATAATAATAATAATGATAATAATAATAATAATAATAATGATAATAATAATGATAATAATAATAATAATAATGATAATAATAATAATAATAATGATAATAATAATAATAATAATAATAATAATAATAATAATAAGCTAATAATGCTCCCATCGTGTTTCATACTTATACTTGGTTATAATAGAAACGAGATGACTGCAAATAATGGGAAGGAAAAGTTAGTAAAAAAGCTGACATTATTTCATTTTTACTCCCAGAAATCGATGAGAACCCAAAGCTCTGAGAAAGAAGAAAGCAGTAAACAAGAGCTTTCGAATTTGATGGGAATTCTGAAGAATGTGAAAGAAAAGTTGGAAGAAACTAAGGTAAAACTCACTAATTGTTACCCTAGCCTATGATGCAAGACATCCTCTGGCAGGTGATTTGGAATCTTGGCGCGCAATGCATTGTTGGTCAAAGCGAACATTTCAAAGTATTTAGTAAATAAACCCCTCCTGGCGGCTGGGATATCGGCTGATAATGTCCGAGGATGAGAAATGGTCCGAAAAAAGAACATTTGGCCGAGAAGCGAAGCTTCGAGGGCAAATGTGATATTTTGAGGACCATTTCTCATCCAAGGACATTATCAACCGATATTCCAGTGAGCCAGAGGGGGTTTATTTATTTTATAACCCAACGACTTCACTGAATTGAATTCAGCAAACTGCATCGACTCGTCATCTCTAGAGTTTTCAAAAAATAATTCTCTCTCGTCTCCAAGCTGGATATAAAAACAATTATTTTGGTAAATTAAAGCTGTTTGACATTAAACTATTCTATCGTTTGACATTTGTTGTCGAATTCTTTGTTGGTTTTTAGTAGTTTATAAAAACAATTTCGAAAAGAAACCAAAAACTTCATTCACGAAACATGGATGCTTACCATTGAAGACATTTACAGTATATTTTGTTGATTTTTTCGTGTTTCCTGGCGTAGTTTTCGCAACCAGTCTTTGTATTTTACTCTCACTTGTTTGTAAAAAGCGAGTTTCTTTGTTTTCCGTGTTTTTTCTTTTCTTTTTTAACGTTTTTACCTTCTGCTGGACGAATATCACTTCGGACGGGGGATATCGCCTGATACCCGTCCTGCACGTGACCCATTTGAACCAATGACAGCGCGCGAAAATTCATCGTTGGGTTATAATTTTTATTATCTCTTGTCAAGATGAAATATTTTCCACCAACAACGACAAAATATTGTTGAATCTTTCCACGGATGAGTTTTATTTTTATTTTCGAGTAAAGGCTGTTTGTCAAGCTGTAGAACTGAAACTAGGAAATATTAAGCTACGAACTAAATGTTTCACCTGGTATGGAGTCCATATTCTTTTCCCCAGCCCCCTAATTCCAGCTCTCATTTCCCTCCTAGCTGGTACAACAATGGAAAGACACCAACGTTTTAACTTTTCCTTTTTTCTTTTTAGACAATGTACGAAGAAAAAGAAGCTCAGGTTAAGGAACAACAAGAAAAAGTGAGACTTGTTCTTAATTGTTTATAGTTTTCGTGGATATTCAATTAGCCCATTAAAAAAGCATTTTCAGTGGTGCGAGATAAAACCAAATATACGGGCTATTGTTGACAGATTACGTGTCAACAAATGTCTGTCAAACCAGAGAACCTGGAGAAAAAACCCTCGTGGCAAGGGTGAGAACAACACATCAAACAAACTCAACTCACATATGATCCAACCCGAGCCTGGCTCGTAGTAAACCACTACGCCATCCATGCCACACTAGATTTTCGACGGACGTTACATTTTCCTCTCTTGTTTATTCTATAGATCGTCCAGCTGAGCAATGATCTTACTGAGTCACAAGAAGCGATGCTAGAGCTAGGAGAGGTAAGAACTTCAGACCACAAATCTGTATAAACTGTAATGAGCCATATTAACCTATGACTAACCGAGCTGTGTCTCTATGTGTTATAGTCACATCATAGCAAGGTAACAGCCATGGAAGCAGACTTGAGTAGCAAGGTTAGTACATGACCAGAAACTTATAACCCCCTTATTAGTTTCGGACATGACTGTATATTTATCTTGGTGGCCATGCGTTTTTTATGTCGTTGTTACAGTGTGTAATGTTGGGGCAGTGGGGAGGGGATGGTCGGCGATCGTGGGCATTTTTGTTTGTGTTCGATGGTGATGTTAGAAAGGGGGTGGTGGATTGCCTTGGATCCTTTGTGTGTATGATGAGAGGAAAGTTGGTCGATTATCTTTGGTACTGTGTTGGGGGTTGGAGAGGAGGCTGATAGCCTGGGTTTGTTTTGCTTGTGTTTGTTGGTGGTGGTGGTGGAAGGAATCTTGGTTGTTGATAATCTTGGATCTTTTGTCTGTGTTTGGTGGTGTTGGTCGATGATCTTGGGTATTGAGATAGGGTGGAGATAGAGCTGACGGTCTTGCTTCGTTTTGTTTGTATTTTGTGGGAGAGCTAGAGGCATGATGAAGGGGTGAGAACTGATTGGTCTTTTGAAGGCATGTTTTCATAAGGGCCTTCAATGGCCATGTTTCTCTTTATGTGGGACAGAGATTAGTCGTCTAATGCTTTATCTCTGGTACATATCCTTAGATCGTGGAGAAAGAGACTATTGCTAATGAAATGCAAGGTCGTTTGGACCAGAAGGACGAAAAGTTGACTGAACTACAAAGAAAAATCGAGGTATTTCACTACAACATATTGAAAACTTCTCTCTGACCCACTCAAAAAGATAACTGCAAAGACTCGGTTTAACATGTTGATTTTAAAAAAAGGGTTAAAAAGATAATTATTTTCGTTTTTAGGTACTTGAAGCTGAACTCCAGAAACAATGCAAAAGTTGTAAAAACTATGAATCTCAGTTGTGTAAAACACAGGCGTCTTTAAAGGTAAAATGTCCGTGGATTGTGATTAAATATCCATATTTCATAACTCATCCATCCCATTCCCATCCCATTCCACTGATCCTTCAGTATTCCTTGCTTTTGTGATTTCAATCACTTATCTAGGCATACATTTTATTTTATAGGAAGAACAAGAGAAAGTCCATGCTTTCGAATCCCAACAACGAATCCTAGCAACAGAAATACAGGTACTGCAACAATAATGAGGAGGAGGAGGAGGATGATGATGATGATGATGTTGTTGTTGTTGTTTTGTTGTTGATTGTGATGATGTTGATGAAGATGTTGTTGAGGGTGATGATAATGATGTTGATGATAATGTTGATGATGGTGATGATGATGATGAGTTATTTGATGATGATGATAATGATGACGACGACGATGATGATGACCTTGATGTTGTTGATGATGATGATGGTGATGGGTGATGATGATAATGTTGATGATGATTTTAATGATGATGATTATGATGTTGTTAATATGATGGTAATGATTGGCAATGATGATGATGACTACGAGACGATAATATTCCGAAACACTACCATTGTTCTGCCCACACAACTCTAAGCTCACATGTTTTTCGCATCTTTTGCCTTTGCATCTCTCATTGGTCGTATGGTAAGCCTTTGTATGCTGTCATTTTTGTTTTCAGGGATTGCAGACTCAAATCAGTTCAGGTGAGGAGGAGCTTTCTCGTGTAAGAACCAAATCCGAAGAAACGGAGTCAAGTCTAAGACAAACTGTTGAACAATTGAACGAGGTACAGTATAATTATGACTATTAAATACTTATTATAGGTCCACTGTCACAAAAAGGATTTGATTGCATCTGTTGAGTTTATACCAAATTTTAGTGTCAATTCTCAGAGAGGTTTCCCACGGTAAGGTGCGGTAATACGAGAAACAAAATCGTACAACTTGTGACCAAATTTTGCTCGATTTACCACTCCGCACGCAACAAATTTTCTTTGTTGCAGAGAATAGAAAGAACTTCTATTTCTGCAACAAAGTCCCGCAACAAAATTTTGTTGTTGTACAGGGGTGGTATAACGAGCCACATTCTCTCTCACTGCAACTTGCAACGCAACAATGTTGCGCGCAAGTTGCACGATTTTGTTGCTCGTATTACTGCATCTTAAGGACGCAACGATGATGAACCTCCTTGAAGTCCGTCGCGACATTCGTACCATTTTTTTCCCTTTTTGTCATAAATCATTTTAATTTTGAAAAGAGATTTTTTTCCCTACCAGGTTAAAATGGGTCTACAAACACAAATAACGAACTTGGAAAATGACCTCAAGTCTGAGAAAAATCGAGCGGAGACCTTAACAAAAGAAAAGGTACAGTAAATGACGCAGTAATTATTGTTCCCCTTTGTTTGGACACAGATGAAAAACGCACTGCACATGCTCGGAAGTTCGTCGTGTTTACAAAGAAAACCATTGGAGATTTACCGGCGTTTAGTAAATCTCTAAAGTTAAGGCCGTTCGTGGAAAGTTAGTGCTTATTTTTTCCTGACACATTACTTTAGTTGTTTTCTTTCCCTGGTCAAATAATATGAGAGAAATTCGCATAATACAAGACATTTAAATCTCCAATGGTTTTTTTTGTAAACTCGACTCGTCTATGAATTTTCTGCCGAACTTCCGAGCATGCCCAGTGCGTTTTTCATCCGTGTCCTTTGTTTGTATAACTATTTTGGCCCCAAACTGCAAAGGTGCAAGGTAACGTTCTTTGATGTCTTTTTCCTCTTCTGATAACCTTTATCTAAACTTGACACCAACGGCTTTTTCCATAGGAATCACTTGAAGAAGGAATAACAAAGTTAAATAACTCCTTGGCAGAAGTGAGGCAAGTATATCATTAAGGAACAAAAAACAGTTTTCCGTGTATTATAGCCTGATAAAGACACGCGGGATGTGGAGAGAACACGAGAGAAGCGTAGGAAACCACGACGCGACGTTTTTATTGCTTTTGTAAAATAACTAACTTTTCGAGAGAGAAACAAAATGACGTGAGCATGTATTATGCTCTCATAAAACATGACTTTTTGACCAATCAGAGCGCGCGTAATATCAAAGTTATTTTATAATGTGGAATAAAGAATATTTTTCCTTAGTTTTATGTATCCTCAATTCGATTGAATTCTAATAATAATTTTATTAACTTCTATTGCGCAAATATCAATCCTTGACGAATTTTCATTTGTGCATATCTGTCGTATTTTAGTTGCAACTTTCTCTTTTGTTACATATGGTTGAGAATTTATCTCCTTAGCTTGTGCGAAATATTTGCAGCATACAACTCTCAACTCACGTGTTGATTTTTGCGGAGGGAGAAAAACCAGAGGACCTGGAGAAAAACCCTTCGAATTTAGAGCATTTTTTCGTGTATCAGTGTCCATCAAATTCCAGCTGAATTGATCGCGTTCCCCGACAGAAATTATGGATCAACTATTTTTGGTTTACAGTCAAGTATTCTCACCCCTACTTGGCCCGTTGACGGCAGCCAAAAACCTAGACAGTTTGGTCGCAGAAACATGAAAAACGTCCTAAATATTATCTTTTTTCTCTTTTAAAGGGAAAGTTTAGAGGTTCAAGTGACTGATCTAAGAAAGACCTTGGAGGACGAACGAAAGCAGAAAGAAAAGGTAAAAAGAGATCAACTTGGTGGGTTTGCTTGTTGTACCTTGAATTGATCGTGGCTGGTTTGTCTTTCTTTTTTGTAGGAATCCGAGGAAGCTAACGAGAAACAGCAGCTACTTATTTCGCAGAAGCTTGATTTAGAAAATAGATTAACAGGTGCTCAACAGGATCTGGACAAGGTATTGATTCAATTCATTTTGTTGTTGTTGCTGTTGTTGTTGCTGTTGTTGTTGCTGTTGTTGTTGCTGTTGTTGTTGCTGTTGTTGTTGCTGTTGTTGTTGCTGTTGTTGTTGCTGTTGCTGTTGCTATTGTTGTTGGTGTTGTTAGTATCGTTGCTAGTATTGTTGTTGCTGCTGTTGTTGTTGCTGCTGTTGTTGTTGCTGCTGTTGTTGCTGTTGTTGTTGCTGTTGTTGTTGCTGTTGTTGTTGCTGTTGTTGTTGCTGTTGCTGTTGCTGTTGCTATTGTTGTTGGTGTTGTTAGTATCGTTGCTAGTATTGTTGTTGCTGCTGTTGTTGTTGCTGCTGTTGTTGTTGCTGCTGTTGTTGTTGCTGTTGTTGTTGCTGTTGTTGTTGCTGTTGTTGTTGCTGTTGTTGCTGCTGCTAGTGTTATTGCTGCTGATGTTGTTGCTAATTTTGCTGCTGCTGTTGTTGTTGCTACTAGTGTTATTTCTGCTGTTGTTGTTGCTACATGTGTTATTGCTGCTGTTGTTGTTGCTGGTGTTGTTGTTTTTGCTGCTGTGATTCTTGCTTTTGCTATTGTTATTGCAGGTGTCATAACTTGTTGAAGTTGGTTATTGTTATTCCTATTGTCTTGGTTTGGCCGCGTTTTGTAATTGTTGCCACGGTTACGGTTGTCTTTAGCTTTTTCCTGGTGTTGCTACTCTTCATGTTATGACACTGCAATATTTTTTTTCAAGTCTCGAGAAGAGCACGAAGAAACGAAAGAAGTTGCTAAACGAGTGCAAATGGTGCTGAACGAAGAAAAAACAGCCCTGCAAACAAAACTGGTACGTTTTTTCCATGGTACACAGGGGCGGATCCAGTGGAGAGGTGCAGGGGCTGCGCACCCCTCCCTCGGAAGAACTTTTTTCTTAATAAATAAGAGTAACCTTTGGCAACTGAAGATAGAAGCCTCAGTTTTTATCTTTATACTAACCGAAGGTTAATTGACAAAAGAAATGATTGAATATTTTATTTACTCGACAGGCAAATGAAAATGAAGAGAAGAAAGAGATCCAGGAGAAGGGCGAGCAGAAGGAGGCTCTTTTGAACATTCAGTTGGCCTCGCTAACTGAAAATTTAACAGCTGCGAGAGCAGAGGCTGAAGCAAGTGAAAACAAGGCACGACAAAAACAAGAAAAATTGCTTGAAGAAGAAAAGAAAAATGAAGCTCTGACAGGTGATAATGCTGGTAAGTCTTTAAGTTTCTGCAAGAGAAACCTAACCTACCTAGCTCCCAAGAGAATCTCCCTATCCAGATGAGTTGATCGTGATCTCCGAAAGGAATTATTGGTTAGCTATTTTTGGTTAGCATTTTCCGAGCATTTTTCGAGTCTATAATGTTGACTTCTCTTGTTGATTGAAATAAAATTCCGCCATGAGTTCCACTATCGTTTACTATCAATTTACAGAAGGAAGAACGATCAAAATACGATGTCGAATCCTCAATTCTCATTGGCTGCCCTTGAGTTTGTTCTGAAGATCAATTCATCTGGACCTAACTATCCCCTTAGCAATGCTGCAAGGATGGCATGGCATGCGCTGCTACGGTGCTGTCTTACAACTGTGTAGTTCGAGGGCATCGCGTGTTCGATTCTCGACTGAGCCTCACATATGAGTTCACTCACAGTTTGTTTTGTGCTAGATTGTTGCTAAGTGTTTGTTTCATCTTCAGTCCTAGAAGCCACCATTCAAAGCAATCTTGATGAAAGAAGGAAGCTCTTAGAAAGGTAAGTTTCTTTTTGATATTATCACCAGGAATTACAGGGACCCGACGGATCTAAATCACAACTTCGAATCCTCTCAGACAATGTCCAATACAAAATGATTTTCTTGATTTTTTGTTTTTACTAAAATGTTATTGCTTGAAGACAGTCATTAACCCTAGCCAATATCCTGGATCTGCTCCTGGAATTATAAGCTGCCTCAAAGTTTTTTTTATCAACATTTGAACTTAATGTTTGTCGGGTTATTTTCAATTTCAAAAAAAAATCCTTTTCTTTATAAACAAAAAAATATTTTAAATTCTGGGCACAATTTTAAGTTAAGAATTTTATAATTTTATAATTTTGACTTCATTTTAATTCTTGCAGATGTATTGCAAGTGAAGAAGATGTGGAGAAGGTTAAAAAGGAACTGACTGTTGCAAGGAAAAAGTTCGAAGACTCTCAGGCAGCCATGGTGGAACTCACCCAAGAAAACCAAAATCTACAGGTAATATTAATTAATGAATCTCAAGAAATATCACTACTCTACAATCACAGACAAACACTGCCCATCATGTGCTATCAACTAAGGGAATGGTCAATGCTTAGCGTGCGCATATCCAGTTCTGGATGCACGAGGGAGGTTGCTTAAGCACGAAAGAAGCGTAAGAGTTGCACGAGGCGCAGGCGAATTCCAATTGGAGTTTCAGTGGACAAATAGCAACTCTGTAGAAATGTCACTGCTAAATCCCAATTTATTTATTTTATTTTGTAAAGACAGTTCAACATGTGTTTTGTATTCCTTTTTTAAGATCATGAACAACCAAATGACTACACGTAGATGGGAGGTTGACGAAGATGTTGCTAATTGTAACAGCTGCGACAAAGCTTTCTCCATCACCGTAAGAAAGGTGAGACTGAAACAACTTCTGAAACGTATTTTTAGTCAAGATATCTAGAAAGTACGTTGGAAATATTTTAATAAATACTTTTCTGTCTTTTTTAGCACCATTGTCGTAATTGCGGGTAAGTTTCTGATGATCTGAGCCTATAACAGAAAGGATGATTATAACATGCTGTGTGGTGATGGTAATAGTGATGATAGATGTGGTACTCGTGATATGGTGATGAATGATGATGATAGTGGTCATGAGTTTATAACAGAAATGATGATTATAACATGCTGTGTGGTGATAGTAATAGTGATGATAAATGTGGTACTCGTGATGATGGTGACGGGGCTAGTGATGGTGATTGTCATGATAATGGTGACGCTGATGATGATGATGATGATGGTGGTGATGATGATGACGGTGATGGTGGGGATGGAGGTGGTGGTTGTGGTTGTGGTGATGGTGGTGGAGATGATGGTGAACGGTAGTGATGGTGGTGGTAGAGATGATGATGAGGGGGATGCTGGAATTGATGATGATGATGATGCTAATAGGGTGATGATGATGGTTGTGATGATGATGGCAATGGTAATAATGATGCTGGTTGTTATGGTCATGATGATGATGGTCATTTGTGGAGTTCGTGATGATACTGGTGGTACTAAAGAAGAGTTACTATTTAGTTGTTGAGTATACATCCTATGTCTTTGTGTTGATGTTTCAGTTTGATATTCTGCAACGAGTGTACATGCAAGACAGCCACAATAGCATCCAGTAAGAAACCCGTTCGTGTATGCGGAACATGTTACAATGAAGTAACCAGCGGTTCAATCAAGGTTAGTAGCGATATTACCTTTAGTGTATTGGCCTTTCCGAGGTCGCGTGGAACACTGGTAACGAGTAGGACTCGCGCTGAATCATGGGGCTGTTTGAGGGACTTCAAAATGTGTGACTCGATTCAAAAACTAAAACCTGTAAAACGAAAAAATACGGCGTCACTAAAACAACCCCATGATTCAGTGCGCGTCCTAATCGTTATCGTGTTCCGCGCAAGCTCGGATCGGAAAGCCCAGTATAGGTTCATGCCTTGCAATATTTACCCAGAGCTTTTAAAAGACAAAATGTTTCTTATTTTCTTAGGTCCGAAGTCGGAAATATTAGTGGTTACCTTAGTAACGGTTGGTTAACATAGAAGTAGGAGCGACTATTATTTGAATGGTAGTTGATAGTTATTACGAAATGCGTGGCAAAGCTAAAACGGTGGTATAGAAGTTAAATAAAACAAAGGGGCCAGGCCTTTATTTGGAATCGAGAAGGGACTGTACCAATATGGAAAGCGCATTATTTTCTGGGGGGGGGGGGGGGGGGGGGGGTGCGAATCTGTTTGTGATAGAAAGTGGAGTGGGGTGAGGACAGCAAAACGTACAAGGAGCAATACGAACATGACATGCGTCGACTTGCAACAACATTTCCCAGCAGTCCCTAAGATCCTTTAGAAGTATTTGCGCTACACCCCTCTTCATCGTGACATTGCACATTTAGATTTTTGTTCAAAAGAAGGTCCCAAGATAACGAACCTATAAAGCAGTAGGGTTCGTGATGTTTTGACTTGGTAGAACGAGCTGATGGACCTTTTTCCACGTGGTGTCAGTCCTGTTTGTTAATTTCCGCGAGTAGAAAAACCTTCAGTCTCTGTGCCCGTGTAAGCTCCTCCTGAAGCACTTCAAAGGGAGGGTACAGGCTGCCAAGTGACAAAGATTCATTTTTCATTATCTGAATAATTAGATAGAATTGAATGGTAATATTCTAGTTTTCTTTTCTGTTGTAGAAATATCAACTACAGCCCAACCAAGGATTCACTTGAGGAAGACTTCATCTTCACCATTCTAAATGACATTAACTGTAAATGAAATAATGATTACAATGATTAATCCAAATACCGCAGCACTTGCCAACATCTTTAGGTCAAGTTGGAATTATTTTACCATGTATCCTTGCATGCTTTTTTAAAACACTATACAATCGTGTATTTGGGTTATGTTCGGAAAGTAGATCAGGGTTCATATTCGTCCGTAGCTCAGTATGTTTTCCTGGCGTTGGATTGTGAGGGATTCGATGGCATCATTTTACAACAACTGTCAGAATGCTTCGCGATTCTTTCTTAATTTTCTTTTCTTGTGAGAGTTGGTGAAACTTGGATAAAATTGGTACTAATTAACTGGCAGAGAGCAAAGAAATAATGGTAGTATATGACAATTTGAATGGAAACGGCCTATTTGGGGACGCAAGATGGCGGCGCGGAGCAACGCTTTTTGATCGCATCCCAAATTCGCCCCCATAATCTTATACACCTTTTTTAACTTTGTATTGGCGAACGTCAGTGTATCTTGCCATATTCTCATTTGCAACACGGCAATCTTCAGTTGCAAAGTATACGTCCTTAGATTGTCTAAAGATTCTGGTTATCTAACAGATAACGATGGGTTAATAGCCACTTTCGATATTCTGGTTAAGTGATCACGCACGAGGCCCCAGGAAAATACTGAATGGAGTAGTTTTAATATCTTCTTTTGTTTCCCTGGAGCCTCGCCTCGAATTGCCGGTTTGTGCGTGATCACTCAACCAGAATATCGAAAGTTGGCTCAATATTACGTTTAGCGAATTTTCTGAGGGTCGGATCACTGGTCACTGTTGCTTTTACAGGTGCGCATAACTATAAATGCTTAAAGTTTTTGTATCATTGAAACCCCAAGAGGCATCTCCAAGGATGCTTTTTACCTCAGGTAAAATACCTTGCATTCCAGAGGATCTCTCGCTCCTGTCAAAGGTTTTGTCACGCAGGGTACAAGCGAAGAAAAAAAACCTCCACAGCACCTGGATTTTCGGGCATATTTTGGGTAGGGCCACTAGTCTCGTATATAACCAACTAACTCGTATATAACAATACTAATCCATTTATACTACTAGTAAATAACTCTATTTTTCTGCTAGACTTTTAAATTTCTACTAAATTTAATTCAATAAGACGTTGCGATAATAAATTACTTAACGAGTAAGGCCCAGTTCAAACGTCGAACTTCTCATGAGGCGAACCTTATGACATCAAAGAAGACTGCCTTATTATCCATTTTTTTCAATGCGTTCGGCTCATGAGAAGATCGATGTTTGAAGTGGTCCTTAGGGTCAGTGAGTAATTCAGTACTAAAAATACCAATACCTGCTAGCATTTTAAGATAAACATGACTGTATAAAAGGAATTATATTATTAGGTAGGAGGAAATGTATTTTAAAAATAAAATAAGTATTAAGGTATTAAGGGAATTTATTATTATTATTGCGCAATATCGAGTTCCAGTTTTCGTTCTTGGTTGACGATCAAATTTTATTATTTCTCGAGAACTAAGAAAAAAAGTTTGAAACATGTTACTGTGGTTCCCAATCACACGCGCAAAGACGCGCGATTTGCAGTTGCGACGACTGAGTAGGTTGACGTCAATCAAGACGTTTCCAGGGCATTCCATAGATACGTGCCCTTCAAAACTGTCTTTTCCGACAATATCATAAAAACGACACTAGAGAAAAACGTTTGCGCATGCGTGCCTTTCAGCAGGCTTTCCAAGAATTTACAAGAGTTTTAGTGAGAAAATAAATGCTTGTTTTCTCCAAGTATACAAAACATTTCGCGGGTATACTTTTGTGAGACCAAGTACTGTATTAATAAAGACAATATCAAAAAATTAGTCTTAAGTTTTAAGAACTGACTTTAAGTTTTGGCATTTTGTAAAAACTATTCTTCAGGCAAGTGTGAAAGTCAGATTTGCATATTTTTACAATAGTACGAAAACGCTTTTGACTAATTTGCATACGGACTTATGCATGCGCAGACGTTTCTCACGCGTGCCCATAAAAACACTTTCATTGACTTCCACCAGAACCCAGCCAGAACCCTATTTTATCACGGCGGCAAATTGTACGCTTTCGCGTGTGGGATTGGGAATCACTGTAAAAGTGGATTTAGCCAATCTCTTGCTATTCTGCTCAGAAGGCCTGTAAACAGCTTGTACTATGTGTTTATGTTAGCATAGCACAAAACGTTTCTACATTAGAGCGCTCAACATACAGTTTTTTCAAAAAGGTTGAAGGGGCGAACGGCGATTGGCAATCGGTGATTTGCGATTGGTGAGGTAAAATAACCAAGTAACATGAGATCTATTCAATAAAAAATTCACAAGATGAACGAGCCATACTTCTCTCCATCTAAGGTCTTCGCTGAATGGCGCAAGCATTGTTTAGGAATGAATAAGAAAAGAAAATATTTTTGTCCACAGTTCCTTTGGGTCTTGCTGATCGCCATTCAACATTCGCCCATTAACCTTTTGTTGAAATAGCTGTATATGAATGTAGTTAGGGTAAGAGTTACAATCACTTCTTTTTTTCGAGTCATAAAAATCTATTTTTTATGCATGTCACGGTACGGAATCCCTTTAAAGTGACTGACTACTTTTGAACGTTCAATTTGAGCCCACGATGTGCGCGCGAACAAAAATCGCTCAAAACCGCATAACAACCTTCAAGATTTTATTGAGGAACCATACACGTTTTGAACTTCAACAGGGTAAAAACCCCGGATTTTGAATGGGACTATATTTTTCTTTGAATTTCCTAAAACAACAGGAAAAAATCAATCTTTTGAGAAAGTTTGAGAAAAACGTAATTATTAGAACTTATATAAAAAAAAAGCGATTTAGTGATTTGTTGTCGTTTGAGTACGCTTTTCGGTTGATTGAGCTAACAGGAAGCTAACTTTTTAGCTTGTTTTTAAGACTTTCTTCGAATATATTTAATTAGTCTTCAAAAAAAAAGTTTAAAGTAGATGTTCTGAGAAAATTACTTCCCGAACTTCTTTAATTTTTGATATATAAATATATTCTTTTGGGCATATAGTTTTATGGGAAATAGAATTACGAGAATACTAGTTGTCATTTTGTGATTTGTATATTATAAAATACTGTAATCCTGGCGTCCAACTTTAGAAATTACAAACAACGAAAAATAGCCGAAGCGCTTTTTATAAAAGAACACAAACCAAGCTGGAATGAACAAGGACAGTCAATCCCCTTGAGTTTAATAAACTAATCTTAATTCAGAATGTCTTAGTTTAATCTATTCATTTGCAGTTGATGGCCTTTGGATAAAGGCCGAAATATTCAAATTACAAAATGACAACTAGTCTTCTCGTAATTCTATTCATTTAATTTTTGAGTTATGAATTTTTGCGTACAAAGCTTGATTTCCGCCAATTTTCTTTCGAAAACTTGTCAAGATGGTCATATTCACAATTCATTATCTCGAAAACAAGCTCGGGACACCCCCTTTTTCTTTTCATTTTTGGAATCAGCGTTAAATTATGTGAACATTTTGTAATTATTCCTTGCTAAAGTAGCCAGTCACCTTAAACAAAGGAATGATACCCTAAGGAATGACAGGTAGTGAAATGCGAAAACATTACGCTTAAGCTAAAAAGTTGTTTTTGATCTTCAGTTTATATGGTCGATACTCCCCACAGTTAAAATCTATTTGTTCAGGAGCATGAGGTACCTATTACCTTATGTACGCTAAGGTCATCACGGGACTTTAGTCGTAAGGTCATTTAGGAATTTTTAAATGGCGTAGAAATTTTCCATTTTCCAACTTGCCACTTTCTTGTCCGTCTAGTTTTGCTTTTCACTTTCGTTTCATTGTATTTGTTTGCTTGCTTGTTTAGTTGATTGGTGGTTGGTTGGTCAGTCGGTGGCTTGGTTTGTTCTTTAATCTTTTGTTTTGTTTTGTTTTGTTTTGTTTTTCTTACTGCTGAGAAAATACAATGTAATTTCTCCCGATGTTATGCACATAAGAAATAACAAACCCACGCACATCTGATCGAAAAGTAGTCATTCTTAACACGGTTGCAATGTAACCTTACTCACACCACGAACTATGGGTTCTGTTTTCACAGCAAAAGCATCAAGACATTGAGCTAACGTTTATAACAAGTGCAAGGAATGGATTGGTTGAGTTCTACGACAATTTCACCAGTATATCTTTAAAGTCGATTAATATTATACCATGCCGTACTGTGTACGTACTCTAATGCAGTACCGCCTAATTTGCTACTCTTGCCAAAACGTAATTTTTGGAAATTAGATTTGAAGCAACTATATTTTCCTAACTCAAAGGCGCCGCACGTGAGGATCTAATACAATCCAACATATAGTACAATAATAATATATAGGAACAATTTTAGCAAATGCACTGAAATTTATTTGAAATTTTCCATAAAACGTGCGGCGCCTTTGAGTTAGGAAAATATAGTTGCTTCAAATCTAATTTCCAAAAATTACGTCTATTAGCCAACACCATCTGTTATATTTCTGTTATTTAGGTGGCAACTTATTTGGGAAAAAAAATTCTAATTTTTATTTGCCGTGGATGAAGCTGTTGTGTATGGAAGCCTTTTTTTATAAATGGTAAGTCAAAGATTCTATCAAATTCTGTCGGGCTTTAGCAGTAGTTTTTTTTCTGTGACTGCAAAGAGAAGGGGTCAGGGAAGGTGTGGCTGTCTTGAATGGCATGTTTGCTGCTATGTATAAAACAATACGGCTTGTAAACGATATGGTATGTTCAGTCGGCGCTCCGACTTGCAGTTCATTGACATACAACATTCCCTTATTACTCATCCGTTATTTTGATGACATTCTATTTTTTTTTATAGAAAAGCTTAAAAGCATGCAGATGCTGCAGCAAAATTTGTTGATCTTTTTGTTTCTCATTCAAGGTAAGAATATAACACCAATCACAGCCTCAGGAACGTTCTGCTTCTCTTTCGGTTCGCGCCATCGCGGTAAATTAAAGTGTTTTTTAGTAGCTAAAACTGCCGCCGCTAACCCAACTTATCTCCCCATTTGCGACGAACTCGGAACATTTCAACCCATCTTGGCAACCCATTAAAGTGTTTTTGAAATATCATGTCCTCTAAAGTTTTCAGTTTTTGGTTCAAGATTCGGTCTGGCGGACTCCTGCACTAGGAAGGGAATTATATAACGGTACATTTTATCCTTAAAGTTCACCTAGCCCCTGTTACCATACTTTCAATACTGATTGTACATGAAGTGAATAATTGAATGGTGAAATATTTCTATTTTGAAGGAGTGTCGACGTTGTCTTGCTCATTTGAGGATGGGTTGTGTGGATGGCAACACCCAGAAAATGCTACAAAGACATGGGTCCTAAACAAAGGAATAAGTAAGCATATATCATCCTCATTCATTAGAAATAACAATAACATGACTTTTTTGGGCCCAAAAAACAGGATTCACTTTATTTTATTTCAATTTATTGTTGGTGATTCTATTTTCTATTCCCAGTGACCTAACTAACAGTCCCAGTAATGAACTTTGAGGAACACCTGTGTTGGTGATTTCATTTTCCATTAGCAGTAACCTAAATCCCAATCCAATAAATGAACCTGAACTTGGAAAAATCCCATGTTTTTGATTCTAATTACCATTCCCAATGACTTATTTCCTAGCCCCAGTGCTATTTTTCACTTCAAAAATATCCCACATGCAACATCGGTCAGTGCCATCTGTGTCAACAAGAGTTGCTTCCCAAATAGAAAGCAATTTGTTTTTCGCTATCATCAAAATGAGAAATTCACTTTCATTAAATTTGTATTACAAAAGCTTTCCAAAAATGTTTTGAATTTTTTTTTATTCAATTTCAGGTCAACACATTGCAGCTCCCTACAGCGAGCCTAACTCACTTCCCTTCGCAGTACAGTTAATTTTTCCCAACTTCACGGGGACTGGATTTTTGTCCTTTTCATATGTTCTGCAAGGTAGCTTTAGGTTAATAGTTAAGACTGAAGAAAAGACTATTGCAAAATTCCCTTCGAGTTATCAGTACGGATACCATTGGCAATGGATTTCAGTTCCTGTCAATTCAAGCAACGATAAGGTTAGTACACAATTCGTGAAATACATGAAGACCTGTATTCATATTTTGTCTATAACCTGAAACAACCTCTGGGTTGATCAAATAAAGTCGGGCACGGGTAACTTACAGGCCGAACTCTGAAACAACCTCTGGACCGACAGGGCGACTGAGGACTGAGCCAGTTTCTTTTCACCTTTTTCATAGTACTTTTTTTACTGTTTGCACACTGCTCGATTGAAGGGGTAAGGGTCACGTGATCTATTCATGCTAATGGTGTATTAGCTTTCATATAAGTGTTTACGTAAATGTGGCCCGAAGGTTATGTGCACTTAGGCGCCTAAAGAGTTAGGGGTAGCTTGTGCCTCCTCTGATGTTTTTTTTATTTATTTTAGGTTATCCTTGAAGCATCAAAGCCATATCTGACGTCATCAGGACAAATCGCCGTAGATGACATAGTTTTCTATGAAAAAGAAGGTAGGTTCCTTTCTGCATTCCTGCTTCCATCTTCCAGGGTTTCCTTACATCTTCAATGGTTCGTTTACCCTTTGATGCATGGTGAGGTAATGTGGAGAGACGGGACTGCCATTTTACGTTTTCATCTGAGACCTTTTGTAGATGTTATATTGCAATTAGGTCAGCATATTCCCCTCAGTTATTTGAAGACCTTGGGTGTTAGTCCGGGCGGGGAATTGAACCCACGACTTATCGCACAAATAAATTAATAATAATAAAAAAATGGAATTTAGCAGTGGCTCCTCGATCTACATAATATTGCAATTGGAATGTAGAAGTAAAAAGTCCGATGCTGAGCCAACTGGGCGGGTGTTTACTTCTTCCTCCGTCAAATAGATGATAAGCAGGGGCGTAGGTGTGGAGACGGGAACACGGGTCATCCTATTGGCCGTTTTTTGGTTGATGTTCTGAAACGGGGTTTTCCCCTATCCCCCAAGGCAAAATCCTGGCTACGCCCGGCCCTGATGATAGTAGGGCTGGCAACTTACAGAACAGTATAAGCAATGTATGCGCATGCTGGATGCTTTATCCAATAAATTACTGTGTATTTGTTTTTCAAAGTTGAGAGAGTCTGTGACAGCTATTAATATCTGCTTAACTTTAACTTACAGCTCCAAGATGCTTACCGCTCACAGCTCCCATCAATGGTACAATAAAAAGCTGCACTTCCAACAACTATGTCAACAGCGTTTGTAAATTTGAATGTCAGGGTGCAAATCACTTGGTGGGATCTTCTGAGAGAAAATGTCTGCCTACAGGAGTTTGGTCTGGATACCAACCAAATTGCAAGTGTACGTAAAATGAAGTTTTACTTATAGTACTAAATATACCTACGGTTACTAAAAAGATACAATATCATGATTATAATAATGTATATATTGCGCAACTTCCTGTAATTCAGTTCATACTGCAAGAGGAATTAATAAACCAGATATTATTATTATTATTATAAAAATAATAACTTTATTAATTCCTTTAAAATATTTTATTATTATTATTATTATTATTATTATTGTTATTATTATTATTTTATTATTATTATTATTATTATTATTGTTATTATTGTTATTATTATTATTTTATTATTGTTATTATTATTATTATATGTCTGTTTTAAAATTTCAGTTCTCCAGATTATTATTATTAAAATAAAATTATTATTATTATTATTATTAATATTATATTCGTAATTATTATAATATTATTATTATATAATAATAATAATAATAATAAATAAATATTTCTTTATTTCAAATACTAAAAAAAATAATTACTTAATAAATGACACGTTTAAAATGATCACAGGATAATATGATTCTTATATACATATGTACAGAATAAATCGATAAAGCTTATCTACAGACTGCGAGTGAAAAGTATTTTTATTATTATAATTTTTTTTGTTATTATTATTATTATTATTATTATTATTATTATTATTATTAATATGTTTTAAAATTTCAGTTCTCCAGATTCGTCTGACTGATCCACAGGGAAACCATAGCTCTAAAGCTGGTGTAGTGGAGTTATATTTTAATGGTACCTGGGCGTCTGTATGTGCATATTGGGGTGCCGATCGCCAATACACCAACATAGCTTCTGTCATGTGCCGTACCCTAGGATATAGCAATACGGGGTTCAACCTTACTCCAGTACCGTTGAAAAGACTTGAAGGCTCCTGGGCAAGGTTGATCGCTGGTAGAGAATGCACAGGAAAAGAGACGTCGTTGTCTCAGTGTAATGGGCTTCAAATTAAAAGACATGCTTGTCCAAGTGAACTCGTATTCTTTATTACCTGTGTCACACCACAATGTAAGTTGATGAACGAGATGATACATTTTAATGAAAAGGAATGCCGTGAGTGAAATACAGCTATTTCAAAAAAGGTTGGTGCAGATTTTGTATCATGCTGCATGTTGAAGCAAGCTTGAAACGTATTGTATTCATACGTAAATAATATCAGCACAGAAGAGTGAAATATGATGGAAAAACTTACAGACAAAGTTTTTTTGAAAATTCTATATCGTTTTGACCTTTCGGTCATTGAACTCACATCACCCATACTGCATTTAGAACTTGGTATACAACATGCAACATGTAACAAAACGTTCACCAACCTTTATTGAAATAGCTTTATATCAGTGATAGTTATACAATGGTTTTGAACTAGTGGCATAGCATGGAGTGTCCCATATAAATGCTATTTTTTAGTATACACACGAGCCTTCAGGTGAATTTGTCATATATTTTGTAAATCGAAGTCACTTTTCTGTACTCCTGTGGAAGGACCAAGTGAACGAGCGCATCGAGTGCTTCCACTTGAGTTTCGCTCATTTGCTGACGCCATTCTATTTTGGATAAGAGTACTAGTACATACCATAGAAAATTGGCTTCGAAATTGTTTACCACAAACATGCGACCAACATTTCCCATTTCATCGTTTTTTCCCTTGTCAAATTCAATAATGGGACCAAATTTTGTGACAAATTTTACAAATACGACATCACAGAGTCCTTAACTATTTCATTGGCTAAAAAATGACAGCTGTATGAAAAACATTTGTGAATTGACTGAATTGGTCAATTGGATGACAAACATTTCAGTGTTGTTTTTTTCAATGTGTACCTTCAGGTCCAAGAAACTGCTATTGTACAATTACAACCAACAAGCATGTATATGCGGTAGGCTGTACCCCACCAGCTAGTGTAGATGTTCTCAAAACATTCCCACATTATACCATCAATATGTAAGTAATATGTCGGTCTTTTACAGTAATGGTTTAGAAGAGCATATTGCCCCTTTAAGATATCAAAGAATCTGTCTAAATACCAGGCCGGTTTGTTATGCTTGCAGGAGGTTAATAAACTACGGTCTAGGGACCGACTAACCTCTTCTTTAGGTTCCCTTAAACCCTCGGATAGTGGTTTTGGCCGGGGCCTCTTTTTATGGCTCTGACCAACCCTGTTCTAACAAATCAAAGCCTAATCATACTTGTATTATCTAACAGGGTGACGTATGGTATTAACATGACACACTTGAAAGAGGATTCATTTAAGCATCTGCAACTGCTACAAAATCTGTAAGTATTTGTTTGTCTTCACAGTTTCTCTAGTTTCTTGGAACTGAAAGTGACCGGGAACCCAACCGGGTGAAAAGCTCAAGTAAGAGAGCCATTGATAATGGGGAAAACTAACAACTACCACCACCAACGTCAGTCATTTGAAGACTATTTTACCCGGACGATCCATCTCATTGAGATGAGACATTCATCATACATGGGTTCAAACCAACAACAGTCTTACTGAAGACTACTCTCACCCATACCATCACACTCAACAATCATCATTCGATCCTGGCTTCAAACCTTTCACTCTATCATTCAATCCTCTCTCTCTCTCTCTCTCTCTCTTACCCGATGTCAGTCACCACTACTGAACAACAACTTTCTTTGCCGTTGTGTCTGTATTTACATCAGTGCTAGTTTTTTTTTAAATACTGTCTCTCTTCAATGTCGCAGGGTGCTCAGAAAAGCAAATATCAAGAGAATTGATTCGAACATGTTTAAGCAGCAAAAAAGACTACGAAAGCTGTAAGCTTTTATTTTAAAATCTCTCAATTTTATCCACCCTAAAAACCCAGATAAAATTACTTGGATGTCACTAAATTGAGTTTATGTACAATCTGTTTCAGTGATTTAAGAGAAAATAAGATTGCCAGTTTGAGTGATTTGAATCTTGAAGCTTTGAAGCATGCAATATTGGGAGATATACTGTAAGAACTTGATTCATCTTTCACTGTTTGTCTGGATCCCTCATAGTCCCCAGTAAGTGGTCGATCCTAGTGGCTCCTTTTTTTCCTGCAGTAAACATTAATTGTCGCATAATTTTAACTTTCCCTTGCTATAGAGGCTTGGCACCATTACGTGATGGCAGCCATGACAGGAGGCAGGAACAATCGAATTTGGTCTAATTCGGTTTACAAGAGAAAGAATTCAGTTTCCCAGGGAAAAAAATGGTTGTCCCTCCCGTCATCTGCCATCGCGTGATGGTGCAAAGAAAGTCATATCGTACTTTTCTATGTGGTCCAATATTTTCCCGCATGTACATGCTGCCGGGCCCTAAGTTTTCCTATCCTTTTACTTGTTGTACCATGCTGTTTTTCTTGACATTCCATGTTTCGATCCTATTCGACTATAATGTATGTTTATATATCAACTTCAATATTGCTTTTATCTATAGAAAATTGGATAAGCCGTCGTTCTCATCTCTTATTCGGAAATATCACGAGAGCTTGCTCCTGTAGGTACCATCCTATAAGTTAGAAACCCAGGAATAATTGTTCAATAGAAAAAACAATTTAGAAATGTAGTGGTGGTGTGGTGTGGTGTGGTGTGGTGTGGTGTGGTGTGGTGTGGTGTGGTGTGGTGTGGTGTGGTGTGGTGTGGTGTGGTGTGGTGTGGTGTGGTGTGGTGTGGTGTGGTGTGGTGTGGTGTGGTGTGGTGTGGTGTGGTGTGGTGTGGTGTGGTGTGGTGTGGTGTGGTGTGGTGTGGTGTGGTCTGGTCTGGTGTGGTCTGGTGTGGTCTGGTGTGGTCTGGTGTGGTCTGGTGTGGTCTGGTGTGGTCTGGTGTGGTCTGGTGTGGTCTGGTGTGGTCTGGTGTGGTCTGGTGTGGTCTGGTGTGGTCTGGTGTGGTCTGGTGTGGTCTGGTGTGGTCTGGTGTGGTCTGGTGTGGTCTGGTGTGGTCTGGTGTGGTCTGGTGTGGTCTGGTGTGGTCTGGTGTGGTCTGGTGTGGTCTGGTGTGGTCTGGTGTGGTCTGGTGTGGTCTGGTGTGGTCTGGTGTGGTCTGGTGTGGTCTGGTGTGGTCTGGTGTGGTCTGGTGTGGTCTGGTGTGGTCTGGTGTGGTCTGGTGTGGTCTGGTGTGGTCTGGTGTGGTCTGGTGTGGTCTGGTGTGGTCTGGTGTGGTCTGGTGTGGTCTGGTGTGGTCTGGTGTGGTCTGGTGTGGTCTGGTGTGGTCTGGTGTGGTCTGGTGTGGTCTGGTGTGGTCTGGTGTGGTCTGGTGTGGTCTGGTGTGGTCTGGTGTGGTCTGGTGTGGTCTGGTGTGGTCTGGTGTGGTCTGGTGTGGTCTGGTGTGGTCTGGTGTGGTCTGGTGTGGTCTGGTGTGGTCTGGTGTGGTCTGGTGTGGTCTGGTGTGGTCTGGTGTGGTCTGGTGTGGTCTGGTGTGGTCTGGTGTGGTCTGGTGTGGTCTGGTGTGGTCTGGTGTGGTCTGGTGTGGTCTGGTGTGGTCTGGTGTGGTCTGGTGTGGTCTGGTGTGGTCTGGTGTGGTCTGGTGTGGTCTGGTGTGGTCTGGTGTGGTCTGGTGTGGTCTGGTGTGGTCTGGTGTGGTCTGGTGTGGTCTGGTGTGGTCTGGTGTGGTCTGGTGTGGTCTGGTGTGGTCTGGTGTGGTCTGGTGTGGTCTGGTGTGGTCTGGTGTGGTCTGGTGTGGTCTGGTGTGGTCTGGTGTGGTCTGGTGTGGTCTGGTGTGGTCTGGTGTGGTCTGGTGTGGTTGTGTTGTGTTGTGTTGTGGTGCGGTGTGATGTAGTGAAATGTGCTGTGAAGTTATGTGTGTGGTCTTATATGTTATTATAATGTGATATGATGTAGTATAGTATAGTGTGATGTAATGTAGAATGGTGTGTTGTGGTTTAGAGTGGTTAGTAGGGTGATAGGGTACTTGATCTTGGCTTTATTGTTTGCCTGGCGTCTCGATTTTGGTATGTGGTCTGGTCTGGTCATTTTTATATGAGTTGTAATCAGATATAATTTAAATTCTTCCCAATATTTTCAGCTCATTCCTATGTATTTATAAATTTTACTTTTTCCATGTAGTACCTTGGATCTACAGAATAATCACATAACGAATATCACCAAAGATGCTACAAAAGGACTAGAGTTTGTTTACATGTTGTGAGTGATATTAACCACAATTATAGTATTGAATCATATGATAAGCATTTCACAATAGGGTACGGATCAAATAAAGATCTAGACTGGAGAGTACAGATCTTGATTTGAATTTTGGCGAGGGCGAACGCGGCGAAAACAAAAGAATTTCATTCTCCTCAGAATTTGAACCTGTTGTTTCTCCTCCAAAGAGCTACATTCCGACGTGCTGAAAGGGGCTCCTTAGGTGTTATAGGGCTTTATTTTTTCACCACTACAATGCATTACGTTCGAGAAGATTAAGTAATAGATACAATATAAGTGGCAATGTTGTATGGGATATACAATCACGAGCTGGAGGCGAGTGATTGTATTTCCCATACAACATTGTCACGAATATTGTATCTTTCTTATCATATTCTTTCTCGATGAAGATACTGATTTCTGAAGAATAGATTTTAAAAGCAGTGTCATTCAAGAAAAGCAGTGTTAGATTTCTAAGGAGCATGCGTACAATGTTTTCTGATGTCATGCAATGTTTGGTATAGGCATCCCACATTGAATATTGTGTTTAGGTTAACAAAGCAAGGTTGCAGGGTTTTTGATCTAGCTGGTGGGACTGGCTTTTGAAAAGGCTCTGGGATACCATCCTCCTTGAGCTAGACCTACAGGCTAATTAGTATTCTATATCGGATTTATAGAATACTAATTAACCTGATTAGTATTCAGTAAATCCGATACAGAATACTAATTAGCTGAGCTGTACGGGGTTTCAATGTTCTCATGTGACTCCAGTATTGCGATTTCATTGGTTCTCACCCTAATGAATTAGTAATGAATTTGATAATGAATTTTTAAACTTTTCTTATTCTTTTCTTTTTTTCGTATCCCTTCTTATCGTGATACAGAGATCTTCAAAATAATCGCATTTCTCACGTCGAAGATGACTCGTTTCGTTACTTTTTCAAGATAATATTTATGTAAGTGTTTTACGCAGAATTATGAAAAGAGAGAGAGAGAGAGAAAGAAAGAAAAAAAAAAAATGATCGGAACACTGAAAATGAAATCATTAGACTTATGTATTTTCATGTTCTTACAGAAATCTCGCTCAGAACAGGATATCACATCTTCCCGAACACCTTGCAACAAAAGATTTTATTGGTTTGTAAGTCTATCACATCAATGTTATTTTAACTAAGAAATAAGAAAAAATAGTATTTGCTTTTTTTGAATTCGAAATCGTTATTGGTGCATGCAAATGATGTCACAAGGAGAAAGACGTGGAGTGCAGAGTTGTGCTTTTGTATACTGTTTTGTTGAGTCTTATTATGCTATATCCATAATTTATATTTCAACAGAGATCTTCGTTATAACCAAATAAGGCATATTTCTCCCGGTTCATTTAATGGTGTGGTCCAATCCTCTTTGTTCCAAATGTAAGAGCATAATATTAACAAACAATGGCTGGCTGACCGGCTGGCTGGTGAGTCGGCTGGCTTGCTCCCTGGCAGACTGGCCCACCGACCGACCGACCAACCGACCGACCAACCGACCGACCAACCGACCAACCGACCGACCAACCGACCGACCAACCGACCAACCAACTGCCTCGCTGACTCGCTGACTGACCGACCGACCGACTGACTCGCTGACTGACCGATCGACCGAATGACTGACTGACGATCTGGCCCACGCTGAGTGACTAATTAATTGAATTTCCTAAACTTCTTTATTCCTATTTCTATCTAATAATTTTTTTCCTGTCCTGGTGAAGATTTCTAGGCCAAAATCTGATCGGGAATATTACTTCAATTTTTCATCGCATGACTAAGCTCATGTTGCTGTAAGTAACTTAGCTCAATCATGCAAAGAAAACCAAGAAACTCCGCCCTGAAAATGCATTTTGTATATATCATCTCTGACGAGGTTTTTCGAATGGGATGCTGACTTAAAATTAGGCTATTAATTAAACAAACATCCCCTGATCAATGTGCACATTTTCATAACTAATTAGGTTAGTTTTTGGGGCATTGCGATTCAGGGTTGGCAGTGAGCGTGTTCTAAACTTCTCTGCTTCTATTTGATTAGTGAGCGTTGGATATAAGCTTCTATAGGGATTTAACAGATTGCAAAACTTTTTTATGGTTATTTTTAACTCAAACATAACATGTTTTCAGTGATCCCCCAAAAAATCATCAGACTTTTATTTGAGTAATTTTCATATTTTCTGATAACCACCCTAATTATTCCTGGAAAAAATGGCTGACCCCCGGCTCCATAATAATGAACACTTCCTTAGTGATCTAGGAGGCAACCGGATAAACAGGATCGACAAACACGATTTCAAGTATCTGAGACAATTAAAAACACTGTAAGAACATGGAATATTCATCATTTGACACCATTGGCCATTGATCACTGTCCATTGGGCTACTACTGCATGACTGTTGTCTGTTTGACTCCATTCATCATTTGACACCATTGGCCATAGATCACTGACCATTGGGATGCTACTGACTGTTGTCTATATGACTCCATTCATCATTTGACACCATTGGCCATAGATCACTGACCATTGGGTTACAACTGACTGTTGTCTATTTGACTCAATTCATCATTTGACACCATAGATCACTGTCCATTGGGCTACTACTGACTGTTGGCTATTTGACTCAATTCATCATTTGACACCATAGATCACTGACCATTGGGTTACAACTGACTGTTGTCTATTTGACTCAATTCATCATTTGACACCATAGATCACTGTCCATTGGGCTACTACTGACTGTTGGCTATTTGACTCAATTCATCATTTGACACCATAGATCACTGTCCATTGGGCTACTACTGACTGTTGGCTATTTGACTCAATTCATCATTTGACACCATAGATCACTGTCCATTGGGCTACTACTGACTGTTGGCTATTTGACTCAATTCATCATTTGACACCATTGCCCATAGATCACTGTCCATTGGGTTACAACTACTGTCTGTTGTCTATTTGACTCAATTCATCATTTGACACCATAGATCACTGTCCATTGGGCTACTACTGACTGTTGGCTATTTGACTCAATTCATCATTTGACACCATAGATCACTGTCCATTGGGCTACTACTGACTGTTGGCTATTTGACTCAATTCATCATTTGACACCATAGATCACTGTCCATTGGGCTACTACTGACTGTTGGCTATTTGACTCAATTCATCATTTGACACCATTGATCACTGTCCATTTGGCTACTACTGTCTGTTGTCTATTTGACTCCATTCATCATTTGACACCATTGATCACTGTCCATTTGGCTACTACTGACTGTTGGCTATTTGACTCAATTCATCATTTGACACCATAGATCACTGTCCATTGGGCTACTACTGACTGTTGGCTATTTGACTCAATTCATCATTTGACACCATAGATCACTGTCCATTGGGCTACTACTGACTGTTGGCTATTTGACTCAATTCATCATTTGACACCATAGATCACTGTCCATTGGGCTACTACTGACTGTTGGCTATTTGACTCAATTCATCATTTGACACCATAGATCACTGTCCATTGGGCTACTACTGACTGTTGGCTATTTGACTCAATTCATCATTTGACACCATAGATCACTGTCCATTGGGCTACTACTGACTGTTGGCTATTTGACTCAATTCATCATTTGACACCATAGATCACTGTCCATTGGGCTACTACTGACTGTTGGCTATTTGACTCAATTCATCATTTGACACCATAGATCACTGTCCATTTGGCTACTACTGACTGTTGGCTATTTGACTCAATTCATCATTTGACACCATAGATCACTGTCCATTGGGCTACTACTGACTGTTGGCTATTTGACTCAATTCATCATTTGACACCATAGATCACTGTCCATTGGGCTACTACTGACTGTTGGCTATTTGACTCAATTCATCATTTGACACCATAGATCACTGTCCATTGGGCTACTACTGACTGTTGGCTATTTGACTCAATTCATCATTTGACACCATAGATCACTGTCCATTGGGCTACTACTGACTGTTGGCTATTTGACTCAATTCATCATTTGACACCATAGATCACTGTCCATTGGGCTACTACTGACTGTTGGCTATTTGACTCAATTCATCATTTGACACCATAGATCACTGTCCATTGGGCTACTACTGACTGTTGGCTATTTGACTCAATTCATCATTTGACACCATTGCCCATAGATCACTGTCCATTGGGCTACTACTGACTGTTGGCTATTTGACTCCATTCATCATTTGACACCATTGCCCATAGATCACTGTCCATTGGGTTACAACTACTGTCTGTTGTCTATTTGACTCCATTCATCATTTTACACCATTGGCCACAGATCACTGTCCATTGGGTTACAACTACTGACTGTTGTCTATTTGACTCCATTCATCATTTGACACCATTGGCCACAGATCACTGTCCATTGGGTTACAACTACTGACTGTTTCTATTTGACTCCATTCATCATTTGACATCATTGGCCACAGATCACTGTCCATTGGGTTACAACTACTGACTGTTTCTATTTGACTCCATTCATCATTTGACACCATTGGCCACATATCACTGTCCATTAGGTTACAACTACTGACTGTTTCTATTTGACTCCATTCATCATTTGACATCATTGGCCACATATCACTGTCCATTAGGTTACAACTAGTGACTGTTGTCTATTTGACTCCATTCATCATTTTTTTTAAATTTCTGACTAGATCTGCTTCAAGAACAAACCTTTATGAAATTGAAGACATGGCGTTCCAGAATCAATTATATTTAGAAGATTTGTATGTATCAGCGCCATGTTCATTTTATAGATTAAAACTGGTTAACATTAATTTTAGTCATTCTTCATTATCTTCTCAATTATATTCGAGGTTTTCATAACCATGCTCTGTTCGATGAGGAAGCACATCAGAGCATAAAATAGCGAAGTGACATTTTGCTCCTATATTTAATTTTCAGGTTTTTAGATGGGAATAAATTGACAAAAATAACCAGACTAACGTTCTATGGTATCAACTTATTCCATTTGTAAGTACAAAGTCATTAGAGCTACGCATACCAGACCAGAAAACAACAGCATTTTCTATCATATTCCGAGAAACTTATAATATGTTTTGTTACTTTGTAATTGTAGAAGTCTCTCGAACAATCCCTTGAAAGTCATTGAAAGTGGAGCATTTATTGACAAATCAAATCTATTTGTGGTGTAAGTTTTTGTCTTTTTCTCTTATTTTACCATTATCCTCACCTCACCTCACCTCACCTCACCTCACCTCACCTCACCTCACCTCACCTCACCTCACCTCACCTCACCTCACCTCACCTCACCTCACCTCACCTCACCTCACCTCACCTCACCTCACCTCACCTCACCTCACCTCACCTCACCTCACCTCACCTCACCTCACCTCACCTCACCTCACCTCACCTCACCTCACCTCACCTCACCTCACCTCACCTCACTTGTCAACCAATAGTCAAACAGATGCGTATTTGATGTTGATTTTTCATTATAATTGATAATTAGCTACCTCATCGGAACAAACCTTCACACCCTTGACATTGGAAAAACCTTTATTTCGCCTAAAATGACAATTTCTTTGTAAGTACTGGAAATATTTGAATTTGAAATATTTTATTTATATTATCACTTTTCCTTTACAACGAAGCCAAGTGCTTTTTTTTCTTCATCGCCCTGAGGAACCTCGCTTCGATCTCAGCGCGTGGAGCACCACAACAATCCTATGCATCAATCTTATTATAATCAGTAAGGCAGCACCTTTATTTTGTAAGTTCCCACAATAAGGGCCATCTCTAGAGAACCAGTTCTATGGACAGTTCTAAGTCAAATGGATCCGGAGTTTACGACTTATATAACCTTATAGTATAACCTTATAGTATAACCTTCCCAGATGAACAAAATTTGTTGGTATTTCAGGGTATCGATAAAATTTGAAAGTCCAAGACAAGAAAAACGGACAATTTAAATGTAGAATCAGTTAACAGTTGTAATAGACCTCATCGGCTTGGGTGTAATGTTTTCCCATTTCAGACCACGTGTCATTCTCTTGAGAATATGATTCTTGGTTTGAGTTGTATCCATATTCATATATCTTCTCATGCGCAACCGTTAAACAATGAAATGATACTCTGGGGAATGACACGTGGTCTGAAATGGGACAACCGATGAGGTCTATTGTTTTCTCATCGTGAGCAAATGTTTTGTTCTGATTTTCAAAGTGCACCAAGCGAAAAGTTTGTGGACATTATTGTATTTCCACCTACGTCAGACTTTCTTCGTAGCACGGGATACCTGTGTGAACAGTCCAATGACTGGTTTGCCATCTGCAGTCCTTGTCCTCAAGGAGAATACAAGCTTAGTGTGATAAACGAGTATGGCTGTAAGAAATGTCCTGCAGGTAAGCATTCGCGGCATATGGGAATCTAGGGTTGTGTAGTGATGGTGCACTGACACTGATCTCTCACCTCTCACCTCTGTAGTCTTGGCTTTGATTCCTGGATTCTACGGCAATAAAAGTTTTGGGTTTCTGCTTTGATTCAAGGGGTTTTAAAGGGTTCTCCGGGTTTTCTCTCTCAGCAGAACTCGAATTTTTCTTTCTTAGATGAGCCCAAAGGTATAGATCATCAAATAACATACCATACGTACTACTACTATACCGCTGCTTAAGTTTTGACTAGAAGTTAATTTATTGATTATGCGTCTAAGAACTTTAATGACTCTTAAAATTGAGTTGAGTTTCAACTGAGTTTATAAATGGACACGCCCCTCATTTATGATCAGTTTTTTTTTTATCTCAAATGGCTCAAAGTCCTTTCAGAAGTTAAAATGATTCATAGAGGGAGGTGCCGAGGTACCAATATTCCCGATATTTTCTCTCTGCATGATTCTTCGTTTCTTCGTATTCTTCGTTTTCGTGTTAAGTCAAAGTCAATAGACCTCTTTACCTTCGTATGCAAATTGCCCACTTCAGTCCACGTCATTCCCTTGAGAAATGTTCTTTTGTTAAAAATTTTATACATGAAAGAATCAACTCCCAAGAGTGGCATCACGTGGTCTGAAATGGGCACAACAAACAACGAAGGTAAAGAGGTCTATTGTGCAAGTTCTCCTAAGCTAGACATGCTGGTGGACCACACACTAAATCCCGACAACAAGTATACTTTATACCAATAAATATAGTCAGAGATACTGAATACTGGGCTTGATAAATGCCCTGATATCACTATACCTAAAAACCTTTGCCTGGTCTGATTGCTAGTTTATTTTTGTTATTAATTCAAAGGTGGTTTTTATCAAGACAATATTGCACATGTTGGCGAAATCGTTCATGGTCTTGGGTGCAAACAATGCCCCGCGGGGACCTTTGTTAGTATCGCCAATGCTCCTGGAAGAGTTGAATCTTCTTGCTCCGCATGTCCTATAGGTAAGAGCAACGCCTGCACTGGGGAATAACTATGTCCATGGCTGAAAATTAATGATTTCTAGTAAAGTTCGAAATTAGTCACAGTTGAAGAAGATGCAAATGAGGGAATGAAATGTGAAAGTTACAACCGCGATTCATGGTAATTTTAATTTCATATGCTGTAAAAGAACTGAATTTAAAATGCGCGTGCAACATAACGTTCTTTACACTATAAAAGGTCTGAGATCCGACCGAAACAACCGCACAATATATTTCTTAAGAAACTAAGCCAGAGATTTAAATTAAAGAGTCAAATTAAAGTTGACGGAATGAAATCTTGATTCTGCCGAAACAGGTCTTGTACAAATGTCAATTTTAAGTTTCGTGTTGTCTCTTAAAGCATCGTAAATTTTGATTTGCTTTAAAAGAGATTCATGTTAGAGGCAAACATCTAATGTTACAAGCACCACTGGTCACACTAGTATTTGTGTTGAAGTACCTTGTTTACTTGCACATTCTTTGTCATAAGCTCAATCTTTTATATGAACCTTCTTTTGAACAAAGGTACAAACCTCAAAAGGTTAGCTGGATTCAGAGCGTGTCTCTGTTTGGATAACTTTTATCGTTTGGATCGCTTTGGTGCTTGTAAAGAATGCTCGCTTGGCTATCAATGCACCAATGAGACGATTAACCTACATCCGGGGTTTTATTGGATATGGAGTCAAGAGTCCGAGAAGGAAAACTATCTGACATTTGCTGAAAAACTACAAACGGAAAATAAAGACCATGACTTAGATTGGAGATCATTCAATGGAACTCTGCCATCTGCTTATGTCTGTCCTTTTCCAAGTTCATGCAAGGCAAGTGAAAAAAAATCCCATCGTACCTTGTTCTTGATATCAAGGCCGAGTGGGACGTGCACTCTTCGATTGTCGATTGTAAACTCACTGTTTCGTGTACCACGTTCCAGGATTTTGAGGTGACCGAAATCACCTTGATACTGCATCTTGATACTGCAATTGCTTAAGTTTTCTTCTTTCAGTTCAGTATATATTTCTTGCGTGTACTGATTTCTGATTTCGTATTCACAGGGAGGATTTGACGTTAACTGTTCCTATGGTTACGAGGGAATTCTTTGTGCTCTCTGCTCTAAAGGTTTCTATCAAACGTATTCTGGCTGTAACAAGTGCCCATCTTTGTTAGTGATCGTGTTTCAAATCACGGCCGTCTTCATCATTCTGGCAATCATTACCTTTGTGATCGTTAAAGACAAAAAAGCAAGAAGTGAACGCTCTGCGACAGATACAATCTTCAGCAGTCTTAAGATAGTCATTGGTTTTTATCAAGTTACAAGTGGTACACTACGAGCTTACTCGTACATCCAGTGGCCTGCAGCATTAACGAAGTTGATGAAGTTTGCTGATATAGTGCAGCTGAACATCTTCAAACTCGTTCCAATCGAATGTCTGTCTCACTCCATCAAGATTACACCGTACGTTGGTCTTGTGACGTATGTATCTCTAGACGCACTGGTCATATTAATAGCCTTGGGGTACCTGTATGCGAGGAAAGTCTTCCTCAAAATGAAGAAAGTCAACCAGGAAGAAATGAAGAAAAACCTTTTCACCTGTAAAGCCAACTGTTATCGTGCTGTGTTTCTTTTCCTGTTTGTTACCTACCCAGCAACATGTGAGAAGGTGTTCCAAGTTCTTCCCTTTGGGTGTGCTGAGGTCTGTGACAACCAACAAACATGTAACTGGTACCTACGATCAGATTACTCTGTCCAGTGCTACACATCAGTCTACAACAAGTACGTCATCTTGGCCTACTTTGCTCTGGTCATCCCAGTCGTGTTTCCACTTGTCACTGTTATCATGCTGTGGAAGTACTGTAGAAACGAAGATGACGTTCAAGTTGGGCAGAAGAAAACTAATATTAACCTCGCAGGCACCAGGAAACCAAAGTGGAGTTCAATCAAAAAGTACTTCAAGAAGAATCGAAACGAGATTTCGTTAGGTATGAGGTTTATCTACGAAAACTACAGCGAAGACTGCTGGTATTGGGAAGTTATCGAACTAGTCCGAAAGGTTCTTTTGACGTCTGTGTTAATTTATTCTGGTCAAAATGGTCGCTTCTTCCTTGGAGTAGCAGCATGTTTTTCTGGTATATATGCCGTCTTCTTTGCCAATTCTAAACCAGTTCCATACCTGTTTGAACACTGGCTTCATCTCGGGTCTCTGCTTGCGACAATGGCTAACCAGTCGATGGCACTGTTGTTGAAAATCCCAGAAGAAAGTCTGTCATCATTGGTTAGCGTGGAAGATGACACCTTCGGTTTGTCTTTGATGCTGGTGTTTGTAAATGTTTTCGTTCTTGTCATGGTTGCAGGTAAGGATTCAGAGAAATAAATATTTATAGTGCATTGACCAATAATTGTATGTCAAGAATGACGTTGGATGATCTAGGGCGTTAGTAATGACCGAATTACTCAGTACAATATTTGCCCCAATTCCGAAGACGTGTCTTTCCATCGAGAACGATCATTTCTTTGTTTGTGAATATCAGTTGAAAATGTATGATAATGTAAGATAATACTACTCAAACTAAAGAATAAAAAGAAATGCCTGAACTGATATAACATAAAATATATAATATAATATATAATAATAATAATAATAATAATAACAATAATAACAATAATAATAATAATAATAATAATAATAATAATAATAATAATACGTTGACCCTTAATTTTTTTCTTGCAGTTCGTTATTTCTATGGAATATTCCTTTCACTCAAAGCATTCAGAAAAAACCCAAAGTGCAGCGTTGACTGTATCATGACGATACTCCAAGTCGTAACCATTGGCGATGGACAAGAACGTCCAGTGTCCACTAAAAAAGACAAACACCGTCAGCGAAAAACCGAACTACAAAACACCTTGCATGATAACCAAGGTTACAAAACGTCCAAATAAGAATTTCGGAAGTTGTTCTCCCCAAACAAGGAACTCTTAGATACTGTACAGGAAAATACAATATTTAGAGGGGAAATAATTTTTTCGTAGTTTTTAGTTATTCTTTTTTGGATGGAGTGGGCAACCACTGCTATTCTTTTCCATGCATGTTTCTGTTCTGAAGGTAGTAATACACGATCAGATAGTAGCTGCAGTCAAGTATCTTTCTGAAATTACTAAACATCAAGAAGGTGCTTTCGGTTTAGGTATTCTAAATTTTGATGATGTTTTTGGATTTACAAAAGTTAGGTCTACTAGAGCTAATCATTCCTATAAACTAAAAGTTTATGTTAAAGCAGCTAAATTTAACTGCTACAAATTTTCCTTTTTTTTTGTAAGAGTTGTTAGCATGTGGAACAACCTACCTAAAGAAATTGTTGAAGCCGATGGGTTTAGATATTATTTAAGCAGAAATTGAAGTCTCACTTAGGCGTATAGTGTTTCCTAAATACTTCGTCAAAGACATTTAGATACTCACACTCATACCAGTATACATCAATCAGTATATATTTATGTATTCATATTCCATTTATAATGGATTTTCGCTAATTACGTTGCTTAGGGATTGTTTCTTTAGTTGTTTCTTTAGTTGTTTTGCCGTTTTTCTGGGGAGTTTTTACATAGGATTAACCTCATAACTTCCTTTCAAGTCGCCTATTATTCAGCTTTGTTGTTTCATTTGTATTGCTTTTGCTCGTCCTTGCTCTTAGTTTTACTAGTTGTTAATATTTCATTTGCGATTTGAATAAACTATGTATGTATGTATTATACATTTGCAGGACGAAAAAATATACAATATCAAGATCCTTTCTTTAGCCCACCAACCCTTCATGAGTAAACAGCAAGACCCTATTACACCTAATCAGAACTGCACAATAGTTTACGATAGTTTATTGACATGCATGCATGCATAATCATTGACACTCTTCTGGGGATTTCCTCTAGCCATAGCCTAAATTAGTGGTAAATTAATTTGTCCTTATATTGCCAAGGATAACCATGTCGCCTGGAATATAAACCTCGGTAAAATGGAAGGCATTTCTGTTGGGGAAGACGACTTGAGTAATGGCAAATACCGATATACTGCGAAAGTTGAAGCTTAGGCCATTCATGTAGAGATTTACTTTAGAAGTGATCACGTCTTTAGAAAAACCGTAATCCCAGCTGGTGAAAAAACGTAGGTACCAAGGAGTTTCCTGACTGCTTACTGAGGCAGATCCTTCCTCTGTGTAGGTTATCGTTAGGTCACTGTCAATCCTTGGAGTGAAATACTTCAAGTATGACGTAGAAAAGGTTGCTGTGTCCCATACGACCTTTTCGGGGGGAGGAGAGCTGCGTCCTCCAATCCCTTGTGTTTTAAGATACGGAATACTAACGTCGAAGTTGCTGTTTACCCAATGCACTTGAATTTTTCGACCCTTGTTGATGGATTGAGCTTTGAGGGTGTGTCCAGGAATTCTGAAGTCAACATAGGCCGATTTAGGGCTTCTGTCGAAACGTATATAAATTTGGGATATTGTATAACTTGCTCCGCTCTCGCCCACGACATATACTGACTTCTGAGATTCACTTCCTGATTTTCCTGGAAGAACTTTGGTACGTACGTTGAAATGGAAATGGTCTTTAATGTCTTTCTTGATAATGTCGAAGATGACTCTATTACTGATGAACAAGGCAGCTTCAAAACCTGTGGGGATGATTTGCTGGTCGATTGACAATGGGTCGTTAAAGTCCTTTTTGGTATTTTGGTTGAGAGTTGATTCAGATGAACATGTTCTAAAAAAGATAAACAGCGTTCCGAGGCTAGGGTTTTCTATTGTTCCAAAACCTCCTGTAGCCAGGTAGAAGTTTTTAGGTACAAGGCTTACTGGTGTTAGTTGATCCTCATAGGTAATTCTTGCCACTTCAAAATCTTTTGATTTCAGCTTCTTGTTAAAGAAGATATTAATTTCGTTTACGGAGGTCGTTTTAATATGATCATTTGTAAAATCCAGGTTTAGAACCTCGAAAACTCCGTCACTTAAATCAAGAACCACTCTACAGTCTTCTGTCAAAGACCCACGTATTTTGCTTAAGTACATCGAGCCATGAACCTCTGTATCATCGGACACTGGAACAGTGTTGTTTCGGTTACTACTATAACCAGGTGCCGAGTCCCAAAACTCAATAATCGCACTCTTTATTTTGATATTCAATGTTGCTTTGTTTTGATTGTTTGGAATGAACTGGATCTTTGGTGGGCCAACGTCTAAGATGAGTCGGGTTTCAGATTTGAAATTTCCTGATTCATAGGAAAAAGTTCTTTCTGTTACGATACGTCGGACAAATCCAGCATTGGTTTGATCGTCATATTGCTTTTGCCAAAGCTCATTTACACGTTTGGCGTTTACTGCCATTATGGCGTCCCATTCACGAACTAATGACCGACCATCCATTTTACCAAGCAGTTCCTCCTTACTACCCCGAACATCATCTGACAGCTTTCTGTGGACAGATCGATCATCTGAGCTTAATGGAGGAGGATGAAATATGACTCTGACGTAAAACCTAATTCTAAGAGTAGTAAGAGCCGTGGTGAACCGGATATTTTTATTGGTAGAAACCTTTGGTATACGAAACACCCAGTCATCAAATGGCGTGATTCTTATGAATTTATCTGAAAATTCTTGCGATGGATTTCCAATGGTCTCTCCAGTTTTTATATCATACACAGTGCGATATTCTGTTGGAAAGGTCGAATAGCTTCTTGGATTACGATCGAGGTCTCTGTCTTGGAATGATTCCCCAGACGCCGTGGATTGAATGTAGGCGGTGTTATCTGCTGACTTTGAAATATAGTCTGTACGCACTTCCATTCTTAGAACGCGAACACGCACGTACTCGTGGAACGGAAGAGAACTGAGTGGAATGGAAACTTTGAATCCATCCTTGGATAGCAAATCTTTGACAGGAACATTAGAAATATTGTATTCAATGGGTTTCTTGAGATCTTTAGGAAGGGATGGAAAGTTTTCTAACGCTGAAATGGATGATTGTACCTGGTTAGTAGCTGCCCGCTGAATGGCCATGGTGTCGAATCGTTCTATCAAAGTGGCCTTTTGAAGGTAGTGGTATTGCAATGCAGCGTCCATGACTGCAAACGTTTGAACAAGCTGTGAACGCACTTGGTTCTCTTTCATTTTGATGATATTACCAAGTTCGAAGAGATCGGTAGTTTTGGCATCATTGTCAGAGAGGTCATTTTGATTCAATTTGGTCTTGAGTTCTCGAAGGCGATCGCTCTGTCTTTTGGCCAGATCTCTTTCCATTTCGATTTGGATCTGTTTGTACTTGATGTTGGCGATGTTTGCAACGATACTGATATATTTTCTACCTCTTGACGATAACCGTTTTGAAGCACGTTGATATTCAAGAGCCTCTCCAGCCACAGCTTCAGGGAGAAAGCTCTCCGTACTCAAGTACGAGCCAACGTCCGTGTCGAAGTCCTCCCATTCCAGTTCGGTAGGGAAAGTGTCTACATCAATCTGTATATTCGGCATGTTTTCCAGAGCTCTGTTAATTGTGCCGATATCATTCCTCGTGTTAATACCAAGATCGTACAGCTTGTTCACTTGCTCAATAATCGTCATAGCATTGTTCACCTTTTCTGCAACTCTGGCAATACCTTGAATGTCACCGGCAATGTGTGTCAAGCCAACCCCTCCAGTGAACAAGGACCCGACAACCTGAACAACAGTGAATACTGCTGATACCATTTGTTCGTTTTGATATTTATCCAATGCTTTTCTGAGGTCTTTAGCAGCAGTTTTCATTTCGCCTTGTATTTTGATGATCTCGTTCATTATAGCGTCTGCTTTTCCTTGTTCTCGATCTATGCGATCTTTCTCCAAATCGTGCAATTGTTGTTGGGTGTCAGCAATGTCATCTTGATACTTTGCATTAACTCCAGTCTGTTCGATCAAGAATGAACCAATGCTTTTAACGTTTTTGTTTAGCTCTTTAAGGGATTTTGTCACAGTTTCCAATTGCCTGCGCCGATTTATTTCTCTGGTTACTTCTCGAAATTTCGTCTCGTAATTAGAAACAGTGGTTAACATTTTTTCGTACAGCTCTTTATACTCAGGGAAGGTCAGTCTGGGAACGATGACCCTTGATTTGGCGTATTCTGTTAACTGTGTCTTGCTTATCAACAATGCACGGCCGAGTATCATCTCCAGATCAGCTGATAAATAAGTCGAATTATCGGCACTTTTGATGAGGGTCTCTGTAATCCACTCCAGAGTTTTTCTTGCTTTGTTGAGGGACTCTTTACTTGTGTGTACAGTGAGAATGGTTTGAACACTTGCCACAGCTAACTCAAAGCTGTTTACTAAACTTCCTCGAAGCCAGCTTCCTTCAATTGACTTTTCTTTAGTTTCGTACAATTCAGGCACCGTCTGTCTGTTTGGGTACAAAAGCTTTTTACTGTTATCTATCTTCACTGTGTACAGGTCTTGCAAGTCTGTGTCTCTCACAGTTTCGTAGACAAGTTTATTGGCGTAAGTGTGGTGTGTACCCTGATTGGCTTGGCTCACCTTCAAGATTCCACGAAACTCTTTTGCAATGATTTTTAGGACAGGATCGGATTTCCCATGGGATCCAACAATGATCTCGGGAACATTATTAACAGAGGAAAGCGATACGAACTCTCTGCACACAAGATATATTGTCTTCGATGCGGGTAGTTTCAACTTGGCAGTTTGGCTGATTTCCAAAACATCTGCAAAGATGAACAAATGGGTGACGTATTCTGGATCTAAAACGAAGAAATCGTCCAACCTGAAGGTCATACGGGTTATGGCGACGTAGTTGGTGGCAGTAGAGGTGACAAGATCAGGATTAAAGCTGTCATAGACATCTTGAACACGAGCTTCAGGTATTTCAGGAAAGTTTGGGGAGCTTGCTTGTCCAAATTTCTGGAAAATTGTAGCGGCCAAAACATCATCCCACTTTGACTTTGAAGAGGAACCTGGCTGTAAGAGTGTGTTGACGATCGGCTTGACGAAAATCTTCAAAGGAAGAACGTTCTTAAGATTATCCAACATTGTAAAGCCATTTGGTGTTGCAGCAAACATAAAGATACTTTCATCGACCAAGTAGACGTCGTCCTTTAACTTGGGTCGGAGGCTGTCCAATGCTGAATTGCCACTTGCAGACAAAATTCTTCCAGCTTCTCGACAATATCCAGTGTCTTCTTGATTTGTTTTCTGCGTAAACAATCGAAAAGAAAAGCCCACAGGACCAAAGTTACTAATAGGATCATCGAAATTAAAATGTCTCAGAATGACCTCTGCTTTATCTTTGTCGTAGACGAAAACCTGGTAAATCATGTCACCCATCTCGTACCCGGAAACGTAATGTGTACCATATTCTGAAAACAAATTGGTTATCTGGTCGCTTGTTGACTTAGAAGAGAAGGCGGATGTCGTAAGATCTGAGAAATCAGCAGAGGTAACTGTTGTGGTAGTCAACTTCTTCCAGTAACGTGCCAAGACGTAGGATTTGCCCACCATATTTTCAGGCGATATTCCGAGGAGAGTAGCGTAGGTCTCTTTTGTACCTGTTGACGTGTCCCCTAAACTTGGTTGGTCGGTGAATGGCGCCGCATCTCGATTCTCGTTCTCAAATACCCAAATGGAGAAAAAGGTTTTGATCAAATCTTTGTCATCTGGATGGTACGTCAGTTGGATGAAGCTACCAAAAGACGGATCGTCGTTTTGGACGGTGTCATGCTGGATGTTTTTGAAGAGCTTGGTCTTTTTCACTGGATAAAATACTGAATTGAAATCTCCTTCAACAGGGAGGACGGGCTTTAGGCCATGGAGGATGCTGAACGGACGGCCAAGCTGATCATGATTGGCTGTGAAGTCAAAACAAAACCAAAATATATATATATATGTAAGATAGAGTTTTGAAAACACGTGACTATGGATTGGATGGTATGAAAACGTTAACCGATGAAACCTAGTGAAGCAATTTTTTGAACGGTTTTTTCGATCGAGGAAATGTTTATATCCTACCCACAACTCCTTGCGCTACTGACAGGGAAACAAAGAGAAGCCAAAAAACCATTGTTGAGGTAAAACCCAAAAGCAGTGACGACCTGTAAAAATGAGAGTAAAATTGGTTCAATTGGAGAATCAACGTAGGAGTGAGTACAGTATTGTTTTATTTTTAAGAAAATTAGCAAAAGAAGAGAAAAAGAAAAAGAAGGAAGGAAGAAAGAAAGACATTAAAATGATACTCAATTTAATGTAAAGTTTATTTAAATACACCATTTTCGAGATGCGCGAGCGCTTTCCAAAATATCGCATGCGCAGGCACAGACATGAAAAAGAGACATTTTCGGGCAAGATCACGCGCGCTATTGACTCTGCCCGAAATATTCAATAAGAAGCGACAAACGTGTACTGCCCGGCTGTTAGATGAGTGCAGGTGACAGGTGCAGGTGACAGTGCAGGTTATTTTCTTATGGGCAATCTCACCTGCACCACCAGTCAGGGGTTTACAGGGGGAGCCCAATTTAAATAAAAGTTAAAAGGCGACAATAAAATCGAAAATTTCGACTGTTCAATCGGAGAATCAACTTAGAAGTAAGTGTTCTTTTATATCAAAAAAAAGTTAAAAATAAGGTCTAACAAGAGACGAAACTAGTTCCTTAAAAAAGTTTAAAAGTTTGACATATGTTTATCAATGAAAAATCTATATTTCTTTTTTTTATGTCTATAACAACTTATTTAATTTTTTTATTCTTGTTCTAAATAAAATCACGATTCCCTGATTTATTTGATGTCAATATCATTAACTATGTATCGTAATTGACATTCCAATATCCTTTTAAAAGAATGGATAATGATGCACGGGAGTGTCACTAATCAGTAATAAAATAATTGATCCACCTGCAACTGACTGACTACCGTTCAAGACGAGTCTCAGTCGTCTTTCACTGAACCAAAATTCAGATATAAATAGTTAAACAGAGAAGAATTGAAACCTTTAAACTGTTTTTCTTCTTCTACTTTGACCTCATAAAAATTAGAATTTTAATATTATACGAATGTCCGAGATTATTCAGTGATCATAATAATCATGATTTTGAATTCTGAATTTAAAAAAATTAAAAAAAAGCTTCACTATAAAAATCCCCCTACTGAAATATTCCAGCAAGTATTTTGAATGACCCTGAAACCTGTTTTTAAACATTTGCTTTCTTTTTAATTGGAAAAGGTTTCTAGGTTGGAAGCAAAAAACTGAGGCCATAAACACGCCGGCCTACTTTTAAACAAATGTAAAGCTAGATTAAAATCTTTCAAGCATTTTCCCAGCTAAACTAAAGGGCCAGATTGAAAAAAAGACAAATTTGTTTAATAGCCCTAGTAAAGATTGATTGATTGATTGAATAATTCGAACTGAAAAAATTCTCAGATCAGAAAACAATTGTAGGTTGTTTTTCTTCCTATGTTGTTGATTTTTTCCGAGTTTCTGCAAGTTCTTGCATGCTTGTTTTTTAAACTTTCTATGAAATATGATGTCAGTAATGAAGCAAGAGTGATGACGTCGTCACACATATCAAAAAATAATCCATTTAACAAATTGGTTTTATCATGAGCTTAAAACATTACAAAAACCGCTTAGGCAATTTTAAATCCTTTCCTTAGCAACTGTGGCTGGTAAATTGGTAAGTCCCCCCTTAAGGTGGCTGCCTACTATAGAAAAATGAAGCTACTGCGCACGCTTCTATGCAATTACAATAGACGCCATGAAGCAGGCAATATGACGCCACTGTGCGAGCGCTCGAATAACCTCCAAACTTTTATTGAAGAACCATACACGTTTTGAACTTCAACAGGGCAAAACCCTCAAATTTTGCACGGGACTACAATTTTTTTTGCGGGTTTCAAAAAGAGAATATTAAAAAGAAACTTTTGACAAAGTTTGAAAAAAATGAGTTGGGTCTTACTTATAGAAAAAGCGGTTAGCGTACATTTTTTTTGAACCCGTTTCAGACAAAATTGCCAAGGGCAAGCCGAATAACAAAAATATTTTTGACAATATTTTGCATTTTTTTCGTAGATAATTGGTTTTCGGTTCTTTTTCTTCAAAACATTGTCGATATGCTCGGGACACTTCTTTTTTCTTTCCAGCTTTGAATTCAGCTTTAAATTTGAGTTTAAAAAAATGTGATTTAAAAACTATTTCATGGGTTTGTTCTATAGTAGGCAGCCACCTTCAGCAATTTGCACTAATTTATGCCAACTCTAAGTTTTTGATTTCTTCAAAAGTAATATCCTACAAAGGAATTATCTTACTATATATTTTTCCCATCATTATTCTGATATCATTAGCACCATTATAATGCTATTTTTAGTTATCTTACCTTAAGAGAAGTGACCTCTTCTCACAACCGATGCCACTGTAAAACTGACTAGATGCTTTATCAGATCAATCTCATTAAAGAGACTGGCTGTTTTACAAGTCAAACTTAAGTAATAATTAATAATTGGATTTGAATTATCTTTTAGGTTTTTGTTTCAAGACATTTGACAGTTTGAAGTTTACTGACAACAAATTTAATGATCCCCTTCTGGTATTCTGGTATCTTGTTTATTTTGGTCCAAGACATCATTTTGCATTAATGAATCACAGCTCTTTTGTGTTGTATTCTAATGAAATCCATGAAATCCTAGTTTTTTTTTGTAAAAAAAAAAAAAAAAAAAAAATTATCAATGAATATAGATTCTTGGACGAATACAAATTCTTGAATGAATATAGATTCTTGAATGAATATAGATTTTTGAATGAATATAGATTCTTGAATGAATATGGATTATTGAATGAATATAGATTCTTGAATGAATATAGATTCTTGAATGAATATAGATTCTTGAATGAATATAGATTCTTGAATGAATATAGATTCTTGAATGAATATAGATTTTTGAATGAATATAGATTCTTGAATTAATATGGATTATTGAATGAATATAGATTCTTGAATGAATAAAGATTCTTGAATGAATATAGATTTTTGAATGAATATAGATTCTTGAATTAATATGGATTATTGAATGAATATAGATTCTTGAATGAATATAGATTCTTGAATGAATATAGATTCTTGAATGAATATAGATTCTTGAATGAATATAGATTCTTGAATGAATTAACAGTAGCATGAACTAAGTTGAATGCCAACAGTTCTTGAGTTTGTCAATGTAAAATCATAAACACAAATATAGTGATTAAATTTGAAGTAATTTATTCTTGAATCAATACAAGAACTTGAATATGAACAAATTATCTATTGAATTTGAATAAATATAGACGTCTTGAATTTTGCACCATTCCATCAACCATAGGTGAGAGGTGGGGCACAAGCAGCACACACCATCTAGCAAGCATACACAATTCACTACACACTAAAACACAATCAAACAATGCTCATTAAAAATACTTTATTGATTCGTATATGCAATAATATTTATGTAAGGAATGAATTAGAATGAATTAGAAGAAGTCCTAAATAGCAAAAACGTTTTTGACAATTCTGTCAATGAAAAATAAGGTAGCCTAGTATATATAGTTAACTCACGCATTATATAAATAATTCAAATATATTCAGTAGTTATTATATCATCACATATTCCTTGGAAGACACCCCACTGTACGTATGACGTATGGTCTAATCGAGGGGAGGTCTGCGCATGCCCGTACTGTTTGCAAAGTACTCAAAGTGCAACTGTTGTCTATTGTGCTAAATTTGACTTTAAATTTGAAGAATTTAACTACAATGCACTGCGCGCTGAAAACAATGCAATCCGCCATTTTCTCTGCCAGGCAGAGTTCTACCAACTGAGAAAACTTAAAGTCAGTTTTCTCTAGTGTCTACAATGCCATTCCCTATTTTGTCCTGGTCTGGTATGTATCATTTTGATCAATATTAAAATACGTTAATATACGTTATTTTGTGATTTGCCACAACGTTTTGGTCGCATTTGTGTATTTGCTACAAGCAAGCTTGTGGACTATTATAAATCCTGGATTTTGATTAGCATCTATTTTCAGGCTACTATAGGTCAACTATAGGTCTATTAGTAATAAACACTTGTAGGAGGAAATCAACAATTGGAATTGCCCCAATTTTTTCAAGTTTTAGACAATTTTTCCGATGTTTTTATTATTTTCTTCAATTTTTTGTTTTCAACATACGTAAACAACTAGACTCCGTTACCTTCTACTATGTGCTACGAAGCAAATATTTCGTGGTGTACATTTTTTTTTTAGGGGGTAATGTTTTTAGCAATTTGGATTACCAGTAAATCCGCAAAACCAAATGCTATACGGACAATCATAATTCAGTCAGATTCTTAAGTATTGTTAAAATAAATCATCAACGCTGCAATTACTCTAACAAGAGTATGACGAGAAACAATTTCGGGAATTTCAGTCTAAAATCCCATATAACATCGCCGTTTATACTTGGAATTATGCGGCTTAAGACAAAGCAGCACTAACATCTAGCAAATTGCGAGTAGTTACTTTTTTCGTATTACAATTTGTCTCCACTTGGAGAAAGATATTCACACTTTTATAGTTAGAAAACAAGAAACAAATTATGAACAAGTGTACGTCTGTAGGCAAGTGTGCAAAAAAGTTCGAGCCCTGATAATTTCTCCCTAAAATACCAGTGATCGTTTAAATATTTCACTGCTTTTTGATTTTTCGATGCAATAACACGAGTTTGCTTCCAGTATCAAAAAGCTCTTTAAATACAAAATTTCACGGTAACATTCAAATATACTTTTCAAGATGATAATTACAGATGAATTCAATATGATTACTATATTGCAATGCGTTATAAAATTAAATATTAATTTTTGAGGATACCATTAGCGCAGCATAGCATCGAAAAGACCATAAATAATAAACAGCTTAGAATGATACAAAATTAGCAAGACGCAGAAAATCGAAATTTCACTTATTATGAGCGGCCATTTTGAAAAATGACCAGGCCTTCGTGTTAGCGGCCATCTTAAAAAGTGACCAGGCCTTTATGTTAGCAGCCATTTTGAAAAGTAACCAGGCATTTATATTAGCAGCCATTTTGAAAAATGACTAGGCCTTCGTGTTAGCGGCCATTTTAAAAAGTAACCAGGCCATTATGTTAGCAGCCATTTTGAAAAGTAACCAGGCAATCGTGTTAGTGGCCATTTTGAAAAGTAAACAGGTATTCGTATTTGCGGCTATTTTGAAAATTGACTGCAGTAATTCTTCGGCTTGAAAAATATTTAAAATCACAGTGTAGAAGGAAGCGACTAGCGCTTGTGATTCACAAGACTGAGCGACCAAGCCGACATAGATACCTCAAATACAAATACTACAACCAACATGGTAAAGCTTGTTTCCTGTTTCAGATCCAGTGTTCTTTGATCTGCCAAAATAAGCGATAGTCCTACAAGTTCCTACAAGTTCTATATAGACATATTGCTATTTAAGAAACAAGGTTGAAGGGGCGAACAGCTATCGGTGATTGCACGACCGAAAAGGAACTGTGGAACAATAATAATTTCTTCATATTCATACCCACACAATTCCTGCAACATTCAACGAAGACCTTAGATGGTAAGTAGTATGGCTCGTTCATCTTGTGAATTTTCTATTGGAAAAATTTCATTTTAATTGGTTATTTTACTTCACCAATCGCCGTTCGCCCCTTGAATTAGTGAATAATATGTAACCGGTAGACTACATCTGAAGAAAATGGTCACTGATTTGCAATTATTATTCTAATATGTACCTAATTATTTTCTGTTGTATTAGTTATCGCTTGTAGCGGCCAGTCTTATCTAACTTCAGTATTTTTGCCAGGCGTTGTTTGGTAGTTGAAACAGATTTGTGGCGTCCACGCTTGGAAGGGCCTGCTTGACTTGCGTTAGCTAATGGGGAAACAATGAGATTTTAGTTCAATGAATAGGTTGTTATCATAAATGAGAGCACAATGGAATAAAATGGAAAAAAGCGAAGCCTTCGCCTTCCTGCCGGGTGGGTGGGTGGGTGGGTGGGAGGGAGGAAAGAAAAAGGACGAGGAAGAAGAGAAAGCATGCATACATGCATACTTTTTGCCAAAATAACAAAATAATTACCTTGCGAAGTGGAAGGCCCTTGTCCTTGTGTGCTAGCAGCACTTGCACTACTCGCACTAGCTGGAAGATGTGATGTGGAGGATTGAGAACTATTCGAATGTAACTGGCTTGGGAACTCCGTTGGACTTGTAATAGGCGATGAATGATTGGTAGACTACGATGAGAAAGTAAAAAGTAATTAAATAGTTACTAGTAGCACACACAATGTGTACACTTAGAGCAGATTCCTTATCCCCCTTCACTGCCCAGCAAATCCTTTCAATTACAGCTTAAAAAAAAAAAAAAAAATTAGGGGGAGGGGGATATGCCGGGCTGGACAGTCGTGTCTTTCGCCTTTGGCACACAGATATATTCGCATACGTCCGAATGAATTCAAAATCCTAGACCCATCTCCTCGCCCTCTACTCGACTAATGGTTTCAAATACTAAGTGATTATTATTTCAGTACCTTCTCATTTTCACTTGGTAGTGGTGCATTTAATAATGACGGTGCTTTGTCTAAACTGATACTCAATCTCGCCGATGTTCGTTGAGGACGCACCTCTTTACTGGGAGACTTGACAACCTTGCCTGATGAAAAATACGACATCAGTCAACATTAAGTCACAGCGGTGGGAAGGGGAGAGACCATGGGAAGAGATCTCCAGTCATCATTTTCCATGTATTAGGTTCGAGACACGAGAAGAGTGCTGTCTGAATCAGTTGTTATTCCAGTTTCGCACAGTGTTGCAAGCCCTGCTGAACTTAGCAGTCTTAACTGTACCAATATAGATTTGCTGAACCAATCTGATTCAGGTTGACTAAAATGCGCTTGTTTGGACCAACGTAATTCATTATTGAGTTTGGCACATGAGTGGAGCTGCGTCTGGAATACACAGCTATTTCAAAAAGGGTTGGTAAAGGTTTTGTTGCATGTTGCATGTTGCATGTTGCATGTTGCATGTTGCATGTTGCATGTTGCATGTTGCATGTTGCATGTTGCATGTTGCATGTTGCATCTTGCATCTTGCTTACCAAGCTTGAACTGTATTATATTCATAAGTAAATAATGTCAGCACAGAAGAAAATATGCTGGAAAAACCTGCAGACAAAATTTCGGGCTTTGTATGAAACATGCAACAAGCAACAAAACCTTTGCAAACCTTTTTGAAATAGCCGTATATCCCGAATTCCTAGCCCCAGGAGTGACACTTATTAATTAGGTTTTTTCCTGACTCACTCCTAGGCCCATAGTTTTACGCTGATAGGAACATTCAAAAACTTTACAGATTCGAAATATTTACTTTTTGGATTCCATGTTGCATCCACTTTTTCACTTTTCTTCTTTTTCATTCCCGGTTTCCAATTGCTTTTCTCTTCGTCAACCATTTCAGAAAGCGGAGGATAAGCTGTGGGGAAAATGGTTTGAGCAATTACAGTCACGAATAACATTAAGAAGGGCTTTCTAATTGTTTGTATGGATTATCCATCAACAGCATAGCTAAGGGGACCTTTTTACACTGGGCTTAATGTTTTCCCATTTCAAACTTTTTAGGACGTTAGGAATAAGTTCTCTTATTTGAGTTGTATCCATATTGAGTGATGTATCCCCTCTCAAGTGTTACTAGAAAAAGTATCATACTCAAGGGAGAGACATGTAGTCTGATATGGAAAGCGTTCTGCCCAAAGTAAAAGGGTCCTGTTAAAGTGTGGTGCAAAGATATTTAAAAAAAAAGTAGTCTCGTGAACACTATATTCTGATCATTTTGCGCAAGCCCTAAAAATTGGACATGGTTAACCGGTAAAAAAGAGTTTTATTTATGAATTTCTCCTGCTGACACAAAAATAATTGGTATCATCATCAAAATGCTTACCAAATTTTTTATCTTTAAAATAATCCGAGTCTCCAAACCCCAAATCGTCCTCACTGCCCTCCTCTTCACTGTCACTGTATGATCTCTTGGAGTTAAGTTTTGATTTCTCCATGCTCCGTGTTGCTTTAGGTGCTGCTTTGTTTGTTGGGTGTGAATCGCTTGGATTCTGCATAATTGAATCTTTGAAACTACTGAAGCCAAACAGTAGAGTCTTGGCTGCTTCTATCTCAGCCCTGTTGAATAAAAAGCAGTAGGATTATTTCAAACTTGGTATAATGTATATATATTGAACATTGATAAGCGAATAATATATATATATATCTGGATGTGTCTATTCTGACGGTAAAGTGCTCAATACATTGACATGTAGAGCGTTATAGATTATGGATTGTAGATAGATCAGAGACAAGACATAACTTTTGCTGTTACTCGGAGTTTCACGCTTACGCGATCTTCAGACAGTCTTTAAAGACTTTCAGATTAAAGACTGTCTGAAGATCGCGTAAGCGTGAAACTCCGAGTAACAGCAAAAGTTATGTCTTGTCTCTGATCTATCTACAATCCATAATCTATATATATATATATATATATATATTGATAAGTGAATAATTAAGTGGATATGTGACAAACAGACAAACATGCAAGAACACAAGAATGTAGGAAAATAACAAACAGAAAGAAGAAATAAAGGAAGAAAGGATTGAAGGTATTACAAAGCTAGAGAAAAAGATGAACGAAAAGGCTAAGCAAGGCAAGGCAAGGCAAGGCAAGGCAAGGCAAGGCAAGGCAAGGCAAGGCAAGGCAAGGCAAGGCAAGGCAAGGCAAGGCAAGGCAAGGCAAGGCAAGGCAAGGCAAGGCAAGGCAAGGCAAGGCAAGGCAAGGCAAGGCAAGGCAAGGCAAGGCAAGGCAAGGCAAGGCAAGGCAAGGCAAGGCAAGGCAAGGCAAGGCAAGGCAAGGCAAGGCAAGGCAAGGCAAGGCAAGGCAAGGCAAGGCAAGGCAAGGCAAGGCAAGGCAAGGCAAGGCAAGGCAAGGCAAGGCAAGGCAAGGCAAGGCAAGGCAAGGCAAGGCAAGGCAAGGCAAGGCAAGGCAAGGCAAGGCAAGGCAAGGCAAGGCAAGGCAAGGCAAGGCAAGGCAAGGCAAGGCAAGGCAAGGCAAGGCAAGGCAAGGCAAGGCAAGGCAAGGCAAGGCAAGGCAAGGCAAGGCAAGGCAAGGCAAGGCAAGGCAAGGCAAGGCAAGGCAAGGCAAGGCAAGGCAAGGCAAGGCAAGGCAAGGCAAGGCAAGGCAAGGCAAGGCAAGGCAAGGCAAGGCAAGGCAAGGGGGTAATAGCAATAGATGGGAAGCAGTTCATACTTGAAATCCCTGTCCTTGGATTCCAGCTCAGCAACAGGCTGTGGTAATCGTGCTTCTGTGCTGGTACTGTGAAGTCCTTGTGTTGTCTCTAATCTACCGGATGTGTTCATTAACTGGGGTGTTCCACCCAAACTAAACCCAAGCTCATCATCAGAGAAATCTAAGTCACTGTCATTGGGCAGGATTTGGTTATCCTGTGTAGCCGAGAAACCAGCTGAACTCACTGCAAAGAAAAATCAAATCAAATTTTATTGAACCGTGAAACAACTTCTGGGCTGATGAAAGTCACAAATGGAACCCTAAAACAACCTCTGGGCAAGGCTAACTCACAGATCAGACCCTGAAACAACCTCTGGGCTGATCTAAGTCAGGGCATGGCTAACTCACAGATTGAACCCTGAAACAACCTCTGGGCTGATCTAAGTCAGGGCATGCCCACTAACTCACTTGGAGAACCTGGAGAAAAACCCTCATGGAATCAAGGGAGAGAACTAACAATGAAACTCTTCTCACATTTGATGCTGAGTCCAAGAATCAAACCTGAGAGCTAGAGGTGAGAGGCCATTGCACTAGCACTTTGCCACCCCTTGTTCCATTATCACATGAAATATTGACTTACTTGATAGTTTGAGCTTCAGTGGCTGTTTATTTGTTGTAGTACAAGAGTATTGACCCTCAGTATCCATACTGTCAACTGTTAAGGGCTGGAACTGTCTACTACTACTGCTACTTTCCACTGAAGAACGATTATTTCTGGAAGAAAAATAATACAATGTCAAAAACCAATATCCTTATTTTGTCATGAGGAATTGTAAAAAATTGCTCAAAAATTACGTTCTCAAGACAAGTAGTAATGGTAACTTTATTGACCAGAAACAACAACGACAACAACAACAATAACCAACATCACCTCCATCATTATCATCATCATCAATGTCATCATCACCATCATCTTCATCATCTTCATCACAAACACCATTATCATCATCAGCAGTAGCATCATCCTCATCACCTCCATCATCAATACCATCATTATCACCATCAATGTCATCATCAATGTCATCATAATCATAAGCATCAGCATCGGCATCATTTATCAACTGTGAAGTGCTTTTTAGGGGTAAGAAACACTGCTACGTACTATTACCTTACTATTTTTCCATTTGATACAACTAGTTTTAAACTTGAATCTGCAGATGTTCCCAAGTTAGGTTCTAATTTCTCCAAGCTTTCTTGTCTTCTAGGGATTTTCAATTTGAGTGAAGGCATGCTCTTAGAAAGGAGATCCCCCTGATATCCTGTATGAGAATCCCCTTGAGTGTCCAGGGAATCCCCCTGGAAGCCACCAGGGTTTGCTATTCGTATGATTGGCTTTGATTCATCGACTTGGCAAGAATATCCTTTTTCTTCATTGGAATTTTGATCTTTCTTTGATGTTCTTTTTGAAGAACCTTGATTGTCAAGAGCCAGATTTTTTATTGTGATTTTGTTGCCTGCATCTATGGTGACAGAAGGGGTTGGTTTCACTGTATTCTTTGGAAAGTCATCAATTTTTGGAGTTGATGGTCTTGAAGTTTTGGATTTCTGAAGAACAAAAAATAAATAAAATAAAGAGAGTTAAAGAATTCTTGACTGACTTCTGACAAATGCATGGTACACATGTTTATCAGAAAAACTGAAAATAGCAGAAAAAGTGCAATACCTCACTCAGAAGACCGAGTTTTACAAAACTTTCCATTCGAGATAACACATACCATTTGTTTTCCAACCAGGATTTCTGATTTTTCTGGGTAAATGGTAAGCACCCCAGGACTCCACTGTATTTTTAATGCATACCTTAGCTAGTCTTTAATACATATTCAAAAGTAATGCTAACCTCTGCTTTCTTCAGCTCTTTGTTCAGTGATCTAATAAGTTTCCCTGGTTGAACTCCATCAGGAATAAAAAACTTGTGATATTTTACAAATTCCTAAAAAAAATCAATTACGAAAACAATATTTAGCAACAAACTTCAATTGATTTTTGGCAGGGCACACATACCATGACCTGTGAAACAGTACTACTTTTAAACAATGCATTAAATGGTGATAGTTGTAAAGTTTGTTTTCAGGGTTTGATCTGTGAGTTAGACTTTCCCTGACTTAAATCAACCCAGAGGTTGTTTCAGGGTTTAACCCAATTTAGAGGTTTTAAAGGTATACTACAAGAAATATAGGTCAAGTTTCTTACAGCAAACCTAGATGGCCTTTACCTCTCCTTTTGTGCTCCATTCCTTGAGTTTGTCAGTTAGAGCTCGTAATCCTTTTGTAATGTACTGGGGAACCTTGCTCCCATTTTCAAGAATTCCTGCAACCCAAAATGATGTCAAGTGAATTCACTCAAGCCAATTTTCCTCCTTCTATACAATCAATCAATCAATCAATCAATCAATCAGTCAGTCAGTCAGTCAGTCAGTCAGTCAGTCACTGACTTCATCTATCTGTCTTACCATCTGTCTGTCTATCCGTCTGTCAGTCAGTTATAATTAGTCAGTCAGTCGGTCATAATTTCCAATTTGAATTTGAGTAAGCTGTGCACTGACTTTAATCAGTGCAGAGGTCTTTTCAAGGTTCAAATAGAATTTAGGTTTTTACAACCCAGTTGAAAGAACTGCAAGGTTTTAAGACGGTTGCAACAAGTGCAAAAGGACTCCATTCCTATGTAGGTAAAGATTAAATGTAAAGAGTTCAAACCTTTCAACTTGTCCAGCAAGTAGATAGCTGCATACCAGTTTACAGTCTCATAAAACGGATGCTGAAATTTGGTTGGAGTTTTCAACTTTATTTCTAAATCATAAATTCTGTAAAAAAAAATACAAAGAATCTTACATCGTTACTTCTCTGTTGGGTACTGTATATACCTTGCAGAGAGATGCAGCAAAAAATTCTTATGAGGTCTCTTCCTACTATTAATATTAAACTTAAGCAAACAATCTCCCTCTGATCTGCAGCGCTCCCATTACCTCAACCTGCAGTAAATTACTAAGTTATCCTGGTTTTTTCTTTTCTTTTCTTTTCTTTTTTTTTTGGGGGGGGGGGGGGGGAGAACATCTCAAATTTTACATACTCTAATTGGAGTTCAATGTTAAATGAATGAAGGAAGTTGCCACCAAACACCAAAGAATCAGTCGGGGTGAAGACGCCATGTATCCAGCCTAATGAACAAAATGACACAATTAATATGACAGGCCAACTTAAAAAATATTTACCTATCTGCACCTTAATAAGAAGTATTTCATACCTGTAGGAATGAAGAGTGTTTGGCCCTGCTTGATGTTCACCTTATAACATTTATTGACCATATTACCAAAGAATACCTCACTCTGACTGGGTGATATAACCCATTTGTGGTATTGTTCTAGGTTGGTTGGAGTTGGTTCCACAAAGTAGAACACCTTCTCACCCTACAAAAAAATATGCCTCATTAGTGAGCATAAAAACTGTACATGAATGAGGGGAAACACAAACCCCTTTTTCATTACTGCAATTTCAAATATTATGCAGACCTTAGTAGCTGCAGGTTGCCTCTAGTGGAATTTGGTTTTACACTGATGCAAATTGAAAATGCAAAAGTACCAACTGTTTAATTTGAATTGATGGCAGAGAAAAACCATATTTCAGCATGCACCTCCCAGCTATGAGTTCACATAGTATTGAAAATTGCTATAACTTTATCATCAACAAGCATGAGAAAAGACATGAAAAATGATGATTATCCAATATAAATATCACAGATAATATTTATATATTATTAGCTAGAATGGTGACCTACCCTCAAGACATGGTACCAGACTGAAGTGCCACCAAAATCAACATGAAAGTCAGTATAGCAATTCTTGACACTCATCAAACAGTATTTTTGGACATAGGGCCTCTTATGTGGGCTGTAAATTATGGGAAACATAAACAATAAACAATTTGCTAAAATTAATGCAAGTTTTAAGAATTTAATGCTTTCTGATCAGTTGATTGCAAATGATCTTGCCGTGTGGCCAGCACTTTCATTATGTTTCCTTCCATTGCTATAGATTTCCCATAAGTTTTTTAAGTTTTTTTTGCGCTGCATGAAGGCTGTCAATAATCATAGATTATGCACCTTGTTTCACACAATTTGAACATTTGCACAAGGAAATTAATGAGATGATCACAGGGCTTAAAATAACAGTTGGTCATTGGACAATGTCTGGCCAGAATTGGAACTTAACCAGTCAAATGTTTGCCTTGCTTGTCAATTTGACCAGTAAGATTGAGAAAGAAATGAGTCATTAACTGGTCATCATTTTGATGATTCGTGAATCCTGTACTAACCTGTCTTCTGGTAGGTCTGATGGCCAAACATGATTCACCCAGTCCATGTCTCGGACAACAGTTGGGATTTGAACCAAAGGGGACAAACTATACAAGACAAGACAACAGTTCATTCACAATTAAAAATTGGCAAAAAAAATTAATTCAATGACCATTTTCGAGAAGCATTTTCTGGCAAGATCACGCACATTATTGACTCTGCCTGAAAATGCCTCGAGATCATGTACGTGTCTAGGATGTTTTTGAAAGCACTCACGCATCTCAAAAATGGTCTATTAAAACACTGGCCCATACAAAGACAAACAAAATGGTTACTCACCCAGTCTTGGAGAATTCAAGACTTATAACGTTTAAGGTCTTCTTTTTGATAGGCTTCATGTAATACTCTGTCCACTCTCTCATAACCATCTTGATGTCCTCCTGTTTTGATTAAGTGCAATGAATGCATTCTTAAACTGAGTATTTCTAGAATGTTACATAGTGTGAGTAATGACAGGGCTCAAAATAACGGCCAGTTATACATGGTCATTTTTGGCTGGTCTTTGCCAATTTTTGGACAGTCAAAAATGATTCATAATTAATCAATGGTAATTTTCATTAAACTAATAATTCTCACTATGGAAAGGTCTGCAAAAGCATCCTTTTGATACCCTCATTATTTAAGTTTATAACATTTCACTAAAATCATTATCAATCAAGACCTAAACGTTACTGCTGATTTTCATACACTTGGCAGGTCCACATCAGCCCTTGGCTGCCAGAAAATTAGCCTGCGTTACCAAAAATAAAGATTTTCAAATATGACCAGTCCAGTCAACATGTCCGTTCAAAAGTGTATTTTTCTGGTCAAGTACAAAATTTGGCCAGACATTGACCATTGACTGGCCATTATTTTAAGCTCTGGGTATGATGCCGGTAGGTTGCTGGTAAGTTGTCAGTAGGAAGTTAGACATGTGTGGTTGTCAGTAATGTGTTAGTAGGTTGTCTGTAGATTGTCAGATGATTAGGTTGCTGGTAGTAGTATATATCTGCATGTTACTGATAGATTAGTCAGGTTTCAGTGAAGCTGTAGATAGGGTTGCAGTAGGTTGTATGTATATAATTCAACTGTTATTATGGTAATGTATGTATGTACCTGTTTGTTAACATCAATCACATCTAGCTCCTTCATTGATCCTAAAAGATAAATATTATTAAAATATAACAAGTTAACATGTTATGATGGGCATATAGCTTGATTATGAAGGTTAAAACGAGAAGTGACAACACTTTGATCTTTTGATATTTCTATTTAGTAAAGGTTCAAAACCAAAAGATCATCATGTTGTCATTCTTGTTTTTACCTTGAACATAATTATTAAAATACAGTTATCTTAACATGTGCAGCTCTAAGATAAAAATCCAAAGCAATGAATATCATAATAGTTTACGAAGACTTACCAATATGTTTTTCTACATCCAAAACACTAAAATTTTCAGGGGGCACAATCAGGCCAAGACCATCTTTCTTGTCAACTAAAACTGGCTTTGAAAATCCATTTTTCTCAAAATATTCTACAGTTAAGTCTTTGCCTTGAGCTTTGACAAGAACATCTTTTGAACTGAAAAGAACATATTCAAATTTATTATGATTGTACTATAAAATAACTGTTATAAATCTTGCTTTCTGATTGGTTGATGGTGCATGTATTATGAAAGCACACAGCACACAGCACACAGCACACAGCACACAGCACACAACATGCATGCCCATTTGTATTTAAAAAAAATAAAAAACTTGCTTGCTGTGCTGTGTGAAGTTATAAAGCACTAGTCTTTGGGATTGTCAGGGCACTCAAGAATTGTTGAGAAGCACTACGCTATGCATCATGCTTCTCCTAACACTTCTTTCATGTTCTATCAACCCCCACTGCACATAGCATTCCTGTGCATTTTCTAGTTCTTCATCAAGAACACTTTAGAAAACACAACTGTAAGCAATTTAAGGGCCATTTCGAACGTCAAATAAATAAATAAATGCAAATTAAAAGTGGAATCCACAGAGTGGCTCTTACTCCACTGCATTCCAATTGGAATTTAGAAGTTGATTTTCTCATGAGTTGAACCTAATGACATCAAAGAAGACCTTCTTATTATCCTGATTGTTTAAATTTACAAATAAATGTGTTTAGCTCATAAGAAGATCGACATTTGAACTATCAAATCCACACACTTAATTACAGTGTTCACTGCATAATATTCAAAATATTATGATTTTATTATCAACAAAATAATGACCACATTACCTTGCAAACTTTTTAGTTTTGAGGTTGTTGACGAATAAAACCGTCCCTGTCTGGACTGCCTGGAAAAGAAGAAGTTGACAGTGGAAATTTGAGTGATGATCATGGTACAAAAATAATAGATTATCCATAAGACAGGATTATCTCAGGAGAGTGGACAGAGTACTGGTAATTATTTTGTGATTCTTTTAAAGGTTTAATTTTTTTACAAAAAAAAAACAAACTTAAGTTAAGGTAAATATTTACAAATCCTGAAACAATCTCTTGGCTGATCTAAGTCAAAGCATGGTCATAGATCTCAATATCTCACAGATCAAATTGAAATTTAGGAATTGCTGCATGGGTTTCATGAAGCAAGAAAAACCAGAGAATCTGGAAAAATACCCTATATCAACGAGGAGACAAACTAACAAAAAAAGACTTGTTTTATCCAGCTGATGATCTTCAAAGTCCACATATTATAAGGTTACCAATTTTTACTGTATGAAGTAAGTAAGTTTATTTAATCACATTAACACAAAGGAGCTTACAATAAAACTCGTTAGAACGTGCGCATGCTTTTTTGAAAGCTTTTTAAAAAATTTTTTTGAAAATTACAAAATGCCTGATTATTCCCTCGACCACTTTAGAATAGGGAGTAACCCAGACTTGGAGTGAGGAAAATCCCTTAAGACACAATCTTTTCATACCTTCGAGCCATCATCAATCTCGCTGTAATCATGTCTGTGCCAATTTCTTCTTTTCTTTACTAAAAATGAAACCATAGAAATAAGAGTAAACATCATAAGCAATAATTCAATGCTACAAAAAGTATTTTAATGTTAATAGTTTAATTAATTTTCATGAGTTAAAATGTTTTTAACAATCTTGAACTTGGAAAAAGTTAAAAATAAAATTACATGAAATTGAAACAATATTTATAGTTACATGAAATAGTTAGTTACGCATGAAACATTACATTTACGAGAATTTTACAGGATTTTAGTTTTAATACAATTATGACCATAGAAAAACTGATAAAACAAACGTTGAGGATGAAATCAAGGTTTCTTATTTTGACAGCTATATAATATATTTTTTTCTGATTTTAAGATCCTAATCTTTAACTCAATTTTAAAAAATATCAAAGATCGAATAGAAATGACACTTCTACGCCTTGAAAAGATCGAATTTTAATTTAAAATGAGAGGAAAATCACCAACTATGACCGAAAAATTTTTTTTTTAGAAAAGTTTGAGTTCACGAGTGGTGAAAATTTTCCAAAAGCGAACGCGAGCTTGTTTTCGAAATTCAAATTCGAAGAAAAAAGCCCTTAACCAGCCGAAAAAAAAGTTAGAAACAATATATATCGAACATTAAAACTAAATTCAAAGCTTTTTCTAAAGAATCCTTTCAGTTTCTTTCCTTTATTTGATATCACAATGTTATTATTGTGTTTGTTGTGATGGAGGATATCGCAAGAGCACATGTGTGTGTCGTGTTCACCGAAAAATAAACGGTAAAAGTTTTTGCCTGTTAGAACTATAAATGAACTTAGGCGGTTATAAAACTCAAATAAATATTATTTTAAAGGAAAGTGTTTTAAATGAGGTGTTTTGGGACATCTGCCTTTAAAAAACACGAAAAATTCCAGTGCTTATTGAAGTGAAAAGAAAAGACTTTCTTGGAAATTGCACGAACACAAATTCGACGAACAGCTGTAATGGCTTGGGAGTTTATCATTTGATTCACATGCTAATAAGTCATAGTTCATGAGACGACAAAATAGAGGGTGAATTAAGGAGAATAGAATAAATTTCATCAGATTCACAGGATAAATTTCGGTCAATTTGTTCGTTTTCAACCGCTAATTTGATCAACAAACCATCGGCGTGAAACAGGTTGTATATCAACACATCCTCGGATTGCAGAGTAAAATACTCGAGAATTCTAAACAGATTACTTTGTCATGTCAATGAAAAAATGTTACAATGGCATAAAAGAGTGAGGAGGAAGGAATTCAGGGCTACTTACGGGTTAGAGGACCATGAACTGAGCTACAATTTGGACAATGGTATCGTTCTATGTCTGAAGCTTGATGCTCCTGTATTCCAACACAACTGGAAAAATAAACCCAAAAATACATTAAAATGAACGAGAACAGTGGAATATTGAGAGGAGAGGATTGTTACCTTCCATGAAACCATTCCCCACAAGAGTCACAAGCAATCATGAACTGTGAACTGTCGTAAGGTTTTCTACAAATACAATAACGCTCTGGTTTGTCCGCCATCTTTCTTCTTCGTTGACGTATGACGTCACGTCACGCGACCCTTTGGTCTTCAAACACAGCACACAGGGAACCCAACAGTCATTAGCCGGTCACGTCTCGATCTTTCGCAACCAGAAAGGAGATAAGGAAAAGGCCGTGGGTACGGGTGGGAGGTGAAGGAGGCCAGACGGAGGAGGAAACTTCAAATACAGTAAGAGCATCGGCACGTCTTTAAAAAGCGTGTTTTTAACGACTGTAGGAAATTTTGAAATTTTATTGCAAAACTTACCCAGAAGTTTCGAGCTCATGTAAGAAAAGGGAGTTTTGTCTTTCGTTTGTGAGAAGATGGTTAGGGGCAACTGTACTCGTTTTCATGTTTAAGCAATTTTAAACTGAGTAGGTGTCTGTCTCTTTTTTATTTCCTAAACATCTTGAAAAATATATTGGGGTTCCTGTGTGAACCAAGCGGTTGCCATGGATGCAGAAGTTTTTTTCCTACTATCTTATATCAGAAAGGCCTTTTCTCTTCTTTTTCAAATCAAGAATGTGCTAAATCGTCATAAATTTAATGCAATAAAAATGTTGCAAAGGCCCCTCAAAATCGCAGGGTCTCAATTTCGATTTTTTTCACGATTATGCTCCGCGGTCCCTGGGTCTGCATTCAATTTTTGAAAATAAAAGATTTTCTTTTCTGCATTTCTGCCATGGTAACAGCTTTCCATTCAGTATCTTTTTAATAACACTGACAGGCAGTAATTTTTCCACGTTAATCCTAAATTCTTTGTTCAACACTAAGCTCATCGTACCGTAGCTCCCAAGGGACAGACAGCCAAGCTTGCTTAATCTTCAAGCAGAGTTCTAGCTAATAATTACTCCAGCTAGCTGTACGTAACTACAATATGAGAATGTCTATAATGACAGCAAGAATTCGTGTTAGTTTATAAACTCTGTATGCAGTTTAATCAAGAGAAAGTTCTTCTACAAGCTAACAAGAAATGGCGGGAAATATTTACACTTTGAAGCAAGAAACATGACGAATGTTAATCGTGCTTTTCCTGCGTTGGTCGTACTTTTTCTTTTTGTTCTTGTGGCGAACGTATACGGTAAGTAAACAGTATTTTATTAGCACAGTTACATGTTTATTTGTGCCGTACTTTAGAGACATAACGAGTCAAATACTACGCCATATGTAGTGTCGGAAACTCTAAAGTTCTCTACAAACCTTAGTACTTGTTGCTTGCAAGAAAAAAAATTATAGATGGATTAGCATTAGGCTTACAAGAGTTACATGCGTAGCAAGATGACATTTTGAGCCATTTGCTTTACAACAAGAAAGATAAATGCCACTGAAAATAAGTGAGCATAGTTTGAAAGGACAACCTTTGAAAGTTTGTTTGTAGCCTTTCATTATCATTTCACTCAAGCTTTATAAAATTGATTTAGTGTTTGTGAAGACAGTAGCTTCGTAAAATGTAAAATGTTTTACTAATGTATCAATCAGCCACATTTAGACTGATATGTTTATCTATCGCTCTCTTCCAAAAGCTTTGGATAAAGCAGACTTCATATAATTTTTTTTTTCAATTTTAGTTTGTATGAAAAATGGGTTGCCTGTGCTTTATTCAGCGGAGATTCATTATGCAAGTTGTTATATCGGCCGAGAAAACTTTTTTACAGACGTTTGATAGACTGGGGGTCTAGCGTATATCCCCCAAAAACGTTTTCTCGGCCGATATAAAACCTGACGTAATGAATTTTCGTAAGGTTACTAAAGTAAAGGTGCTTTTTCTAGTGCTGGTATTGGTTTTTCACTCAGCTTAATTTTAACTCACTCTATTTGCGGTCACCATTTTGCAAAGAGTCTATGAGTAAGATTGTTTTCTTTTCTTCCTTAGGACTTGCTCCTGTGTTTGTATCAGTGTCGTACACTGGCACAATCAATGAGAACTCTCCTTCAGATACAACAGTTGGAGGGGTTTCCATTCTGGCCACTGATGCAGATGGTGATGCAATCTCTTACAGCATTATTAGCTCAGCTGGGCCCTTTAAATTGAAAAATGATGGTACGAAAGTACTTACTAATGGGCAGAGTATTGATTATGAGACTACTAACTCGTATACTCTGACTATACAAGCATCGGCAGCAGGTAAATTGAAATAACTTTGAAACGGAAGTTGTGATCTGAGATACCTTCTTGGAATATTTTAACGTTCATCATGATTGTTATTTTTCTGACTCTCCTCATTTCTCTTTTACTTCCCTTGTCGTCGTCATCCTCACTCAACATTTCCCATCCCTCTTCGTCGGCCTCGTTCTCATTCCTCATCCTCATCCTCATCCTCATCCTCATCCTCATCCTCATCCTCATCCTCATCCTCATCCTCATCCTCATCCTCATCCTCATCCTCATCCTCATCCTCATCCTCATCCTCATCCTCATCCTCATCCTCATCCTCATCCTCATCCTCATCCTCATCCTCATCCTCATCCTCATCCTCATCCTCATCCTCATCCTCATCCTCATCCTCATCCTCATCCTCATCCTCATCCTCATCCTCATCCTCATCCTCATCCTCATCCTCATCCTCATCTTCATCTTCATCTTCATCGTCTTGGTTCTTCTTCTTCTTCTTCTTTCTCTCCCTCCTCCTCTCCTTCGGTCCGGCTCGTTCTCCCATATTTGTCATCCACTTTGTTGTCCCTTGTTCTTTTTTTTCCTGGTCCCCATGTAAAGTATTAGTTAATCGTTTTAATCCAGGTCTCACAGCAACAGCTACAGTAACAATCAATGTTGTCAACGTTAACGAATCGCCGACCTTCGATCATTCAGCGTACACTGCTAGCATCAGTGAGAACAGTGTTAGTGGAACAGACGTCATAAGCATTCCTGCAACAGATGTGGACAGTGGTGCCATCCTTACATACACTCTCACAGGAACAGGTAGGACCTCGGATGGCAAAAATTAAGCATGATATGCGTCAGATCACTCAGGCCCGAGGGGGGGGGACTCGAATTTGAAAGGGGTGGGGATGATCGTCGTACCTTTTAAGGGTTAATTTTCTTTTATCTTTCATGTTAGCCTTGCATCCAAGATAATTTTGAGAAGGGTCAATAGACTTCTTTACCTTGGGAGTATCATTTCATTGTTTAACGGTTGCGCATGAGAAGACACATGAATATGGATACAACTAAAACAAATAATCTTATTCTCAAGAGAATAACACATGGTCTGAAATGGGAAAACATTACACCCTAGTTAAAGAGACTATTGAGCTACATTCCAAGGTGCTGCAAGGAGTATATGCCAATGTACAACGCCTTGGATTGCATAACAACCAGATAATTTAGGATAATTGTCTTTGCCTTTTAGGCGCGTCAGATTTTAGTGTTCTGAGTACAGGCGTCATAGAAGTTTCAGGGAGTCTTGACTTCGAGTCCAAGTCTACCTACACCCTGACCATCAAGGCTGCAGACACAGCAGGGCTGTTTGTTACCTCAACAGTCATTATCTCAGTGACCGACGTCAATGAAAACCCATCGTTCAGTTCTGCGCCATATTCAGCTACTGTAGCTGAGAATAATGCAGGTGCAAGTGTGGTGACCGCAACTGCTACTGATGTTGATGCAGGTATGAATGAATTGAAAAACAAACTGATCTTAATAGCATGATAATGGTATTAATAAGTGAATTAATGGATGTATGAATAGATGGATGGATGGATGGATGGATCTATTTGGTTTACAAATAAAAACACCTCTTAGCACATGGTGAGAATAGACCCTTTTCGAGATGCGCGAGCGCTTTCAAAAATATCGCATGCGCAGACATGAAAAAGAGGCATTTTCGGGCAAGATCACGCGCGCAATTGACTCTGCCCGAAAATGCCTCGAGATCATGTCTGCGCCTGCGATATTTTTGAAAGCGCTCGCGCATCTCGAAAAGGTCTATTCGAAGGTCTAAAATAGGTCTAAAAAGGTCTATTCGAAGGCATCACGGATAACTGAGAAATGGCCACACAAAAATCTCCATTTTTCACTACTTGAAAAACGTATATGAATTTTGACTACAATATCTTTAAATCTTGCTTTTCCATATTTTTCAATATCTCTAGGCAACACCGTATCATTCAGTCTATCTGGTTCAGGAAGCTCAGACTTCGTCATTCATGCGACCAGCGGTGTCATCACATTAAGCCAGGCGCTTGACTATGAAAGAAGATCGTCCTATTCACTAACAGTCGCTGCTTCCGACAGCAACGGAGGCCTGGCTACAACGTCTCTGACAGTTACCGTAACCAATAGCAACGACTCACCTGTGTCAATCAGCAGTTCTTACACTGCTAGTATAGACGAAGAAGTTAGTGTTGGGACAAAGGTGGTACAAACATCAGCGACAGATCAAGACGGGGATTCGATTACTTATAGCATTTCCGGCAGCTCAGACTTTAATATCACAAGCACTGGAATGATCACGACGGCCAAGACCCTGGACTTTGAGACTACGATCAGCTATAGCCTGACAGTCTCCTTCTCCGACAGCGTAGCAACGGTTACTAAGGCTGTATCTATCACTGTGGTGAATAAAAATGACGCACCTAGTTTATCGAGCTCTCCGTATGCCGCAAGTGTGACAGAAGATGTTGCAGTTGGTACAACTGTGTATAATGTGAGTGCCGTCGATGCCGATGGCAATTCAATGGTTTATTCAGTATCTGGTGCTGGGTCAACACATTTTTCTATCAACTCATTGACTGGGGCAGTAACAACAAGTACAGCATTAAATTACGAGGTTGCGACGTCGTACTCACTCACCAGTAAGTGGTACATTTTGGTTGCTTTTTCCTTGGACTTTAGGACATAGTGTTGTTGAACTGAATACATTTTAAATGAATGCGTCGCAAAGAACTCATTACTATTATCTTCTAGATAGTAAATTCGCTTGCGCTTACAGTGTGGAAGCCTCTTGGAAGTTACCTCTAGTAGCTTACGTGGGATTGGTGTTTGTGAGCGTTCTCTTTCTAGAGAGAAAGCTATTGAGAAGAGCAATATACCGCATTTTCTCTACGTTCAGGAAAAGATCTGTTCTAGACATCAGGAGTCCATTCTCGATCCCAGAACCCACGGTTCTTCCAAGAAGCAAATTGAGAATCCAACTGTCATTGTTCTCGTGTTCCGCGCGTAAAGGCGTTAAGCTACGAACACATAGTGCAGAATTGCGCTTAATATTGCAGGCAATATTGCTGAATTAACATTGTGTTTCACAAATTACGTAGTGTGACATGGCTCGCTACACCAATTGCCTGCAACACTGCGCGCAATATTGCATCGTGTGTCCTTAGCTTAAAGCAGTTTGATTGTTGACTGATCTAGAACGCTCAGGTAAATTATTCAACATTGTACAAGTTATGCAGGAAAATATCAAAGGTATTCTCTTTCTTTTTCAGTCAAGGTATCAGACGGTAATGGCGGAGAAGCAACAACGACTCTAACAGTTACTGTGACCAACACTAACGACTCGCCAGCATTTCTTGGTGCTCCTTACTCCACGACAGTCGAAGAAAACTTAGCAAGCGGAACCAGTTTGTTGAAAGTGTCTGCTCTCGACGAAGATTCTGGCGATAGCCTTACATACAGCTTATCGGGTACTAATAATGGACACTTTTCTATTGGTTCGAGCTCTGGATTGATAACAACTGCACAAACTTTGGACTACGAGACGACAAGCTCATACTCCTTAACTGTATCTGTATCCGATGGAACAGCTTCAACTTCAACAACTATTACTATAACTGTGATCGATAAAAATGATTCCCCAGCGTTCTCAAATTCTCCTTATTCGTCGACCGTGGACGAGAATGCGGGTGGATCAGCGGTATACACTGTAAGCGCAACTGATGCAGATTCTTCCGATACCATTACATATTACTTGACCGGAACCGGAAGTGCAGATTTTACTGTCAGCCCTTCAACCGGTGTGGTAACCCTTACAAGAGCTCTTGATTATGAGAGGTTGTCTTCTTATTCTTTGACTGTGTATGCTATTGATGGGAAAGTTGGTGCATCGACCAACCTTAATGTTACGGTCACTGATGTGAATGATGCTCCAGTATTTTTGGCCACTCCTTATACCACTCAAGTCCTAGAAAATCAGTCATCGGGGACAAAGGTTTTGAAAGTAACAGCCAGTGATGAAGACACGTCAGATACCTTGACGTATTCCTTGAGTGGTACTAACAATAACCATTTTGCTATTGGTGGGTCTACTGGAGTCATAACCACAGCTCAGGTGAGAAGGCTGTAATTTCTAAATCTCCTTGAAGGAAATTTCTCCATGTTATTCCTCTTATCTCTCTCCCTGTATGGATCTTTCTCATGCCGCAGTTATGTTGGCTGGGAAAACGAATTTTACCCGTTTAGCCTCACATTCAAACGCATCAGGATGAGTTTACGCGGGTTTAAACAAAGGCCATTATTTCTTTAGGAATAAATCAACATGGCTGCCGCGTGAAAAAAGTCGAAGTTATTCGGCACCAAACCCCGCTACAGCGTTACTGTGTTTTAACACAACAATTGTGGACTTTCCCTGAGAGGTCATGTGACCCTACCCCACTTAAACCAAGCAGTTATGTTCTTTTGACAGGGTCACGTGACCTCTTGCTTCCCAATTTAGTAATAATATAAACATTGCTCTTTTCTCTGAACTCAGGTTCTCGATTACGAGTCCGTAAGCTCCTATTCATTGACTGTTACAGTAAGCGATGGCACTACCTCAATAACCTCGCCAGTATCAATCAGTGTTACTAATGGCAACGATTCTCCAAGCTTTGTTAACTCACCTTACAATGTTAGCGTTAATGAGAACGACATCAGCGCGACTGTTTACACAGTTGCTGCTACTGACGAGGATGCTGGTAAGTAATCGCTGAAAACATATTTGGTTTCTGTTAACGTGTGTAGGCGCGAACCCCCTGTATGCGCTTTCAATTCCGATTTTCAATTTATTTTCCGTTTGCACGTTCTGTCATTGCCGTCATGTTTTTATGAGGTATTTATGATTTTTGATTAGTTTCCTTTGCCTAATACCATGCACCAACATGGCTGTCATGAGTTTGTTTCTTGACTCTTTTGGGAATGCTTGCAAACCATCAATTAGAATAAACGCTCAGACACGTTCACCTGGTAAAAAAGACGGGTAAAGCCAATATTTTACTTCGAAACGCGGGGAGAGGCTGCTTAATTCTCCCGAGCCAGGGGCTCATGTTTAAAGCGTTCGAAGGTGCGCCCTTTACCCCTTCAAACTATCAGTGCTCCTTATTACGCGTATTTAAAGCTAAAGCTGCAAAACTGCTTGCCGATTTTGGCATAGGCGTCCGACGTGGTAACAAGGGAAATCTGTGTATACCCTAGCGCTTGTTTAAAATGAGGGCAAAAGAGGACTGTTTTTAACATTGCGTCGGATCATATATCTTATTTATGTTCTTTTTTACCCTGCAGATACCTTAACTTATTCGCTCTCCGGCTCTGGAAGCAATTTCTTTTCCATACACTCAACATCAGGCGTGATTTCACTTGCTTCTGCATTAAACTACGAGCAAGTATCGTTATACACATTAACAGTACACGCATCAGATGGACGTGGTGATACTGCAACCACAAGCTTAACAGTCAACGTACAAGACCAGAACGATGACCCAATCTTCCAGAGTGCTCCATATACTACATCTGTTAATGAGAATATTGCTATTGGAAGCGCTGTCTTTAGAGCAATAGTTAGTGATGAGGATTCAAGCGATACTCTTACGTATTCTCTATCTGGTACCAATAGTTCGCACTTTCAGGTTTCCTCAAGTGGGGTGATTCAAACGGCAGCAGTTCTTGACTTTGAAGAACTTAATTCGTATTCCCTGACTATAGGAGTGTCGGATTCAACATCCACGGTTACCGAGCAAATCGCAGTGACTGTTAACGACGCCAATGATAGCCCAGTGTTAACGAATGGCCCGTATACAGTGTCAGTAGAAGAGAACAATGCTACAGCTTCCGTTTATACAGTTGCAGCAACAGATGCGGATAATGATACACTAAAGTATTACCTAACAGGCCCTGGCAGTGACATGTTCTTGTTGAACTATCTGACTGGTCTTGTGACCCTGACACAAGTATTAGACTACGAATCAAAGGTGTCTTACACTCTTTCAGTTCTGGTCTTTGATGATAATGGTGGATCCAACGCGACAACGTTGACAGTCAATGTCGTCAATCAAAATGATCCCCCAGTCTTCCTCAATACTCCTTATAGTGTATCTATAGATGAAGACACTGCGTCTGGAAGTAGAGTGATCCAAACCTCTGCATCTGATCAGGATTCGTCTGATACACTGACTTACTCCATTAGTGGATCCAATAGTGGACACTTCAGTATCTCCAACACAGGCATCATTAGCACATCTCAAGCACTTGACTTTGAAAGTATCAACTCGTATTCACTTACAGTCAACGTCAATGATGGAACAGTAACTACATCGACTCCGTTGACCATTAGTATCAATAACGTCAATGATAATCCAGTCTTCACTGCTGCACCTTATAATATCTCTATCAACGAAAATACCATTGCTTCTACAAGTATCTTACAAGTTTCGGCCACAGACCAAGATGGTGACACTTTGACATTCTCGTTTATAGGAATGACAAGTTCTGATTTCACTATTCATAGCAGTACGGGAGTTATAAGTACGGCTGTGAACTTAAACTACGAAGAGACTTCGTCATATATTCTCACAGTGCAAGTTGATGACGGGAATGGTGGGAAAAGCTCAACTACGTCATCCATATACCTCGTAGACCTTAACGACGAAGTTCCTATATTTGGAAGCGCGGTTTATAATGGTCACGTGACGGAGAACGCAGCAACAGGCACCTCAGTAATGGTTGTCACGGCAACAGACCAAGATTCTAGCGACAGCACGCTGGCCTACAGTCTTGCTGGCTCAAATGGTTCACACTTTTCAATCAGTAGCAGCGGTTTGGTACAGACTGCGTCTACAATTGATTATGAATCAATACAAAGCTACTCTCTGACCTTGACCGCCACTGACAATGGCGGGAATTCTGGAACAACAACTGTAATCATCTCTATAGTCAATGCAATCGATAACTATCCAGTATTCGATAAAGCGTTGTATAACGCGAATGTTTCCGAAGACAGTAGTCCAGGGACGAGTGTTTTACGAGTCACATCGACTGATGCTGATTCAGGAGATGAAGTCATCTACAGTTTTTCAGGTACTAACCAATATGACATTATCTAATCATAGTTTTTGTAAAGTTTTTCTTAAGTGATTTTTCAATCACAGCCTTCGTAATTCTTAGTCCTATGATATCCGAAACGGGTGAAAAACACACTGCGCATGCTCAGAAGAGAGATTTACAGGCGTTTGGTAAATATTCAAAGTTAAGGCCGTTAGTGGAAAGTTAGTGCTTATTTTTTCCTTACACATTACTTGGTTGTTTTCTTTCCCTGGTCAAACAGTATGAGAAAAATCCGAATAATAAAAGACATGTAAATCTCCGATGGTTTTATTTGTAAACACGACTTGTAAACACGACTATGAATTTCCTGTCGAGCTTCCGAACATGCGCAGTGCGTTTTTCACCCATGTCATTTTATCCAGATATACGATACATTTGAACCTCTACACGATGGCCGCCGTTGGACAAAATTTTGTGGCAATTGTGGAGAGGTGGCCGTTGTGGAGAGGTTTCAGTTACAGTGTATGTATGAACTCATTGCTTACCTGGGACAAAATTTTCTGGTTGCATGCTGTGTAGTGGTGGCCGTTGTGGGGAGGTGGCTGTTCGGCCACCCTCGGGGAATTGTCAAGTGTTCGTTAAAAAGAGGTTGGTCACTTATATAGTAGGTGGCCGCTTAAAGGTATCTTACTGTATTTTGAATCTTTCTTTCAGGCGCAGACAGCTCCAATTTCACCATCAATGAGAACAACGGTGTCATATCCACTAATGCAGACCTTGATAGAGAAGCAAAAGATTCTTGTGTATTTACCGTAACTGCTACAGATAAGGGTTCTCAGTCCACCACGGCTACTGTTACCATAGCAATAACAGATAAAAATGACAACAGTCCTGTATGCAACCAAGCTGTTTATACTGCTTCTGTATCAGAGAATGCGACCATTGGTTTATCTGTGATAACAGTTTCATGTCCAGATATTGATGACAGTAATAATGGACAGGTCAGTAGTGCATTGAACATCACTTGTGGAACATAATAAATATATAAGAGTTTAAAAATATTTCAAAGGTACAACTAAATCTTGTAAGTGTACACTTTAGACTCAATTGGTTGTTTTGGTTCGATCAGTAACAGGTGTATGATAAGTTGTCGTTGTTCATCATCATCATCATCATCATCATCATCAAAATCATCATCATCATCATCATCAAAATCATCATCATCATCATCATCATCATCATCAAAATCATCATCATCATCATCATCAAAATCATCATCATCAAAATCATCATCAAAATCATCATCATCAAAATCATCATCAAAATCATCATCATCAAAATCATCATCATCAAAATCATCATCATCAAACTCATCATCAAAATCATCATCATCAAAATCATCATCATCAAAATCATCATCATCAAACTCATCATCAAAATCATCATCATCAAAATCATCATCATCAAAATCATCATCATCAAAATCATCATCATCAAAATCATCATCATCAAAATCATCATCATCAAAATCATCATCATCATCATCATTATCATCATTACGATCACGACCGCCGATGCCGACACCTTTGCCCGTCATTATCTTTGTAGTCATCGTCATCATCAAAATCATCCTCATTATCTTCGTCATTTATTATCATCATCATCATCATGATCATCATAGCCGTTGTCATCGTATCATCATCATTATACCGTTAAATGGACACATAGTGGTCTAATCTCATCCTCTTTGTTATCCATCAGGTAACTTATGGCATAACATCAGGAGATGGTGGAAAGTTTACAATTGATTCAAACACTGGAATCATTAGCACCTCAGCTGCACTTGACTACGAGTCCACGTCTCGCTATACAATACGCATTCAAGCCAGTGACACAGGAAGCCCGCCAAAACAGTCTAGCACTTCTGTTATAATTGAAGTCCAAGGCATCAATGAGCACGCACCTTTGTTCATCCCAAACAACACATACGAGCTATCATTGGTCGAGGACATCTCAGTCGGTCATGATGTCGTAACAGTATCGGCGAGTGACGCAGATGGGGGAATACAAGGCCAGGTCACTTATGCAATAATGAGTGGAGATACTTACGGGAACTTTGCTATCGATAGGACAACTGGGCTGATAGAAATTCGCAAAAACTTAGATTTTGAAACAACTGCACAAATACAACTGGCGGTCGTTGCTACAGATGGAGATTCTGGAAGCCCTTTAAGTGCTACGGCAACTGTTATCGTCAATATCGTTGACAGTAATGACAACTATCCCGTATGTAACCCTAGTCTGTTAGCGCCTGCAGTTCTAGAGTCAGCGGTGCCTGGGAGTACGGTTGTGGTGTTGAACTGCAGTGACTCTGATGCAGGGAATAATGCTGACCTATTGTACACTATTGCAAATGGAAACTCTGCAGGTATGGAAAAATATATAGACAAGCTACAGTAAATATCTAAAGTGTTGATACACTGCTCGATCCACAATGTTGTAAGCAAAGTAAGCATGCAGTGCAGTTTTCGTACTTTATCCTGCACGGAACACGCCTTGCCGTGACCGTGTCAGTGTCTTGCCGTGTGTGAAATCATTCGAAATTTTGTGCCGTGCCGACGCCGCGCCGTAACTGTGCCGTGTGCTGTGTCTTGCGTTATTCATACAACAATGTAAATCACTATTCTCTATAATCCCGTTTTGCTATGTTTTCTTTTCCAGGTACATTTAACATCTCCAGCAGTGGTCTCATCAGCACTGTTCTGTCTCTAGACTATGAATCCACCAACACATACTCTTTAACAGTTACTGTCACAGATAATGGAGTCTCTCCAAAGTCTTCGCAAGTTACAGTCATAATAACCATCTCTCCAGTCAATGAGTATACACCAGTATTTACCAACAGTGGGTCTTATTCGGTCTCAGTTGGAGAGGATAGTACTGCGGGCTCAGAGCTCATCCGGGTTACTGCCAATGACGCAGACGGTGCGAATACCGTTCACGGCATCGTATCCTATGCCATTTTGAGCGGCAATGACGGAAATGTATTTCATATTTCTCCAGGCAGTGGATCAATTTCAATAGTGAGATCTCTAGATAGGGAGAGTGCGTCGTCGTACTCATTGGTCGTCAAGGCAACGGATGGTACAAATGAAGCTAATGCTACAGTGTTGGTAACTTTGTCAGATGTTAACGATAATACACCAGTGTGTAGTCCAACCTCTTATGCGGCAAGCATCAGTGAGGATGCAGTTGTTGGTTCAAGTGTTGTTCAGGTTACGTGCGGTGATAGTGATGAAGGAATCAACGGCTTGCTGGTGTTCAGGTACAGAGTCATTTACATGATGCAAAATTGAATAGAATATATAGACTTTCATTTTCGTTAAAAGAAATTACTTTTGGCTCCAAAATGAACTAAAAGTTTTTTTCTTCAAAAAAGAAAAAATGGGATACTTAATTTTGTATTAAGCTTTTATGTATACGTTTGCAGAATTCTGCAAAATTCTTCCCGGGAATATGAACAACAACAACTACTTTGAAACTATCACAATAAGGCTTTTCCTTCCTTTACCACATGCTAAATTTGAACGTTTATTAACGAGCTCGTATTTTTTCAGCATTCTCTCTGGTAACACCAATACAGATCTATCAGTGGATGCTAACGGTACCATTCATACAGAACGCGCCTTGGATTACGAAACAACACCTTCTTACGTCATAACTGTCAAGTCACGCGACTCTAGCAGTCCTAGCAGCACACAGAAGTCCGTCACAGTGGAGGTCACCATTGACGTCACACCTGTGAATGAGCATGCGCCAGTCTTTACGTCATTGAGTTACGCGTATAGCGTTCAAGAGGACACAGCTATCGGGACGTCATTGCTTAGGGTCACCGCCACTGATGCTGATGATGGACTGCAAGGTATAATTATTTTACATTTCGAATCTTGATTTTTGAAGTATTCTTAAAAGGGGCACTTGGATGAAAACGCCCCATATTTTGAAAGTCCGAATAGTTCAAGTATTTAAGAATAATATGACTCAATCATGATAATGAAAACCAGATTGGCAAAAGTTTTAGCCTGGGAGACACTCGCAGTTGAGAAACTTTGGTTTAAAAACTAAAAGAACAAAAGGGTTGAGTAAAAGACGTCATTTACTCACAATTTAGATGCTGAAAAAAATATTATTTTTATCCGCAAATTCTGACTGTGAAGAAAATATGTTGTTTGGGGCCATATATATAAGTTTAACCAAGTTTCAAGGCATTTCCAATTTTCATCGATTTTCATCGAAGTGCCCCTTTAAAAGACAGTCATTGAGAATAATGGCGGTTCAAAAATGTACATGAAGAAATGTCAGTTTGTTCGGTTTCGTCTTATTCAATTTTCACAATCTTGGCCGCCATATTGAATGATTATTGTTGTGTCCTCCAAGTTGGCTTTCATATCTTTTTTTACTTTCTGTAAGTATCCTAAGAATAACGATGCATGATCGTATGAAACGTTGGACTTTTATTGATCACAGCATGTAATTATTTTTCTTTTTAAAGAAACAAGACTATAATTTTGAAACAAGACATGTTTTAGCAGTACGTAATTTGTTTAATTTTCTATCTGTTATAGGCGAGATATCTTACACCATGTTGCCATTATCGGCACCTTTCTACATCGACTCATCAAGTGGCATCCTTCGAATAAAGAACAAACTTGATCGGGAATCCAGTGCATCATCTTCACTGACGGTCACTGCGCATGACAACGATCCAGTAACCGCTGATCGTCGATCGACTAACGTTAGTGTTGTAATGACAGTCACAGATGTGAATGACAATGTACCAGTATTCTCACCAACTCATTACAAGGTTCGTTTACACCCTATATTTAATATTATTTTATAGCATATTTAACATTACTAAAAAAACAAACAGAGTATTTATCAAAAGAAATTAATTTTACGCAGAGACGACTGTTTTCCAATTTGGACCATACAGGGCCAAAATCCTTAGGGGTTTACGTGATTTTAGTCCTACCACGCTAATGGATCACTTTGCATTGTGGGAGGTCATTTGTTATCACAAATCTTTTGGTTCGATGATCATCTGAATTTTTGTCTGCTTATTTTATGCATTCAAGGTTACTATTGCTGAAAATACGACTGTTGGCACCAGTATCTCTCAACTACATTGTACCGATAGTGACCTGGGCACGAATGGAAATCTTGTCTACAGCATATCAGAAGGGGACCCTGGTGGTTACTTCAATGTCTCTTCAAATGGAAGTGTTACGACTATTCAACAACTAGATTACGAGACACTTCAGTCTTATGCCTTAACAGTTCAAGCACGTGATAGTAGTTTAACAATCAGCGCGCAGCTTATCTCTGAGACTCATGTTGACGTCATAGTCGGGGCTATCAATGAGCATGCGCCTGTTTTTAGCCAATCAGATTACAATATTACGGTTAGCGAGAATACTGCGATTGGGACTTCTTTGCTGGATATAGATGCGATAGATAGCGATTTGGGACCTCAGGGGACAATCTTATTCTCAATGTCGAGTGGATCCCCTTTTTACATTGATCAAAATTCTGGCATAATTTCCTTGAAAGAACCGCTGGATTATGAGACTGCGGCTTCGTATTTCCTGGTGATCACAGCTACTGATGGAGATACAGCTTCTCCCAAGGCTACAACAGTAAATGTAACAATTCTGATCAATGATGAGAACGATAATGCGCCTACATTCACCCCAACAGTATACAGTGTTACGATAGCAGAGAACGCCACGGTTGGTACTGCTGTGTTATCTCTGACATGCGCAGATGCTGACTCGGGGACTAACGGACAGTACAACATGGCGATCGTCTCGGGTTAGTGTTCTTGGACTGTAAAATAGTAATTTTTTTTTTTCTTTTTCTTTTTCTTTTTCTTTTTCTTTTTCTTTTTCTTTTTCTTTTCTCTCATTTTCCTTTTTCTCCTTCTTTTTGTTGTTCTTGTTGTTCTTGGTTTCACACTCATTCTTCTGAATTCAAAATTACCAAGATCTTTCCTACCCTTTCAGGTAACACAGGTACCGGATTCTCTATTAATAATGCTGGTGTGGTTACCGTGGCAACGAGTCTCGATATGGAGACCACCCAATCCTATTCCTTAGTAATCACAGCCACAGATCAGAACACGTTCACTCAACTAACTGGAACAGCAAAAGTATCAGTTACTATCACAGGTGAGGCTTTTGTAATACCTCGTTTTACTGATAGTAAAAATGATCGAGTAACATATAGACTTCTTTACCATGGACGTTATGTTTCCTCATTAATTTCAGACCATGTGTCATTCTCTTGAGAATAAGTTTTTTTCAGTTTGAGTTGTATCCATATTCATGTGTCTTCTCATGATAAATTGTTAAACAAAGAAATGATTCTCTAGGGAATGGCACGTGGTCTGAAATTTCAACTGAAAACATTACGCTCAAGGAAAAGAATTCTCAGTTAGAAAGACTGTAAAAGGAACACCCGATGTGTGTAGCTCCCTGTGCTTTTCTCTTGTGATATAACTAGCTTTCTTTATCTTCCTAGACATAAATGAACATACTCCGATATTTACCAATGGAGGTTCATATACAGCGACCATATCAGAGAACTCATCAATAGGGTCCCTCGTCACCAACGTCTCCGCATCAGACAATGACCACGGCCAGATATACGGCGTGGTTACCTATAGCATCACTTCCGGTAATGAAGAAGACAAGTTCGTCATCAGGCCTCTAGACGGTGCTGTGTTTGTGAAAAAGTCACTTGATAGAGAATCCACAGCCTCTTATACCCTACAGATCCAAGCCACTGATCAAGATCCAGTTTCTCCTAAATCATCCCTAGCAAGTCTATTGATAACTCTCTTAGATGAGAACGACAATGCTCCTGTGTGTAACCCGACTATTTATAGCGAGTCAATAGCAGAAGACGTTGCCATAGGAACGCAAGTTGCTCAGATCATGTGCACAGATAATGACGTTTCACCGAATATTATTACGTCATATGCTATAACATCAGGTATGGACTCCATTTATTATATGACGTGTTTTAAAGTAAAACTAGGGATGTTAAATTACAATTTACGTTTTCCAAACAAAGCTGTTAATATACCCTGATGGGAACCATTATCACAACCGCCTGCGTAGATGAAAGGAGTTTCAACAGCCCCATACGGAAACCCTCAATTTTTATATTTCGATATGTATACACCATAGGAAAGCCTCAGAATGGCTATAGAAACAACAGCTCTTTTTCAACATCTTTTTCTATATATAATAAATAATTTCTTGTGGCTTGTGGTCACCAAAATACGGCATAGCACGTACAAATATGCAAATATAATGCACAACTTTTGGTACAATAACTTTTTTATTTATTTATTTATTTTTTTATTTATTTAATAGCTTTAACAGAGCACGAAGAGACTCGTGGTCCATATGAACATGCCCCATACTTACATAAACATATGCAATACTAACAATAAACAAACAGATACATAATTAACAACAAAATATGACACATAGTATGAATAAAACAATAGTGATAGTAATAATTTATCGACAACAGACTGTTGCCGGGGAAACAGATCTGCATTTAGAGCAAATAGTTTTAAAGGTTCTTATTCGGTCAGGATCAAAAGCTGAATGAAGAAGTGACTTGTAATGCGAACGAACTGTCGTTTTAAAAGATGACAGAGTGGTACTTTCCTTAATATTAAGAGGCAGTGAATTTCAGAGAGGTATAATCCTATTAAAGTATGAGTCCCTGAAAGTTGAGGTTCTAGTTAAATTTGGCTTATAATCAATGCTGATAACGGAATTCCTAGTTACTCTAGACTTACTATATGGAGTGACGTACTTAAGGATGTCAAGGTTAAATAAACTGTTACGGCATTTGTAGAAAAAGACCAGATCTAGATATTCAAACCAATAGGAAACAGGGATCATATCAAGTTTTATCAACCTATCCCTGTAGGAAACTTATAAATAAATATGATTGGTACTTAATTGAGTTTAATATCCAAACTATTAATTAGAAAAATATGATGTCTTTTACGTCATTAGGAAACTCGACGCTTTTTCAAGTTTCTGCTACTGGCCTTGTGACGACCACAGGTGCCTTGGATTATGAATCAGTCAAGGAATATGTCCTAGTAATCACGGTCACAGATGGAGGAACGGTTACCAAGTCAAGTCAAGTCACTGTTAGTGTTCAAGTCTCTGGTACCAATGAGCATGCGCCAGTATTTGGAAGTTCGCTCTACAGCGCCAGTCATTTAGAGGTTAGTGTAGCTACCGCGTTGCACTATAAAAGCGGAAAAAAGCATTTTATCGATCGCGAAATTATGGGTGCGGTGCGTGCACATTGACTTCCTTCTACGGTGATAGGTTCAAATGTTTCAGGAGAGTTTCTTACTGTCTTTCTCCTGCGCCTAGAAGGTTTTTCCCTTGGCTTGTCAGTTTTGGTTTGTCCTGTTTCCCGCCCGCCCTCACAGTTGTAATTCAAGCTCATTGTTATGTAGCAGACCCTTAGGTTTGGGCGTAATGTTCCCCATTTCAGACCATGTGGCTTTCCTGTTGAAGATCCCCATTCCTTATTGAAGATACTGTTTATACATTCACCATTACTAAAAACATATATTTTGATACTTATAGAGTTCAGCCATTGGTTCAACCATCGCAACAGTTTCAGCTACAGATCAAGACCATGGTGCTGATGGAATATTTACTTTCTTTATTCATTCCGGAAATGACGAAGGTCGCTTCATCATTGATTCTTCTTCCGGTGAAATCGAACTGAAAAGACTTTTTGACAGAGAATCGATAGATTTCTACAACATCACGATCAGCGCAGTGGATGATGGCACTCCAAATAAGACAAGCTACACAACAGTTAGTGTTGTAGTATTGGATGTCAACGACAATGCACCTAATTGTAGCCAATCAGCATACGTTCTTCAAGTACCTGAGAATACGACTATCAATAGCATTATAGTTAGTCTTGAGTGCGTTGATCTTGATAAGGATTATAACTCTCTGATAACGTACAGCATCAATTCAGGTAAACATTTTAGTCATTCTTAAACAATCTTTTTGAAAAAGTGAATTCTATTTTATTTTCAGTAACTTGGGGATGTGATTATAATAAATACCCTCTACCTCGGTAAGGGGGATTTGCATCTCTTAGGAGCTACCCACGAACTAGCCTCCTTCGCAGATGTCTCTTTGCCCTTTTTCGTCTGTTCTTTTAGCGGGATACCTGTGGTGTTTGACAAGCCGAATCTTTTCCCTCCTTTATCACACAGGGACCCCAAGCGCCTAAGAAAACGAAATTGAGAGAGATGCATGCGGAGGAGGTTACCAACGAACCAATAATTTGATTAATAAATTGATACGTTCTTTGTATTTACCGAGTTTTTAATAATTGTTATAGGAAACACCAACTCTGATTTCACTATCAATAATGGCACAGGAGTTGTCACACTCGCCAACTCCCTGAACCGCGAGTCAACTGTCTACTATGACATCATCGTTGTTGTTCGTGACAATGGAACTCCTTCTCTCAGTACTCAAGTGTTGATCAGCATCGTAGTAACAGCAATCAATGAGTTCACGCCAACCTTTACCAACAATGGATTTTACAATATGACACTAAATGAAGATGTTGCAATCGGGACGACTGTCTTGACCACGCATGCGCATGACAGTGACAGCGGTGACCAAGGTCACGTGGTATATAGCAAGGTTAGTGGTGACGTGGACGGTACGTTTCAGCTTGGTGTTAAGACTGGAGAGATTGTGCTCAAGAAAGCTTTGAATTTTGAGGAACGATCATTCTATAGCTTGGTTGTCAGAGCAACCGATAGCGCTTCAGGATCTAACGTGGCAAAATATAGTAATGCAGTGGTAAACATCACGATACATGATCTTAATGATAACACTCCTGTCTGCTTTGAGAACTTCAAAGTCGTACAACTACTGGAATCAGCTGTTGTTGGTACGATTGTCTTCAAGGCAAACTGCACAGACTCGGACTCAGCAGACAGCGGCTCACTGAGTTATCAAATAGTAACAGGAAATGACGACATGAAATTTAACGTAACGTCATCAGGTGACGTCAATTTGATCAGTTCACTGAGTTTTGAAGTGACATCGATGTATAATCTTATCGTGGCCGTGAGGGATGCTGGGATACCGTCCAATTCAATCAACATATCTTTGACTCTTGACATTCAGCCTGTCAATGAGTTTGTACCGACCTTTGCTGAGGGAAATTATTATCAATTGGATGTATTGGAGAATATAACTCTAGGTAAGTGAATCCATATTGCAATATGCCTGCAACAAAGTGGGGTGCGTGCGCTGTCAGCAAAACAGTAAATACAATATGGATCATCCTTGTTTTATGAGGGTGGCACTAAATAACCAGTGAATACCAAACCTTCGGTCCTTATTCCATGCGGATCAAATTTAGAATTCGATTTTTTTGTGGAGGGAGGAAATTCGTAGAACCCGAAGGAAAACCCTCTAAGCAGAAAAGAGAAGCAGCTAGCATCTCTATCCACATATGATGGAATCGAATACATGATCATCGTGGTGAGAGGTGGCACGTTACAAGCGCAAACCATCCTTACAGTGAGGACACTCGAACCATGAACACTTGATATTTTTATATTTTTTATTTCATGAACTTTCTACTGCTTCAAATCTTCTGAAAATGAAGCACTGAACTCAAATAATCTTATTGTTCAAAATAAATCATATTTCCAATCGATTCACACAAGGGATAAAGGAGAAAAAAAGTATGAAAAAACCTCAAAGTGTTCACGGTTCGAGTGTCCTCACTTTAACTCCCCACTGAAATGCACCAAAAACATGATAAAGAGAAGAAATGGATTTTGTTTCTTCAAAAACCTTTATTTGCCTTTTCAGGTACTGTTATTTTCCAAGCCCAAGTCCAAGATAACGACACTGGTATTCATGGCTCCCTCAAATACAAACTAGAGACTGGAAACGAACAGGGAAAATTCTACCTAGATACGGTCAGCGGTCGTTTGATACTGGTATCACAACTGGACAGAGAAACATTGGATTATTATGATATAACCATAGTTGTACAAGATGACGCACTTCAAGAATCGGACATCAAGCGGTCAAACGTAACCGTTTACATTAATGTGTTGGATGTGAACGATAATGAACCACGATGCACGCCAAGTCTGTACTCTGTTGATGTATCAGAAAGTAAGAATTAATATTCGTCTTTTCAAAATTATTTGCTTTGTTGTTGTTATTAGACATCTGTATATATTATAAGATGCATTTACGACATATTCTGATCTGTCTTCAGTATAATATGTACGGTTTTCCCCTAGTTAGCCCCTCAAATCCGAAATCAGTTACTGAGAGCCTAAAAATAGCAAATATTCCCCTTCACATTTCCCTGCGCCATCTTGCAAGGTAGCCGTGCCTTGCATCAAAGGAAGACGAACGGTGAGCTTGCAATGATAGAGACCTGTAAATAATTGTCCAAGGTGTGAAAAAAGTTTGTTGGGTCTCCCTTACTGATTCTTAAACACTTAGCCGGAGCCATGGTGCATGGCACAGACTAGTTAATACTTTACAAGTTAGATCATGCCAAATTCTAAAAAGAAGAATTTCATTCTTTTGCCATCCAACATGGCTGCCATCACGTGGTCGTCAAAGGTCTGAAAATGTTATCAATACATTTTTACCTGGTACTTTTGTATTTCACTTCTCTGTCTTCACTGAATACGTTACTTCATTTTAGGTATCACCGTTGGATCTAACATCACCACTGTCATCTGTACTGACCAAGACGAACTGGGACCCAACAGCCAACTGACGTACACATTTGACCGAGGGAATACTGGGAACCACTTCCGGTTAGAAAACAACACAGTCATAGTGGCAAGTAGCCTTGACCATGAAACGTTGAAAGAGTATAGTCTTGTCGTAAACGTGTCTGATGGAGGGTCGCCTACCTACGTCACTGTAGTCATGGTAACTGTCTATGTAAGACCAGAGAATGATTACACACCATTGTTTGAATACTCGAATTACTCTACGAATATTTCAGAGTGGACTGCAATAGGTATGATATATTATTAATTATTATTATCTTATAAATTTATTAATGAAAAGAAATGGTATAATATTGCTGATGATTTTGAATAAAATTAAGAATATATTTTGTGCGATGACGACAACCTAACATTATCACATGTTGCAATCGTAGTTTAATACTGAGCCAATCACAATGGGTGTGGTTACTGCTCGTCATCGTTATCACAAAGCCTGCTTAGCCTAGAGTAATGTTTTCTAAATCAAACAATATTGCAGGTACAAAGATATTGGACATAAACGCTACTGACGCAGATAGAGGTATCCATGGCAACCTCGAGTATTCCATCACTTCCGGTTTAAATGGAGGTATTGACTTTATGATAGACAAGGTAACAGGTGTTATTGAGGTTGGATCTCAGCTGGACCGTGAGACGCGGGATACCTATGTGCTGAATATTACTGTTAAAGACAAGGGGTTCAATGAACAAGAAAGGTTGTCTCAAGTGATCTTGGTGAGTGGAAATAACACTCCTCATCCATGAAAAATCGTGTAGTGCGTGAGATTGGTGGCTCAAATATGAGACCAGTATGACGCATAGGAGAGAACTAGAAATAAATTAAAGTGGCTCCAACCTATTTAGGAGTGGATTTCATGATTTTTAAACTCGCTCATATCGCTTCAAAAACAATCAGATATTTCTAAATTTAATACATGTAGTAGCTCAAACATTTGCGCTTTTAACAGCGTATTCGAAAATTAATTTTCGAGTCGCGTTTGTCGTTGCGGGATAATTTCCTAACATTTGTGCTTAACAATTTTGCCCTGTTCGCTCAAAAAGTGATCGGTTTCCTTGAAACTTCAGATTCTTGGTAAATTGAATGTTATGATTTTGCCTGGAGAAAATCGACCGAGGCTTTTTTTAATACTCAGTTTAAGGCTAATTTTCGTCGCCAAGCTACGTAATTGCACTCAAAATTCCAATTATTTGCGCATATCGGCCATGATACACTATGCGACAGTAATGGGGTTAATTATACTGGGTTTTTTTTACTGTAGGTCACTATAATAATCATTGATGAAAACGACAACCCACCGATATTTACTAGTGAAATCTACACTACCACTATCCCCGAGGACATCCCTGTTGGAAACTCTGTTGCCAAGGTTACTACAACAGATGCGGATATTGGCAATAACTCAGTCCACACTTATTCTATAACAGGTTAGTTTCTTAAAGTAATTAAAACATTTTTTGACTCCGTGCTTTAAAAGATTCAGTCTTCTATCAAAACTCATAGAAAAAATGCGTTTATGGTACAGTTGATGACTATGAGACTATCTGGGGAATCAAGGGTGGCGTAGCTGTAGTCACTCGACTCTCAACTCTGGGGTCTCGGGTTTAGTTCCTGGACTTGGAATCACGTGAGTAGAGCAAAGAATGAACCCAACCTAATAGGGGCGGAGGGACACGCGGTGCAACTTTGTGCGCAATATTGCAAGCAATGCTGCTGAAGTAGGATCGTTTTCTACTTCAGCAACATTGCGTGTACTAAATTGTGTCGTGTGACATAACTCGCAACATCGATTCCCTGCAAGATTCCCGCTCAATTTTGCACCGTGTATCTGTAGCTTAATAAAGTAAGCTTGTAAATCTTCGTTTGATAACCATATTTCTGTGATCGATTGATTCCAGGCGGTGATGGTGTGGGAAAATTCTCCATCGTCCAATCAACAGGCATCATCACTGCATTACCAGGTCTAGATTACGAGACCAAAACAACATACTACCTGTCAATCACAGCACGAGATGGAGGCTCGCCCCAGCTCTACGCGGTCGCCGGAGTACGCATTTTCATTTCCGATGTCAACGACAACAAACCGGTTTTTAATCCTACACTTTACCTTACAAGTATTCTCGAAACTACTTCCGCCGGAAGTGATGTCATACCAGTATATGCAAATGATATAGATACGGGTTCTAATGCAAAAATATTGTACTCGGTCGTTGGAGGTGATCCCAAGAATCAGTTTGATATTGTGAACGACACTGGGATGGTACGAACAAAAAAGAACCTTGATCGTGAAGATATTCTATTCTACGAACTTGTAATACAGGCCAGGGACACAGGGATCCCATCCCTTAGTGATACAGTAACAGTTAACATCACCATACTAGATGTCAATGACAACAACCCGATCTTTGGGAGTTCGGCATATACTGTACCAGTAGCAGAGGATACACCCATAGGATTCAACTTTTTGAACATTTCTGCTACAGACGTGGATATTGGACAGAATGCTAAGATTACGTATTCTATTGTCAGTGGTAATACAGGAAACAAGATAGCAATCGAGCCAAGCACGGGAGCCATGTCTAATATAGGTGAATATGATCAAATACAGAAGATTCCTAAAGAGATGCGTGGAGTATTCACCACTTTCCATACATCGTTTCACTGTGCAAATTTGAATAATCCTTTGAAACTACATTGTGTTTGATCAGTGAACCAATGTATGAAAAGTGGTGAATTGTACATATTAGATGGTTTCAGAACTCAAATACCCACACCTCTCCCCCCATTCCAAATTCCCCCACCTTCCAGGTGGCTTGGATGACTACGTAAAATGGAGGTCTCGTTTAGAAACGTTAAAGTGCACCTAACAATAAGTATTTACAGTAAACATTGTAGAAACCACGAGCTTAATGATGTTCGTTTTAAATACTGTTTGTGTGAACCTGTTAACGTTTGTATATGTAATGAAGCCTGGGATGATGTCACAGTCATTAAAATATGGGAAATATAAACTTTTATAACTTAAAGATGCAACACCCAAATGAAGAAATATCTCACCATTCAACAATTCACTTTATGTAGAACCAATACTGAGAGTATCGCTTCAGGGGTTAGGTGCACTTTAAACAAATAGGGCCACAAGTTTGTCAGTAGCTACTGTCGTTCCGTCTCAAACTCTCTAAATACAGTTGACAGAGTACCATTTATATGGATCTAAAATATAGTACTTTTCCTATGGCTTTCGATGCGTTACTTTCTTAATGGCATGAAAAGCTTATCAATCTAACTCACTATCATTTATTGATATAGGATTATTTGACAGAGAAAACGTAGCAAGCTACCAACTGACCATCAAAGCAGAAGACGCAGGGACACCTCCCAAGTATTCAACTACAAACGTCCATGTACAAATAATAGACCGCAATGATAATACACCATCATTCACAGACACAGACTACAGCTTTGCAGTCACAGAAAACCAAAATATCGGGCTTTTTATTGGTGTAGTCCAAGCCACAGATGTCGATAACGGCACGCATGCGCAGCTAGTGTATAGTATTGAGCCTGGTTCCCATAGCAACCATTTTACTATTAATCCACTCAACGGTCAGATATACGCAGCAATATCTCTGGACAGAGAGTCGGTGTCTTATTATCGATTAAGGGTGAAAGTCATGGATTCGGCCAACTACCCTAACCAGCTGTACAATATAACAACAGTTTCGATAACCGTTTTGGATTTGAATGATAATGCACCGAAATTTCCGAAATCCTTGAATAACGCGTCGGTAGCAGAGAACTCGCCATCCGGGACTTTGGTTACCAGGGTGACAGCAACAGACAAAGACCATGATGCAAATGCACGAATGACATACACTCTCTCGCACGACAATCTAAGTGTAGAATACTTCAAAATAGATTCCATTTCAGGGGAGGTGTTAGTCAATAGTGCTCTGGACTATGAGAGCAAACACGCAATCGAGGTTACTATTACTGCAAAGGATGATGGGTATCCTTCGATGTCAGGAACAGCGAGACTAAGGATAGACTTGATTGATATCAATGACAACGCGCCTGTGTTGAGTGCAGGTAAATATAATAATTCACCACCCTTCTCGCTATCCCTTAGATGGCAGCAGGCCCGTTTTTTTTGTTTTTTTTGCTTTTTTTTTGTTTTTTGCTGCGATTTTTTTTTTACGATTTCCATAGTTCCTCGCAGCAAGTTTGAGAATTTTGCTTAAAACAATTTCCTAGAGTCTTTATTAAAGCAGATTTTTATTGGTGTTTAGATTTCTACGAGGCTGAAATACGAAGTGATCGGTCACTTGGTCCCCCGGCTATCCTGACTTTGAGTGCTACTGATAGTGACAGTGGTCAGAATGGTAATATTACTTACGAAATGGAAAGCGAGCAACAACTGTTTACTGTCGATCTGGTTACTGGAGAAATTACCCTGAAAGCGTCGCCTGCAAGTGGTAAGTCGCTAGTTGTAAATAAACTGCCACGACGACGGTGGTGGTGATGGTGACGGTGGCATTTTTGGTGATGGCGATGATCACCGTAATTGTGATGGTGACGATGGTTATGATGAAGACAATGACGATGGTGATGATGATAATGATGATGGTGGTGATGATGATAATGATAATGATGATGGTAGTGAAGATAATGATAATGATGAGGATTATCTCTATTTTACGAGAGTAAAATGACTAACCTTACAGCTATGTAATTAATGGCCCTCTGAAAAAATGAGGAAAAATTACGTGGTGACTGAAAACGCTCACCCTTTATCTGTATTTGTCAATCTTTTCGTCCATAGGTCAAAAGTACGCATTGAAGGTACGCGCTAGGGACAATGGCGCAACTGCACTATACAGTGGATATGCTAACGTACGTATCGACACTATAGAAGCTGAACAGACGATGGTCGACGTCACCCTAGATATTACCCAGGAAGAGTTCGAGGCGAACAAACAGTACTTCTTAGAGAAACTCTCAGCGATGCTTGGGGCTGATGTTAGGATAGCTGAGATACGCGAAGAGAGTGCTAAGAAAAAGAGGAAGAGAAGAGAAACGAAAAAAGGGTAGGTTTGCCTGACCTGACTTGCTTCACTGGATTAATAAAAGAATAGTTATCTTGTAGTAACAGGTCACGGAGGTCATGTGACCCTGTCCCGACAAGCATTCGTGTCAATACTGAAAACCATAAATGAGAAGAGTACCTCATTATATTACGTACGTGATCTGTTAGAACAAGTCGTCCATTCGTCAGCTGCTTACCATTTACCGGCATGAATCCTTTTACTTTTCCCATGGACTCCAAAGATGTGACAATGAACTGATTTAGGGACAGGCTGATCCAATAGCTCGCTATTTTGAACTAGCTTTTGCTTTGCATCCAAATTCAGGAGAAGCCTAATAACTTTTAATCGATTTTTTTCAAGGATAACTGTTACTTTTTACGCTGTAACAAACCCCTCAACAAACTCAACGGACGTTCAAGACAAAATGAACCAGGCCAAGAAATACCTATCACGTGATGCCATCCTTCAAGTCCTATTGGACGAAAACGGAAACCTCAATCCTGTGTTGACCAATAGCACTGAACTTGGTGTGAGTATTAAATTTGGCATGACATAGGATTGATGCAAGCCAATGGACTTCCCCCGTTCTTTACTGAATGGGAATAGACCACTTGCAGCACGTCGGAATGCAGCTCAATTTGGAGGACAAAACAATAGGTTCCAATTCTCAGGAGATTGAAATTATTTTGTTTTGTCCTCAAAATTGAGCTGCTTTGACGTGAAAGAAGTCTTGTACGAATAGTGTTAGACACGAGGCCAGTTGCCCTAGTGGAAGAAAAATAGGGTTTAGGTAAAGGAACAAAATGTAGTACTACTTGTTGTTCATATTTGTTTCTTTTCATTTGATTTCACAAAATAACTGCTAGATAACACAGGCTTGATATATGCGTGACGCACTATGATTAAAGGACATCTAACCTTACTTTATTGTTATAAGAAATAGACTCGCACCCTTTTATCAGAGATATGAATATAACAACGGGCCGTGATCTTTGGGCAGGGTGAACTTTTTTCATTACACTAAATTGTTTTTCTCTCTCTCTCTAGAACTTCAAGATATCGAAAGTAGAAGCGACCAAACCCACTGTACCTCCCGAACCTTCGTTCATCGAAACAACGGAGGGAATTGCAACTGTTGTATGCTCCACTTTTCTTCTTGTGCTGGCAATAATTGCAGTACTATGTCTTAGAATGAAATACAAGAAACGGTAGGCAAATAGTCAGGGCATGGCTAACTCACAGATTGAACCCAGAAACAACCTCTGGACTCATCTATGTCAGGGCATGGCTAACTCACAGATTGAACCCTGAATCAACCTCTGGACTCACCTATGTCAGGACACGGCTAACTCTAGTCACAGATCAAATAGGAACTTAAGCGTTTTAGGTTTAATGGAGGAAGGAAAACCAGAGAACCTGCTGAGAAAAACTAGCGAATCGAGAGAGATTTTTAAACATTACTTATTAATATTTTATTTTCTAGTGAGAGAAAAGAACAGTTTCGCGAGCCACGATTGAGGCCCAAAAAAGGAGTTGTGGATCCTTCAGATTTCCCAATATACAAGCGTGAGTTTTCATTACAGTTTTTCATTTTAAGCTTTGCTGTTTTTCTGCATGCACATCGTCTTTTATCAACGTTTGATTTACAAAAAAAAAAAAAAAAAAAAAAAAATAATGATAATAATAATAATAATAATAATAAATAAATAAAAACATCTCTCATTTTAGCAAAACCACAACATTCCAAGATTATGACATTGCCACCTTCAGGAACTTTCATTGTAAGTATTGATCCTTGTAAAAAAAATTCCAGATACTTCTATTACTTTATTTTCATTATTCTAAAGACTATTTAAATATATTTCTACATGCAGAATGCTGGACAAGAAACAAGACGATTCGACGGGAAAGCTATCGACCTTGGTAACAAAATACAATATGCTATCCCCACTATATTACTTATTTCCATATTCAAGGGCAGTGTATAGCATTGGAAGAGTCTTTGACGATTAAACTGTTCTCTTGACACCATGATGGCCTTTTAAAGATCCATTGCACCTGACGTCAAAGCAGCTCAATTTGGAGGCAAAACAGAAGAATTTCCATCTCTCGAGAATTAAAGCCTATTGTTTTTCCCTCCAAATTGAGCTGCCTTTCGAAGTGCTGCAAGGGGTCTATACTGATAGAATTAACCACTTTCCATACATCTGTTCACCCAAAGCATTCAGTCAAGGCTGCAAGGTTAAAATTTGAATAATCATTTGAAACTTTACTTTGGAGCCTCGCTTCGCCTCGCTTGGCTGTGTTTTCTGTGACCAGTAAACCAATGTATGGAAAATGGTAATAGTTGTGGTTTTGCGGGGAACTTTTGTCGGGAACGCACTCGATCCCTCCCTCCTCCAGATCAAGGACTCTCGTTCTCTCGTTCTCTCGTTCTCTCGTTCTCTCGTTCTCTCGTTCTCTCGTTCTCTCGTTCTCTCGTTCTCTCGTTCTCTCGTTCTCTCGTTCTCTCGTTCTCTCGCCACGACTCTCATCCGTACACTCAGCATGAAGCACACCATTGATTTAACTTTAGCTGATTTCTTTTCGCAGCATCTGGTCGTACTTACGCATATAATAAAATCACAGGAGAAAGATTCTGGCTGGATGATGACAAAACCAATCGAAAAAAACCTCAACCTCAGGCTGGGATGCAATCTAGGCAAGGAGGGCACAATTTAAAACAACACCAAGAATACACCAGGCCACGCGAGAGTAACATTATTTTTGAAAATCAAAGAAATGGTCCTGGTTCTTACGAAAGAATTCAGTTAAAATCTAAGCATGATTTTAATAGACGGCATGGGAAAGACGCACACGAGGCTGTTTTTGAAAATCCAAGGAGAGTCCCGGGTTCTTACTACGACAATGTCCAACTACCTGGAACTCCTGAGTGATATGTATATATATTTATGATTTTATGAAAGACGCAGGTAATTTTTTTTAACTCATATAGAATTGTTATTTTAATATTAAAATATGGCAAAAGCCCTAAGATAATCTCCCAGGAGTAAGTCCGGGATCCATTATTAATAAAATATCCGTCCTCATGGATAAAATCCCAAAATTCAATATCGTTTGACATGTCATAACTTTGAATGTTGCCGAGGCAAAAAACATTCACAACATCTGTTAATGTGTTATCGTTTAGTTTACCTGTCAAATTATACAATGAATTATTTTCGTAGTCTTTGATGTGATGTAAATATTACTTGACCGCAGCCTTTAATTTGAGTTGAATTTGCAGAAACTGGTACAACATAAAAAATATCATTATTGAAAGCAATTTCCAAACTGCAACTGACAAGTATGTCCTACAGAATATTTCTTAGGGGAAATGTTAATGTTAAAAAAATATTTTTCTATTTGATTTCCAACTTTTAACTTTTAAATGTTTTGGATTCAGCTGAATATTCCATTTCAGTAATCCTTAATTTTGAATGCATTTGTTTGAATGTGAAATCAAAGGTATAAGAATAATATATTCACGCCTTAAAAATTAATAACATGTTGTATTCACATGAGAATACACTGATCATTTTTGTGATACTCTTGTCCAACAGCTTCAGATTTGCAGCAGTCTGATCTGAGTTAGTAATCAAATTTGAGTGGCATATGGACGCTTTCTCTCACCGCTCTGTAGTTCAACCCATGGGTCGTGGGTTCAAAGTTGTGTTTGTTTGATGTGTTGTTCTCACCCATGAGGGTTTTTTCTCTGAATTCTCCGGTTTTCCTCATTTTTTTCCTTTCCAAAAATCAATATGTGAGTGAGCGTTGTAGTGGTATTGCGTGGAGCGAACCCCACAGAAAAGCTCCTTACGGGAAGTAGTGGTAATGGTCGTAAAAAAAAAAATTTTTCTTTGGAAAAAAGTTCATTGATCTTGCTCTTTCCCATTAGATAAAATATAATTCTAATGTTTCCACCTTCATGTAATTTCCTTTAAACTAATTACAGTTTATAGACGCAGTGTTGGTTTGCTTAACTTGCATGTCATTTTTTAAAATCTAATCAAATTCACCTGTTTGTTAACGTTGTACACGATTCAGTATATATCCAACCGGCTTAATGTCAAAACTAATTCTATGCTTTGTTAAGGACCAATATTTTGAGTACTAAACATAATAAATCTTTCTTGTTCGAGATGTTAGCCGTAAACCTAGAATGTATTTAGTTTATTTGCTGTGTTTTCTTGCTTATATAAAGATGCTTTGTTAAGGACCAAGATTTTGAGTACTAAACATAATTCATCTTTCTTGTTCGAGATGTTAGTAAACCTAGAATGTATTTAGTTTATTTGCTGGATTTTCTTGCTTATATAAAGAGTAAATAGCAAAATTCGCATTGTGCTAACTGCAGTATCTTCGCTGATATGTTTTGACCTAACGATGAATTATATTGTTTTTTATTCACTTCATATCCAATCACTCTACGATAGATACAGTAGTGACCCAAATTTAGCAAATTTTTATATATTTTTCTTCATTTTGTGCTCCAAGGAGAGTCCATATGTTTTCATCTGCGCAGGATAATTACAATTCTGTCAATGAAAGCCATACCGATTTGACAAATTGGCATTGGTTGAAGTAATTATGGCAGTAAGGTGTAGTTTCTGACATTGGATATAATTTTGTTCTTTATGCAAAATGAATCAAAGTCTGTTTGTTTTGTGAATTCAATCAGTTTGCAGCACATAGAGGTGGTATCAATATTCATTTGCACTCTACTCTGAAACACATAAATTGGAAAACTATTTCATTCTCTCGGGGAAGTCATTTTGGACGCAACTGAAATGATACTACGAGGTGAAAATTCCACTTTGACAATAAAAATATGCCAGTTTGGGTTCAGATATGATTTCAACTCAAGAGTAGGACTGATCATAGCCAACAGCATCATAGGAGTATCAACAATCGTTACTAATCTTCTTATTCTCATCTCCATCTGGCAGACGCCGTCCTTACGAAAGCCGTCGCACATCCTGATTGCAAATCTCGCTATAGCAGACTTTCTAGTTGGTTCAGTTGGTCAGAATTTATTCGTTATACGAGACTTTTTCATACTGCAAAAGGGAGAGGAATTTTTTGATGTTATTTGCTTGCTTTCAAGCGTTGGCCGATCGTTCAGTTACTGGCCTGGCACTGTGTCCTTATACACGCTTATTATAATCAGTATCGATCGAGTGTTGGCGATCAAACTCAAAACCAGATATAACTCTATTGTAACTTCCAAGAGGCTCACAATGGTTCTATCATTTGGTTGGGTTTTATGCGGCATGATATCTTTTCCTTTATTTATCCTGATGGACACAAAATCAATCCTGATAACCGTTTCGTTTGGAATGTTGTTGTTCATGATCATCATCAGTCTATGCTACCTTAAAGCAGTGAAAGAACTGAGAAAGATCATGTCCCGAGTGTCTAATTCTGACAGCAACTCAACCTCCATAAACACGATATCAAGCTTCAATATTTCAAAATATCAACGATCACTGAAAACAATGCTGATTGTTTTTGCCACAGTCATGATTTGTTGCTGCCCGTATCTGATTTCTACTGCCATTATGGCTTTGAAATTTGAGAGGGCAATTAATTATGTTTTCTTAGTCAACTTTTCTGAAATCATAGTTTTTGTTAATTCTACGTTGAACCCTTTACTCTACTTTTGGCGTATTAAAGAGCTTCGTCAAGCAGCTAAAAAGACCGTTGCATGGATGTTTGGAAGAGACCAATGTCATGAAACTACCATATCAATGCCTTCGCAATCCAATCACGTCACTGAATCAACCCCTTCCAGCTGATCTGAGTAAATTGAAATGTTAGCCAATCAGAAACGAACAAAATTGCAAAACTGAGGTGTCATCCTATATAGCCCAGCGACTCTGGAAACATGTTTTCTTTATTTCCCCACTCAGTAAGTACGGATATCATAAATGAAGCAAAATATCAAAAACCTCTTCTGGAATTTAATAGATTTATCTCAGATATGAACTTTTATAAGTCAATTTTCGCAGGCTTCATGACACCTCAGTTTTGCAGACACTATACTCTACGTCACTATTTCAGATCAGCTATCAGCTGGTTAGACTTATTTGAAGTTTCCCAGATAGGTCAACTGATTGTTGGGACAACATGTGCGTTTCCTTGTTCCCTCTGTGAGCATAATGGAACGCTGCCAAGAATAACCAGTGAAAGACTTTCTTATTCTATGACACTTTCTCACAACACTGCAATAGGGACCGTGAAAGGAAAATAATCCGTGAAAGAACTTTCTCATCAGTTTATGGCACTTTCGCACCCTTATCATTTTCTTTCTACCATGATGTAATACGCCTATAAACACGACAAAACCTATCCAGAGTGACGTCTAATTCTATCCTATAATTTTTTTCAAATTTGTTTTTTTTTTTTGTTACAAAGAATGTCGCTTTCCACGGATGACGTTACGATTGTCCTTCATGCACGGGATTGAAATGCAGACAAGACAAGCCCAGAACATATGGAAAACTATGTTTTTTTTCGACTGATATTGATCTTGTTTTGCTCGTAACCGAAGCCTTTTGTTTGCATTTCGATCCCACGAGGCTTTGCGATGTCTATTTCTATAGTAGCCATGAAGAATGCTGTATAAGAACATTGAACATTTGAAGAAAACAAGAGGGCATATTAATAATAATAATAATGATGATGATGATGACGATGATGATGATGATGATGATGATGATGATGATGATGATGATGATGATGATGATGATGATGATGATGATGATGATGATGATGATGATGATGATGATGATGATCATGATGATGACGATGATGATGATGATGATGATCATGATGATGATCATGATGATCATGATCATGATGATGATCATGATGATGATCATGATGATGATCATGATCATGATTATGATCATGATGATGATCATCATCATCATGATCATGATGATGTCTTTATTCAACAATCAGTAAAAATACATACCCATCAGTTTACAAAAAATTCTAAAACTTAAGATTATTCTTATTAAAATTAGTCTAAAAGACGACTCCTTGGTAGGCAGCAGCTCATGTAAACTAGATGGCTTGCTTCACTTGCTTTGTGAAAAATAGCGCGGTCAGATTTCTCTACTAGCTCATGTATGTCTATAAGATATTAAATGTTACGCTTGTTTATGCTTGTTCATTTGTTTATATTTCCAAGAGTTACAGTTATCAATGTTATCAAATAATCAATGTTCTTTCGTGTTTATGCTGCTCGAAAAGCACCGTGTGTCCACTTTTTCAATTGCTGCGCGTATAGAATTGGCCAGGGAATCTACTTCTGCAACGTTGTGCTCGACAAGTTTTATGCCCTAAATGCCATTGAATTCCATCGATTTATATGCAGCTAATTTTACTGCTGTAGATTCAATATTTTGTTGAGTGTAGTATTCACAGCCGTACGAATGTCACTCATACGCCATAAATACATCAGTGGATTGACGAAAGAGTTGGAGACAACAATGAATTCGCTAACTCCCATAAACATGTAAATCGTTACTCTGAACTCTTTTTCTTTTTCGCTTTTGAAAGTTGTCTTATCAATTTTCAAAACTGTCCCAATGCCATTTAAAAAAACATACGGAGTATAGAAAATCATTATGAGGACAAAAACTAGAAAAGTTGTCTTCAATGATTTCCGATACTTGGATACATCAATCTTGCTGGAACTCACACTCGGGGCTTCCGCATTTCCAACAGTTGGTGACACTGTACATGCTAGTTTTCTTAACTGGTAAAAAGCCGTTGAATAGCAAATGGCGATAAAGGAGATCAATATAGAAGCAGCGACACCGAAGAACAAAAGAACATGGGCAAATGTTTGAGCTGTAAGGGTCAGGAAAAGGGGAAGGATAATTATTAAAGATCCGATCCAAAAAGGCATCAACGTCACTAATACTCGCTTCAGAGTCACAATGTTTCGATACCTGTTTCTCAGTTTAATGGCCAGCAAACGATCTAAGCTTATGGTTGCCAAAGTGTAGAGAGAAACTGCAGCCAGCCAGTATGATAAACCTCTTCCAGTTTTCCAGACGATACAAAGCGGTTCGTTCCAACCTTTTCCTTGTGCAGCCATACCTACCACAAGCGATAATAGTTCGACGGTTATTCCAATTAAGAAGTCTGAAAGGGCAAGACTTCCTATAAGGATGTACGAAGGTTTGTGAAGGGATGGTGTCTTCCAGATGGAAATCAGGATCAGAAAGTTCAAAATGATACTTGCTAAGCCAGATATAGCGGAAAGTATTACCATAACCCTTGTGTACGTTGACACTATTCGATCATACATCAAGAGGCCATCAATACAGGTATATTCCATTGCGAATGCGAAAAAATAGACGACCAAAAGATATTCATAAAATGATGGCAATTACTCAAATTAGATTGCCAAATTTATAAAGTTTTAGACGACTGGAGACAAAAAATAATTTATGATTCAATACCTCACAATGTTCTTTTTCATCTGCTCGCCCGCTGCATGAAAGCCAATGCCGTGATCATCTGTTAACCAATGTTTTAAACAAAACGTTGGGAGTTAAATGAAATTTCTATTTCAAAATTAAAAATTTCAGAATTTTGTATATTGCTTCCCTTACATTTGTCATATAGTCTTAACGAGAATAATAGATTTTTTTAGTCATATGTTATAGCAATTCAAAAGTCCAGACATGGACACTGGGTGCTTGGCAGGTCGGCGGGTGTCTGCAGAGAGTTTTAATAAGAAAAGCAGAAAATCGTTTGTCGTCTTGAAATGAAAATACTTTTCAACTGAAATGTATTGAAGAAGCTTTTCAAAGCTTAATAATTAAAATCATCATTCAAATTATTTTGTCCGTCGTTTTGATTGGCCGAGAGAACTGCAAATAACTGCCTACAAATAAAGGTCTGCTCATGCGCAGTAACGTCGCATTTGTCAACATGGCTTGATACCCTGAGCTGTCAGAAAATTACTTGGCATCTTTGATAGAAGAAAAAGAAAAAAAAGCCAAAACACAAAAAAATAATTTGGATGATAAACCAATTATTGAACTCGGTTATCACAAAATATCGTGATTTCTTCTGCCTTCGGCATCGGCAAATAATTGTTTACTCGTAAAAACCACGTAGAAACCACGATATTTTGCTCAACCTCATCGATCCAATAATTGCTCACTATTCCAGCTTCCAAGAAAGGCATTCCCGAGCCAAGTCGATCAAAAGAAAGTTTTTCTCAAACGTTTGCTGGACGTTGCCATATTTTTTCGCGTACCGAGGAAGGAAAAAGTAACCCAAAACTAGTCTTGAAATTCAATTATAAATGTATAGATAACTATCAATAGTATTTTTGATAGACCTTGGGTGTAATGTTTTCCCAAATCGTTATTACTATCAGCCAATACTATTATCAAAATCAAGTTAAAAACTAACATGAGCATTTTTGAGAGTAAATGCTTTGAACCCAGGAGTAGAAGTTGAGTGAGTAATGTGATCGTCCGGGTGAGTGTAGTCTTGAGAAAGACTGTTGTTGGTGGTGACTGACGTTTCGACAACCTGAGCGGAAGTCATCTTCAGAGTACAGAGCTGAATGAAAGACAGTAGATGGTATTTATGACTCTGGTGGTGCGGTCGTAACGTAAACAGTAATTAGTCGGTATATATGCATTTTTCAGTATTGACTTTAATATTTATATCGTTTATCAGTGTTATCCTTCTAGCAGTCAAAACTGAATTACAAGAAATAATAATAATAATAATAATAATAATAATAATAATAAATGAATTTAGAGTTTCATACTACGTCCCGAAACTCTTACAACTATATAAATAGTTAAACTAATAAAGAAATTAAGTGTATATATTGTATAAAGTTGTACAGTTTTAGTCAGTCCATTAAAACTCCTGATGAGTGAGACCTAATTATAATAAATAGAAATATAAATGCAGAATAACTAAATAGACTCAGATGACTTATAATAACTTATAATATAACATATATTCTATTCGTAGAGATACTTCTGATGTCGAATTGTGATGAAATCATTGAAACGCTTGGCTCTAACAACAACTTTGACTGTCTTAGAAAGCCCTTACCTTAGATTATAGGCTTGTTTGATTCAGAATGGGGAATAAGCGGATAGTCTAGGGGAAGAATCCTATCTAAATCCTTGCTAAATTAATACATGAATCTTCACGCCTGGCTCGGAAAGTTGATAATTTAGAAAGCTGTTGCTATTTTTTTCGCCATATGAATACCTTTAAGTTGCACCAGGTGCAGCCAATATCTTTTTTTACCCTTAACGATTTGCATTGCCTTTCGTGGAATAAGAAAAACAAGTCATCAGTCAAGGCCCGAGTATATTGTGAGCGCCTGCTGAGCTTCTATTTGGTGTTAAAATTATCTTTATTGTATTTTATAGTACGATATGTACCAAGCGGTTAGAGCAATTTTCGTATGAGTGGGAAACGATACGGCAAATCCGTAGCCGTAATGTAGCTGTACCGTATCTTACCATAACCGTAAATACTCGTTGTGATTGGATGAATTACTGGAAGACAATGGGAATCCATTTCAATGTTACGGCATGTCGTACCGTATACGTGCTGTAAGTCAGCACCGTAGGTTTCCCAGTTTTAGAAAAACCGCTCTAACAATGTAAAACTAAGCTTTAAATTCATAACAACGTTCAATAGCAGTGAAAATACATGACATTCTGATAAGATAATCTAGCTCGGTGCATATTTTAAAATACAAATATATTCTCCGCAGACATTGCTTGCAAGTCCTAATAGCTTTTATTTTGTTAATGCTTTTTATAGATCGTAGTATGCGCCCTTCCAATGTGCACCAAAGACCTTCTCGTATATCATAAAATCAAAAGAAATCTTCCGTAGACATTGCGTCTAAGTTCTAATGCTTTTATTTTGCTAATGCGTGTATACTAACTCACAGATTGAACCCTGATTGATCCGCAAAGTCATGGAACGGCTAACTCACAGATCGAACACTGAAACAAACTCTGGATTGATCTGCAAAGTCAGGGAACGGCTAACTCACAGATCGAATTGAAAATTACAAAATGATAATCTTTGATAGCGTTGCAAATATCACAAAATAATGTAATCCATAATAAATGCGTTATGTAATCAGTGCTACACTGAATTCTAGAATAATGAAAACTTCCGAATTGAGTTCCAGAACATCATACAAGTGTGTAAACACGTTTTCAAGTCGATGCCTGATTGAATTGTTATTTTCATATGCTTTCTATGTTCTGTGTTAACCAACTATGGTGTATACCGGTGTCCGTCCCATTACTAACACGATCATGGTATAAGCTAGAATATTTTAAACATTGTTTTGACTGTGGTCTTCGCTGCTTCTCGGATGTCTCGAATGCGCCACAAATACAGAAGAGGATTCATCGCCGAGTTAAGTAGGGAAAGAAGCTCAGCTACAGAAATGCAAATTAAAAGGATGTGAGAAGTTTTCCTTGAGACCAGTGATGAAAAATCTTTAGATCTGAATACGAAAGAAATAATCAAAAAGCAAAACAATGGCGTATAAAAAAGAATGGTAAAAATAAAAACCACAAACATGGTGATAAGGGATTTTCTGTATTTGGCGACATCAATGTTGGAACTTGCACCTGCACCTGTTTCGTCGTTCTGGACACTTGGAGATACTGAAGAGGAGGTGATCTTTCGTAAGCTGTAGAAGGCCTTCGAATAACAAACGGCGATGGTTACCACTAAAAAAAAAACTCCAATTCCAGCAAAGAGCATCAAACCTCTCAAATTTTGAGAATTCAAACTTAGGTATCCAAACAATGTTGCTGAAACTACAATAAATATGATCCAAAATGTCAGTAATACGCAGAGTACACGCTTCTTTGTTACGATGCTTTGGTATCTGTTCCTTAACTTAACTGCTAGCAAACGATCCAAGCTTATGAAAGTTAGAGTTATCAGAGAAACTCCGCCCAATGCGTAAACTACGCTTCTGGCGCATGTTGATACTTGACAGAACAGCTTTAAGGACCAGCCTCTTATGGCAGCAATATGAATAATGGCCACAAGTGGATCACCAATGGCACCAACGAGGAGATCAGAAAGAGCAAGACTTCCTATCAGGATGTAGGAAGGTTTGTGTAGCGATGGTGTCTTCCAGATGGAGATCAGGATCAGAAAGTTTAAAACTGTTGTTACCAGTGCTGCAGCCGAGTACATAGTTGGCATCACTAAACGATAAGTTGGGTAATCAAACTCCTTTCTCATTTTTGTGCAAAAAACATCTTGATTTTCGTCCATCTTGCAAGGTTCTCAAATCAGTTTTGTTCAGTTCTTTAGTCTCCTTCGTCTATTTCTTTCTCTTTCTTTAATCTTCGGATCTTTGCAACTTTACTTCAACTTTACGGTCGATGAAATCTTAACTCTCCGGTCGACAACTTTAATAAATCGACTTTTCAAAATAACCTCAATAGTTTTTAGCAGATGGTTTCTAGTATGTTCTCAGCGTGAACTAAAGGAAAGTGTAGTTAAACAATCTCGCGATTTCGTAATGCGTATGATTACCTCTCTTGGAAACTCCCAATCATCAAGCACCGGACCATGAAGCACTTTCATTTTTTTTCTTTTCAGGAAGAATGTGTACAGATGTGAAGGCAGTAATCGTTTGCTTCTGTGTTACGCGCTTGAATCTTTTCTTGATTTTTTCTCTGTCGATTTCGACTTTTACAATTTCTACATCTTTGTTTATCATTCTTTGCAGATTCGATCTGATCTTAACTTGACTTTGCTATAGCGGTTCAATAACGGCTTGATAGCAATTTCTAGCAGTGAGTATTTAGCGGTTCTAGCGATTGTAGCGTTCCTAGCGGTTTCCAACTCTTCAAAAAAAAATTGTCGGCCCTTGCCAGTCCTGTTACCACATTGTTCCATTTGCGATTATGCCTGACTATCGCGCGCTCGGCCCAGTCCTTACAGGATCTCGCACAGGCTACTATGGCCGCGACAACAGAAATTTAATTACTTTAAAAATGTTAATCAATTTCTTTGTGTTCTTCGATTTTCAGGCTCCTTTTCCGTCAGTGTCGATTGGAGTAGCGGTCATCTCATCTTTTAGACACTGCTCAAGGTAGAACTGTTTACTATATCTAGACTTCTTTAACTCTGGCAAAATGTTTGATATACAAAAACTATTAGAAAATATTTTTTTAAATTAAAAAAAAAAACAACCAACTTTTTCTCCTTCATTCTTTTAAATTTTTATTATTATTATTTTTATTTTACCAACGCATTGAATTCCTTAAAAACAAATTTTGCAATGTAAATACCTTTAATTTACCAGGTGGAGTGAGTGAGCCCCCTTATCTATTTGCCTCTCATCGAATAAAAAGAAAAGTCAAGTAATTGTGAGTGGCCGCTGAGCTTTTATTTGTAGTTAGAATACTTTTTAATTTCTTTCACAGTACGGTATGTAGTATGTCTAATGAATTTCGAAAACACCGCAAAAAACCTTTTTAAAATTTAAAAATTAAAAAAAATTTTAAACAACGTTCAATAGAAATAAAAAGAAATTTCATTGTGATGAGACCGAGTTGAACATTGAAAAAATAAACATCATCCGTAGACAACGCGTTCGAGTTTTAATTCTGCTAAAAAAATGTTTTAATATCGGTCGTGTGCTCCCTTCCATCCCCGAAATTTCTAGATGGCGATGACTGAATCTCTGTAAAAGTACGGCGAGAGATAGTTAGGATTATGTAACTAGTGGGAATGAGGGGATACAACATTTTGTTATTTGAACCCTGAAACAACCTCAGGGCTGATCAATATCAGGGCACGGCTAACTCACTGATCAAACTTTGAAACAACCTCTGGGCTGATCTAAGTCTTGGCACGGCTAACTCATAGATCAAACCTTGAAACAACCTCAGGGATGATCAAAGTCAGGGCACGGCTAACTCACTGATCAAACCCTGAAACAACCGGTACCTCTGGGCTGATCAAAGGTGGCGTAGCGTTGAGAGCGCTTGCCTCTCACCAATGTGACCCGGGAACGATTCCTGGACTCGGCGTCGTATGTGATTAGAGTTGTTGGTTGGTTCGATCTCTCCGGTGCTTCGAGGGTTTTCTCCACGTTCTCCGGTTTTCCTCCCTCCGCAAAATATCAACTCTTAAATTCTAAATTTTAATTCGATCTAGAAGAGCATAGCTAGATGAAAGAAAGTACTCTGTGTAATTCAAGTAACCCTAAATAGTTGTTTATTTCTTCTGTACATCGACATACAAATGAATGATGACAATAACAGCGTGATCTTTGCTACTTTGAATTCTAGAGTTGCAGACCATCATAAAGCGTTTAAAGCCGGTCAATGCATTGAAATAACATCAACTGTTATTTTATCAAATTTTTTATGTTCTCAATGTAAACTAACTATAGTGAGCACTAGCTTTCATCAAATATTCCAAGTTTCTTCTATCATCTCTTGTCAAAATGAGATATTTCAGTATGCATTTTCTAAAAGGTATTTGTACGGATGAGTTTTTTTTTTGGAGTAGAAGTTGTTATAATTCGAGTCGAAAACCTGGAAGTAGGAAACATTGAACTACGAAAAAAAATGTTCGCTGATTGGCTAATTCCTTCAGCCAGAGAGAAGCGAGATCACCTGGAAAGCTCCGGACATTGTATGGTGAAACGGTGGCCTTCCCATTACTGCCATGATCATGACAAAAGCCAGAATATTGTAAACATTGTTTTGACTGTGGTCTTTACTGCTTCTCGAATGTCTCGAATCCGCCACAAGTACAGAAGAGGATTCATCGCCGAGTTAAGTAGTGCGATGAACTCGGCTACACTAACACTTATGTACCTTATGTCATAGTATATCTTTGATGAGAACTTATGATCTAAGGTCGCGAAAGAAATTAAAATGCAAATATATGGTATATAAAAAAGAATAGTAAAAATGAAAACTACAAACATGGTGATAAGGGATTTTCTGTATTTGGCGACATCAATGTTGGGACGCGAACCTACACTTGTCTCGTCGTTCTGGACACTTGGAGATACTGAAGAGGAGGTGATCTTTCGTAAGCTGTAGAACGCCATCGAATAACAAAAGGTAATGATAACGACTAAAATAAAAGCTAATATTCCAGCAAAAAGTACCAGGGTTGTTTGATAATTCAACCCTACGTAGCCAAACGACGTTGCTGAGCCTACACTCGACATGATCCAGCATGTCAGTAATACACAGATTACACGCTTCTGAGTTACGACACTTTGATATCTGTTCCTTAACTTGACTGCCAGCAAACGATCCAAGCTTATTGCCGTCAGATTTATCAGAGAAATGACGCCCAATGCGTAACCCACAATTCTGGCACATTGAAAAACTACAAAGTAAACCTTCGGGGACCAGCCACTTATGGCAGCGATATTTACAGTAGCTAGTAGTGGTTGTCCGATGGCCCCAACGAGAAGATCTGAAAGAGCAAGACTTCCTATCAGTATGTAGGAAGGTTTGTGAAGCGATGGTGTCTTCCAGATGGAGATCAGGATCAGAAAGTTTAAAACTGTTGTTACCAGTGCTGCCGCCGAGCACATAATAAACATTACTAAACGAAGAGTTTGGACGCCCATTGCAATGTTTTAAAGTTAGTTTCACTCCTTATTCGTCTATATGCCCATCTCCATCACCGTGCTCTATTATGAATACTACTTCTTCGTCTTTTTTTTCCGGATGTATCTCTTCTGTTGATATATATGCTTTCGAATTAAATGTCATGTTTTGAACGATAATTAGATCTAACGTTGCATTTTCAATGAGTCCATAAGTACCCTTGAAGTGTATCTTTTCAGTCCAGCCTCCTCACATCCATTATTGAATTCATTAATTGATTTGGTTCTCATAAGTGCTTGAAAGTATTATTACTAATAGCATCTCAAGAAACCATCGACAAAGCTACAAATCAATAAGAAAAACCTGAATGAACTTATCATGTTAACTAATGAACTACATCTTTAAGTCATTCATGTTCGATGGTACCTTTGAAGATCATATTGATACTTTTTCCATTACATTCATATTACATTTCTGCATTCTTCCATTGCTGTCGTGAAAATGAATGCTTTTGAAGGGTTTCACGACAGCCATGTTGAGAAGAAAGAAAAATTAAATAATTGATATTGCTTTTGAGCTCTTAGTTTAGTCCCTTACACCTTTCGGATATGAGAAATTGTGGTTATATTTTAGGCAAATCTTAAAATGTTTTCAAATAACAAGTAAATAAATATTTTAAAATGTAGTTTCAAAATTATCACTATAATTATTATTATAATGATGATGATGATAGCCGTATTCATATTTTACTAGGGGGGCCACTGGCCAAGGCGATTTTCAGTAGCGCCCTAGAATAAATACAAAAGAAACTATACATAAATATAAACAAAATAAAATAACACAACTATATAACATATAAAAGTAAAACAATTAAAGGAAAATTATTTACAATTAAAAAATAAAAGTTGATTGCAAAATATAGCATATGATTTATATAATAAGCATCAGACTATAAAATACTCTAAAGTTTACCTTTTAAAAGATGAGAACCTAATTCTCTTAAAACCTAATCTAGTTCATTCCATTCCTTGACTACGTGATATCTAAATCTTTGTTGTCCTCATTTCATGCGTGTACGTGCGTACACTTCCATTCAGAAAACTGTCACTGAAAATTTCATAATTTTGATAAGTACCCTTCCAGGACCGCTGAGGAGGGCAAACTTTTCCCATTCAGGTGCCAAATTGACAAGATTTTCGTGTGATTCTGCATGAATGGAAGATCCGGTTATGAATGCACGAAAGCATTTTTTTGCCAAATGGAATAAATATAACGAGGAAAATATCAACAACTAAAGCACAAGCAAATCTGGTTAATTCTGGTACACATTTGATCTAAACATTGATACACATTTGATCTAAAGAAACTAACGTTTCATTTTAAAATGTATCATCCAGTCCAATATTAGAACCCAAAACTGACCTAAGTTATCATATTAGTCTTGTTCTTATATTAACATCGATTCTGCAAAAATCTTAATTGAAGTCTAAATGTTTTCATATGCACGTGTACCCATCGTTTTGTTTGTTTGTAACCTTTATTTACACAGGGTGGCCCATTCAGCTAAAACCTGGTATTCAGAGGGGCCTTGTATCATATAAATATATGCAAATAATATAACATATACTATGTACATACAAAGAGATACGTAAATTAAAGCATCGAGTCATTCGTTAGTTTTTCGTGAAATTCATTATGTAATATTAACATTCTATACAGTACTCTCTAATCACAAGTCTATTCAGAAAATGATGGAAAAAAAAAAAACATGAATGCAACTCCTTGTCTTTGACCCGTCAATATTAATGCACCTTTTCAAGTTTTATGGGTGAACAAAGAAATAATAACCAAGAGAATGAAGCTTGGTCTGAAATTGAAAAATGGTGGATTTTGTATCTATTGCTCAAACAAAATAGCAAAGGATTAAAATACTATTTTAATCTTTAACAGTCCAAGGGCCTCGAATCTTGATAGGATGAGCCATTCTAGGATTAGTCTGATAGCACTGAGTGTACTATTATTCAGTAGATGTCATCCCTAGAATAGATATTATCAATCTTTTGCGAACGCTTTACTTGTCAACAATTTACAAGATTGATTGCCAATGAACTGAGGTTATAAAGGTTGGAAGTTGTATGTAGTGAATCGTTTGGTTTAGGAACAAGTAAACTGTCGTCAACCAAGAATTCGTCTTAAGCCAGCTTTGGAAATGGTCCAGACATTGTAAGGCGAAGCGCTGACTGTCCCATACTAACATGTTCATGGCCAAAGTATAATATTTTAAATGCTATTTTAAAAGTTTAATATGTACACTTTAAGCTAAAACAATAAAAGCATCTAATACAATATATAGGAATAGATAGCGATAACTCAAAGAAAAAACCTAAATTAATATAATTAATGAAAATATGGAAAATGTTAGTTTTTAAGACTACGAATATATACTATTGACTTGATTCCAAATGTTTGTTAGTTCTCTGCTCGTATCTCTTGAAGATGTTCGTCGAGATTCGCTAGTTTTACCGTGCTCTCCGATCTTCGCAAAAGCAATCAGAATCTGTTCTTGGTCGGTGGCCTTTCTTGTAGTTGCGTCAATGTAAGACTTCATGACCAGCATTGTAAAAGTGGAAGTACTGTAAAAGCTGTTTTGACTGTGGTCTTGCAAAACAACGATTGTCATTCAGTCTGTGGTTCAAAAGTTCCGGTCATTGTATGGCGAAGCGGTAACTGTCCCATTACTGCCATGATCATTGCAAAAGCTAAAATATTTTAAACATTGTTTTGACTGTGGTCTTTACTGCTTCTCGAATGTCTCGAATCCGCCACAAGTACAGAAGAGGATTCATCGCCGAGTTAAGTAGTGCGATGAACTCCGCTACATTAACACTTATGTACCTTATGTCATAGTATGTCTTTGATGAAAACTTATGATCTAAGATCGCGTAAGAAATTAAAACGCAAACATATGGTATATAAAAAAGAATGGTAAAAATGAAAACTACAAACATGGTGATAAGGGATTTTCTATATTTGGCGACATCAATGTTGGAACTTGGAGCTGCACCTGTTTCGTCGTTCTGGACACTTGGAGATACTGAAGAGGAGGTGATCTTTCGTAAGCTGTAGAAGGCTATCGAATAACAAACGGTAATGATAATGACTAAAATGAAAGCTAATATTCCAGCAAAAAGTAAAACGGCTGTTGCGGTTTGATAATTCAACCCTACGTAGCCAAACAACGTTGCTGAGCCTACACACGACATGATCCAGCATGTCAGTAATACATAGATTACACACTTGAGCTCGAGGCTTTTTCGCAGAAAAAAAAAACACTTCAAAACAAGTAATAAACTATCAAACTCTATTTCAAGATAAAACGTTTTTGATGAGCGACTACTGAGGACAGATTTTAGGAGCAAAATTTGAACTACATCGATTAACGGCTATTTCTGTAGCACAGGGATCCCAAGCCAAGAAACCCTAAACCACAGATACTTAGGGTGGTAAGCCTGTGGTAGCACAACAATCTCAAGTCTGGCGAAATTACCACGTGATCGGAAGTAAGGCGTCGGGTGCATAAAACTATTTACTTCCGTTTCCAATTAAATGCCATTTATAGTCATTTTATTTCTAGGCTAAGTGGCTTGAAATGAGGAAACATTATGCTCAAGGATCATTTTTCCTTAGTAGTTTAAAGATTTATCTTTAGTTTATCGTTCTTTTAAAAATCCTTATTATTACAAAGACATTCTTCATACTTTAAGTAGAAAAAAAAACAATAGAGACAGTTCAGTTTTATACTCATTAATGTCCCTCGAGTATACTTTTTTTTGAGTCATTGTTTCAGTCTTGTAGTTAAGTTTGGTTTTTGAATATTTAATTCAGTCGTCGAGTAACAATGTAGGATACAGATGTAAGTAGGTTTTTTCTTTATTTTTGTCGTTTTCTTTATGAATTTTCTGACCCATTAACTTTGTAATTTTCGTAGTTTTTCTAACGTTAAACGAATCACCGAATGTAAAGTATACCGTAGCGCGTCAACAATCATTTTGATAGCACAAAAATCTCATGATCATTCAGTTTCATTTTTTGCCATTGTTTAATTTAACTAAAGCCATAGAAATGTAAGGAAACTGCCGCTGTATCATCAGAAGATATTGATAATTCTATCTTTCCGTAAAAATCCATGAGATAACAAACGGACCGCATCGTGGAAAGTAATGAAATAACTGATTAAAATCTCAATCACAATGAGTAGATGTTTCAAATGTTCTATTCTTATGTTAAGGAAGACTAAGTTTGCCAGACAAAACGATCCACCATGTAATCAATAGTCTTCCAACCCCCTTCAAAGTTACAACACTGCGATATCTGCTCAAAAGTACCACACGAATTTGATTGACAAAGCAGTAAGCCATTCTTTAAAAAATGACATTTACGAATTATTTGTTCTTTGAAATATACATTACATGTAAAAGATTGAAAACTCATTGAATGCTTCTGAAGAACGATTTATAAATTGGTGACACATACAATACTGAAATATATTAAGATCGTTCAGGTTAAAAATATCAATAAAGAAAGTTTAATGAAAAAAAAAATTATAGAGGAGAGTTAATAGATTTCATCACCTTTTTCAGGCACTGTTGTGAACTTTTAATATGAAACTCTAATCAATTTTTAATTTTATTTTGAGACCTTTTTTTGTTTGTTTGTTTCGATGTTTCCATGGATACACAAATTTATGTTTCTCGTTTCTTCTTTTTTAAACACCTTATTCTCTTCAGTTACTAGAATTTTTTTCATGGTTATGATTTTTTATATATATTTTGATTCTCAAATTATCCCTCTTACTTTCATGTAACAATGTAAAAAGTTTTGAATTCATAACAGCGTTCAATAGCAGCATAGTTAATAGATTATTAATTAATTAATCTATTAACTATGATAGCAGTGAAAAGACATGACATTCTGATAAGACAATCTAGCCACTCTAAATCTGTTGATTCCACTGTTAATTCTCATTCTCTCATTTTATATACAAGTGTCCGTCCCATTACTAACAAGATCATGGCATAAGCTAGAATATTTTAAACATTGTTTTGACTGTGGTCTTCACTGCTTCTCGGATGTCTCGAATGCGCCACAAGTACAGAAGAGGATTCATCGCCGAGTTAAGTAGGGAAAGAAACTCAGCTACAGAAATGCAAATTAAAAGGGTGTGAGAAGTTTTCCTTGAGACCAGTGATGAAAAATATTTTGATCTGAAAACGAAAGAAATAATCAAAAAGCAAAACAATGGCGTATAAAAAAGAATGGTAAAAATAAAAACCATAAACATGGTGATAAGGGATTTTCTGTATTTGGCGACATCAATGTTGGAACTTGGACCTGCACCTGTTTCGTCGTTCTGGACACTTGGAGATACTGAACAGGAGGTGATCTTTCGTAAGCTGTATAAGGCCTTCGAATAACAAACGGCGATGGTTACCACTAAAAAAAGAACTCCAATTCCAGCAAAGAGCATCAAACCTCTCAAATTTTGAGAATTCAACCTTAGGTATCCAAACAATGTTGCTGAAACTACAATAAATATGATCCAGCATGTCAGTAATACGCAGAGTACACGCTTCTTTGTTACGATGCTTTGATATCTGTTCCTTAACTTAACTGCTAGCAAACGATCCAAGCTTATGAACGTTAGAGTTATCAGAGAAACTCCGCCCAATGCGTAAACTACGCTTCTGGCGCAAGTTGATACTTGACAGAACAGCTTTAAGGACCAGCCTCTTAGGGCAACAATATTAGTAATGGCCATAAGTGGATCACCAATGGCTCCAACGAGGAGATCAGAAAGAGAAAGACTTCCTATCAGGATGTAGGAAGGTTTGTGAAGCGATGGTGTCTTCCAGATGGAGATCAGGATCAGAAAGTTTAAAACTGTTGTTACCAGTGCTGCAGCCAAATACATAATAAACATTACTAAACGAAGAGTTGGGTAATCAAACTCCTTTTTCATTTCTGTGCAAAGGACATCTTGATTTTCGTCCATTTTGCAAGGTTCTCAAATCAGTCTTGCTAAGTTCTTTAGTCTCCTTCGTCTTTTTCTTTCTCTTTCTTTAATCTTCGGATCTTTGCAACTTTATTTCAACTTTACGGCCGATGAAATCTTAACTCTCCAGTCGACAACTTTAATAAATCGACTTTTCAAAATAACCTCAATAGTTTTTTTGCAGATGGTTTTTAGTTGTTCTCAGCGTGAACTAAAGGAAAGTGTAGTTAAACAATCTCGCGCTTTCGTAATGCGTATGATTGCCTCTCTTGGAAACTCCCAATCATCAAGCACCGGACCATGCAGCACTTTCATTTTTTTTCTTTTCAGGAAGAATGTGTACAGATGCATGTGAAGGCAGTAATCGTTCGTGTTACGGGCTTGAATCTTTTCTTGATTTTTTCTCTGTCGATTTGGACTTTTACAATTTCTACATCTTTGTTTATCATTCTTTGAAGCCGGATTCGATCTGATCTTAACTTGACTTTGCTATAGCGGTTCAATAACGGCTTGTTAGTAATTTCTAGCAGTGAGTATTTAGCGGTTCTAGCGATTGTAGCGTTCCTAGCGGTTTCCAACTCTTCAAAAAAAAAATGTCGGCCCAAGTCCTGCTACCACATTGTTCCATTTGCGATTATGCCTGACTATATCGCACGCTCGGCCCAGTCCTTACAGGATCTCGCACAGGCTACTATGGCCGCGACAACAGAAATTTAATTACTTTAAAAATGTTAATAAATTTCTTTGTGTTCTTCGATTTTCAGGCTCCTTTTCCGTCAGTGTCGATTGGAGTAGCGTTCATCTCATGTTTTAGACACTGCTCAAGGTAGACCTGTTTACTATATCTAGGCCTCTTTAACTCTGGCAAAATGCTTGATATAAAAAAACTATTAAAAAATCTTTTTTTAAATTAAAAAACCAACCAACTTTTTCTACTTATTTTTTATTTTTTTTACCGACGCATTGAATTCCTCAAAAACAAATTTTGCAATGTAAATACCTTTAAATTTACCAGGTGGAGTGAGTGAGCCCCCTTATCTATTTGCCTCTCGTAGAATAAAAAGAAAAGTCTAGTAATTGTGAGTGGCCGCTGAGCTTTTATTTGTAGTTAGAATACTTTTTAATTTCTTTCACAGTACGGTATGTAGTATGTCTAATGAATTTCGAAAACGCCGCAAAAAACCTTTTTAAAATTTAATAACAGCGTTCAATAGAAGTAAAAAGAAATTTCATTCTGATGAGACCGACTTGAACATTGTAAAAATAAACATCATCCGTAGACAACGCGTTCGAGTTTTAATTCTGCTAAAACAATTTATTGATATCGGTCGTGTGCTCCCTTCCATCCCCGTAATTTCTAGATGGCGATGACTGAACCTCTGTAAAAGGAGGGCGAGAGATAGTTAGGATTATATAACTAGTGAGAATGAGGGGATACACCATTTTGTTATTTGAACCCTGAAACAACCTCAGGGCTGATCAAAGTCAGGGCACGGCTAACTCACTGATCAAACCCTGAAACAACCGGTACCTCTGGGCTGATCAAAGGTGGCGTAGCGTTGAGAGCGCTTGCCTCTCACCAATGTGACCCGGGATCAATTCCTGGACTCGGCGTCGTATGTGATTAGAGTTGTTGGTTGGTTCGATCTCTCCGGTGCTTCGAGGATTTTCTCCAGGTTTTCCGGTTTTCCTCCCTCCGCAAAATATCAACTCTTAAATTCTAAATTCTAATTCGATCTAGAAGAGCATAGCTAGATGAAAGAAAGTACTCTGTGTAATTCAAATAACCCTAAATAGTTTTTTATTTCTTCTGTACATCGACATACAAATGAATGATGACAATAACAGCGTGATCTTTGCTACTTTGAATTCTAGAGTTGCAGACCATCATAAAGCGTTTAAAGCCGGTCAATGCATTGAAATAACATCAACTGTTATTTTATCAAATTTTTTATGTTCTCAATGTAAACTAACTATAGTGAGCACTAGCTTTCATCAAATATTCCAAGTTTCTTCTATCATCTCTTGTCAAAATGAGATATTTCAGTATGCATTTTCTAAAAGGTATTTGTACGGATGAGTTTTTTTTTTGGAGTAGAAGTTGTTATAATTCGAGTCGAAAACCTGGAAGTAGGAAACATTGAACTACGAAAAAAAATGTTCGCTGATTGGCTAATTCCTTCAGCCAGAGAGAAGCGAGATCACCTGGAAAGCTCCGGACATTGTATGGTGAAACGGTGGCCTTCCCATTACTGCCATGATCATGACAAAAGCCAGAATATTGTAAACATTGTTTTGACTGTGGTCTTTACTGCTTCTCGAATGTCTCGAATCCGCCACAAGTACAGAAGAGGATTCATCGCCGAGTTAAGTAGTGCGATGAACTCGGCTACACTAACACTTATGTACCTTATGTCATAGTATATCTTTGATGAGAACTTATGATCTAAGGTCGCGAAAGAAATTAAAATGCAAATATATGGTATATAAAAAAGAATAGTAAAAATGAAAACTACAAACATGGTGATAAGGGATTTTCTGTATTTGGCGACATCAATGTTGGGACGCGAACCTACACTTGTCTCGTCGTTCTGGACACTTGGAGATACTGAAGAGGAGGTGATCTTTCGTAAGCTGTAGAACGCCATCGAATAACAAAAGGTAATGATAACGACTAAAATAAAAGCTAATATTCCAGCAAAAAGTACCAGGGTTGTTTGATAATTCAACCCTACGTAGCCAAACGACGTTGCTGAGCCTACACTCGACATGATCCAGCATGTCAGTAATACACAGATTACACGCTTCTGAGTTACGACACTTTGATATCTGTTCCTTAACTTGACTGCCAGCAAACGATCCAAGCTTATTGCCGTCAGATTTATCAGAGAAATGACGCCCAATGCGTAACCCACAATTCTGGCACATTGAAAAACTACAAAGTAAACCTTCGGGGACCAGCCACTTATGGCAGCGATATTTACAGTAGCTAGTAGTGGTTGTCCGATGGCCCCAACGAGAAGATCTGAAAGAGCAAGACTTCCTATCAGTATGTAGGAAGGTTTGTGAAGCGATGGTGTCTTCCAGATGGAGATTAGGATCAGAAAGTTTAAAACTGTTGTTACCAGTGCTGCCGCCGAGTACATAGTAGACATTACTAAACGAAGAGTTTGGTCGCCCATTGCAATGTTTTAAAGTTAGTTTCACTCCTTATTCGTCTATATGCCCATCTCCATCACCGTGCTCTATTTTGAATACTACTTCTTCGTCTTTTTTCTTTCGGATGTATCTCTTCTGTTGATATATATGATTTCGAATTAAATGTTATATTTTGAACGATAATTAGATCTAACGTGGAATTTTCAATGAGTCCATAATTACCCTTGAAGTGTATCTTTTCAGTCCAGCCTCCTCGCATCCATTATTGAATTCATTAATTGATTTGGTTCTCATAAGAGCTTGAAAGTATTATTACTACTAGACATCTCAAGAAACCATCGACAAAGCTACAAAACAATAAGAAAAACCTGAATGAACTTATCATGTTAACTAATGAACTACATCTCTAAGTCATTCATGTTCGATGGTACTTTTAAAGATCATATTTATACTTTTTCCATTACATCCATTACATTTCTACATTCTTCCATTGCTGTCGTAAAAAATGAATGCTTTTGAAGGGTTTCAGGACAGCCATATTGAGAAGAAAGAAAAATCAAGTAATTGATATTGCTTTTGAGCTCTTAATTTAGTCTCTTACACCTTTCGGATATGAGAAATTGTTGTTACATATATAATACTTGGAAACCTCCCAAAGTACCAAAGCATAGCACTTCTTTTTTGTTTCCTTTCACATCTTTTGGCCAATCTTAAATTGCTTTTATTTAATAAGTAATATATTAAAATGTAGGTTTAAAATGCATTAACTTTTCCCTTCAATAAATATATTTAATAATCAACGTTCCTGAAGTCGTGAAATATTCCAATATAATAATAATAATAATAATAATATAATAATAATAATAATAATAATAATAATAATAATAATATCAATAATAATTTGAAGAAGAAGAAGAAGAAGGAGAAGAAGAATAGAGTGGAAACAATATATCCGTGAAATACGAATTACTAAATATTACAAAATAGTGTAGAATTTGCAGAAAATTGTACTATATAGTGTAACTAACAAGATATATTGTTTGCACTCTAGTAATAATAATTATATTATTAATGGGACTTTATTTCAGGCTTCTTAAATAATAATAATTCATTATATTTAATAATAATACAATACAATATAATATATTCTTATATTAAAATATAAAAATTTCTTCTTATATTCTATGTGATATATTTTCATGTTTTTATATATTTACATATTTATATGTTTTGATATTTTATACATCTCGATGATCGCTGGTAAAATGAGGGTATCTTGACCCAAGTAACGGTAGAAAACCTAACATGTGTTTTTGAAGGAGTTAGGAAACAAAGTTCACAGAAAAATCACTATTAATGATAATAATGATGATAATAATAATAATAATTGTTTTCAAAGACATAATCAACTTTATTTTATACTGCAATCTTTAAAAGAACGATAAAATATATGTGTGTGTTTAACTACCATACAATGTTGTAAAAATATATAGTATCATAGAATGAATATCGAAATATATATTATTTATAGAATTCAAAAAAAAAAAAAAAAGGAAAAAATTATATAAAAAAAGAAAAACTTATATCACTTGAAAAAAATACGAAGGCAAAAGAACTTTGATAACTAGCTAAACGTTTATACATATGGCATTCTACTGACTGATTCAATATCAATGTCAATGTTTCTAATGTCACATGGTACTCTTTTTATCGTTCTTGATTCTCGTAGACACACCAGAGCAGATCTGAGTAAAGAAAAGGATGTTCTCGCTCTAATCCAGGATATTGTCCTTGCGTATTGCTACCCTTTCTTGTTGACTATAAGCTCTGCAAGTTGGCTGTGGTACCTTTGACATTCTATTTCCAATAATAATAATAATAATAATAATAATAATAATAATAATAATAATAATAATAATGGAAACTTTATTTCACTTTTATATTTTTTACATAAACAATAATAATAATAGTAATAATTATGATAATAATGATGAACGTGATGATAATAGTAATATTGGTCATATTTTACTTGGGAGCCCACTCGCCAAGGTGATTTTTAGTAGTGCCCTAAATTAAATACAAAAGAAAATATACGTAAATATAAACAATATAAAACAACACAAATATATGAAATGTAAAAGTAAAAAATTTAAAGGAAAAATATTTACAATAAAAAAATAAAAGTTGGTTACAAAATATAGCATATGATTTATATAATAAGTATAAGACTATAAAATACTCCAAAGTTTACCTTTTAAAAGGTGAGAACCTAAGTCTCTGAAAACCTAGTCTAGTTCATTCCATTCCTTGACTACGTGATATCTAAATCTTTGTTTTCCCCAATTCGTGTGTGTACGTGCGTCACTTCCATTAAGAAAACTGAAAATTTCATAATTTTGATAAGTACCTTTCAATGACCTGAGAAGGACAAACCTCTCTCATTCAGGTGTTAAATTAACAATATTTTTGTGTGTTGCCGCATGAATGGAAGATCCGGTTATGAATGCACGAAAGCCTTTTGTGCCAAATGGAATGAATATAACGAGGAAAATATCAACAACTAAAGCACAATAAAATCTGGTTAATTCTGGTACAGATTTGATCTAAACATTAGTACATATTTTATCTAAGGAAACTAACGTTTCATTTTAAAAGGTATCATCCAGTGCAATATTAGAACCCAAAACTGACCTAAGTTATCATATTAGTCTTGTTCTTATATTAACAGCGATTCTGCAAAAATCTTAATTGAAATCTAAATGTTTTCATGTGCACGTGTACCCATCGTTTTGTTTGTTTGTAACCTTTATTTACACAGGGTGGCCCATTCAGCTAAAACCTGGTATTCAGAGGGGTCTTGTATCATATAAATATATACAAATAATATAACATATACTATGTACATACAAAGAGATACGTAAATTAAAGCATCGAGTCATTCGTTAGTTTTTCGTGAAATTCATTATGTAATACTAACATTCTATACAGTACTCTCTAATCACAAGTCTATTCAGAAAATGATGGAGAGAAAAAAACAAGAATGTAACTCCTTGTCTTTAACCCGTCAATATTAATGCACCTTTTCAAGTTTTATGGGTGAACAAAGAAATAATAACCAAGAGAATGAAGCTTGGTCTGAAATTGAAAAATGGTGGATTTTGTATCTATTGCTCAAACAAAATAGCAAAGGATTAAAATACTATTTTAATCTGTAATAGTCCAAGGTCCTCGAATCTTGATAGGATGAGCCATTCTAGGATTAGTCTGATAGCACTGAGTGTACTATTATCCAGTGGATGTCATCCCTAGAATAGATATTATTAATCTTTTGCGCACGCTTTACTTGTCAACAATTTACAAGATTGATTGCCAATGAACTGAGGTTATAAAGGTTGGAGGTTGTATGTAGTGAATCGTTTGGTTTAGGAACAAGTAAACTGTCGTCAACCAAGAATTCGTCTTAAGCCAGCTTTGGAAATGGTCCAGACATTGTAAGGCGAAGCGCTGACTGTCCCATACTAACATGTTCATGGCCAAAGTATAATATTTTAAATGCTATTTTAAAAGTTTAATATGTACACTTTAAGCTAAAACAATAAAAGTATCTAATTCTATATTTAGGAATAGATAGCGATAACTCAAAGAAAAAACCTAAATTAATATAATTGATAAATATATGGACAATGTTAGTTTTTAAGACTACGAATATATACTATTGACTTGATTCCAAATGTTTGTTAGTTCTCTGCTCGTATCTCTTGAAGATGTTCGTCGAGATTCGCTAGTTTTACCATGCTCTCCGATCTTCGCCAAAGCAATCAGAATCTGTTCGTGGTCGGTGGCCTTTCTTGTAGTTGCGTCAATGTAAGATTTCATGACCAGCATTGCAAAAGTGAAAGTACTGTAAAAGCTGTTTTGACTGTGGTCTTGCAAAACAAGGATTGTCATTCAGTCTGTGGTTCAAAAGTTCCGGTCATTGTATCGCGAAGCGGTAACTGTCCCATTACTGCCATGATCATGATCCTATTACTAACATGTTCATGGCCAAAGCTAGAATATTTTAAACATTTTTTTGACTGTGGTCTTTACTGCTTCTCGAATGTCTCGAATTCGCCACAAGTACAGAAGAGGATTCATCGCCGAGTTAAGTAGTGCGATGAACTCCGCTACATTAACACTTATGTACCTTATGTCATAGTATATCTTTGATGAGAACTTATGATCTAAGGTCGCGAAAGAAATTAAAATGCAAACATATGGTATATAAAAAATAATGGTAAAAATGAAAACTACAAACATGGTGATAAGGGATTTTCTGTATTTGGCGACATCAATGTTGGAACTTGGACCTGCCACTACTGCGTCGCTCTGAACACTTGGAGATACTGAAGAGGAGGTAATCTTTCGTAAGCTATAGTAGGCCATCGAATAAGAAACGGTAATGATAATGACTAAAATGAAAGCTAATAATCCAGCAAAAAGTACCAGGGCTGTTTGATAATTCAACCCTACGTAGCCAAACAAAGTTGCTGAGCCTACACACGACATGATCCAGCATGTCAGTAATACACAGATTACACACTTCTGAGTTACGACACTTTGATATCTGTTCCTTAACTTAACTGCTAGCAAACGATCAAAGCTTATGGCCGTCAGAGATATCAGAGAAATGACGCCCAATGCGTAACCCACAATTCTGGCACATTGCAAAACTACAAAGTAAACCTTCGGGGACCAGCCACTTATGGCAGCGATATCCATAGTTACCACTAGTGGATCTCCAATGGCTCCAACGAGGATATCAGAAAGAGCAAGACTTCCTATCAGGATGTAAGAAGGTTTGTGAAGCGATGGAGTCTTCCAGATGGAGATCAGGATCAGAAAGTTTAAAACTGTTGTTACCAGTGCTGCCGCCGAGTACATAGTAGACATTAATAAACGAACAGTTAGGTCGCCCATTGCAATGTTTTAAAGTTAGTTTCGCTCCTTATTCGTCTATTTGTCCATCTCCATCTTCTTGTTCTTCGTGTTCGATTACACGATATATATATATATATATATATATATATATATATATATATATATATATATATATATATATATATATATATATATATGTGATAACACAACTTCGGGTTTTGTTATTGAGATAGATAGAGATCATCACATGTAAAGATCCTGATATTCTTTTTTACACGAGTTGCCCGTATCATATCGCTGACGAGCGAGTCCGCGAGTGAGTTTTGCTTATTACACATTTAGGGTCGCGATTATATATGATTATGTATCGCGAGATTTTATTGGACAGTTTACCTTCAAGTTATATCGTATCACTTCACTGATATGCTTTTTTATTTACGGCTTTATTTCACGGGTATCGACCCTAAATGAGTAATAAAACCAATTATAAACAGCCATCACATTTCAAGATGAAATGGTCATTCACTCGATCGATTTCCTAGAACTCTCAAGGTGCTTCAACGTCAAATAATGCTCCCTACTTCAATTTTGACATTTTAGAAACGTAACAAATCCTTTGGGGGGTGCTGAAAGAAAAGCTTTTAACTTTTCATTGACTTTCAGGTTAATAGACTCTGTTTCTTTGCTAAGCGGAGGTACAGCATATTTTCGCTAAGCGATTACTTCCATGGCGAGAAATTATGGACACGCACGCGCAGTAGATGCCCTGAGTTTGCAAAACAAAATGGTCGAGCAGATACAGACTTTGTTTGGGATAAAAGTCAAAAATAATATTTTCTCATATGTGTCCAGGAATTTCCAAAATGTTCTATCTGATCTTGCTTGTAGACACCGAAAGCAAACTGGTCTGTCAAACTCATATCGATAGGCTATATCCTTGTACATCTTTGTGGTATGAGCACAATTTCTCCGAAGTGGAATCAAGAAGGCATTGTAGGGTATCTATCCACACCACCATTTTTCAAGAAAACACAAACAGATTTGAAAGATGTTCTATGTTCTCCAACTTGCCAAGTCGTTGCACTTATTAGTTTAATATACCAAAAAATCCAACAATAAATATCCGTTGCGGTGTAAGGCTTTACTTTTGAAGGGTTTTGAAGAACGCGCATCGCTGCAGATAATTAATTCAATATAAACAATACTTTCAACAATACATCATTTTCTCCAGCGATGTGCGATGCGTGACTTTAAAAAGTTTATCTCAAAAGTTTGGATAGAATAAGCTGTAGAAATTTCCCCACTATTCTAGATATAGCTATGATCTATTGATGAAGGAAGTTTAAAGAAAAAACTTGGCACCGTTTCGAAGAGTTCTGCGAAATTGTGATTTTTGGAAAAAACTGTCATTTCGATGTATCTAACGGACTTTAGTAAATAAATATTTATTAAATGAATGATTAAGATTTATCGCTGACTTTTCGTTATACCTCAAATCAACGAATTCGCGTTTGATTTTCTTGAAAACCGTTTAATGAAATGACCCGGAACCTAGGCACAACACAGATGGATAATCCTTCTTGGTTCTGTTAAATTTTCAAGGGAAGAGAAGGCAGGGAAGATGAAGAATTTCGGGCTGGAATGCGAGACGGTGTGCGATCCGGAGGCCGAAGTTGCCTGTCTTGTCTCACTCTTACTGTAAGGAGAGCTAGTCAAATTAACCCCCGAACTTTCGAAGCCCTAAACAAGCATTTTTGAGCTCGAGGCTTTTTCGCAGAAAAAAAAAACACTTCAAAACAAGTAATAAACTATCAAACTCTATTTCAAGATAAAACGTTTTTGATGAGCGACTACTGAGGACAGATTTTAGGAGCAAAATTTGAACTACATCGATTAACGGCTATTTCTGTAGCACAAGGATCCCAAGCCAAGAAACCCTAAACCACAGATACTTAGGGTGGTAAGCCTGTGGTAGCACAACAATCTCAAGTCTGGCGAAATTACCACGTGATCGGAAGTAAGGCGTCGGGTGCATAAAACTATTTACTTCCGTTTCCAATTAAATGCCATTTATAGTCATTTTATTTCTAGGCTAAGTGGCTTGAAATGAGGAAACATTATGCTCAAGGATCATTTTTCCTTAGTAGTTTAAAGATTTATCTTTAGTTTATCGTTCTTTTAAAAATCCTTATTATTACAAAGACATTCTTCATACTTTAAGTAGAAAAAGAAACAATAGAGACAGTTCAGTTTTATACTCATTAATGTCCCTCGAGTATACTTTTTTTTTGAGTCATTGTTTCAGTCTTGTAGTTAAGTTTGGTTTTTGAATATTTAATTCAGTCGTCGAGTAACAATGTAGGATACATATGTGAGTAGGTTTTTTCTTTATTTTTTGTCGTTTTCTTTCTGAATTTTCTGACCCATTAACTTTGTAATTTTTGTAGTTTTTCTAACGTTAAACGAATCACCGAATGTAAAGTATACCGTAGCGCGTCAACAATCATTGTGATAGCACAAAAATCTCATGATCATTCAGTTTCATTTTTTGCCATTGTTTAATTTAACTCAAGCCATAGAAATGTTAGGAAACTGCCGCTGCATCATTAGAATATATTGATAACTCTATCTTTCCGTAAAAGTCCATGAGATAACAAACGGACCGCATCGTGGAAAGTAATCAAATAACTGATTAAAACCTCAATCACAATGAGTAGATGTTTCAAATGTTCTATTCTTATGTTAAGGAAGACTAAGTTTGCCAGACAAAACGATCCAACATGTAATCAATACTCTTCCAACCCCCTTCAAAGTTACAACACTGCGATATCTGCTCAAAAGTACCACATGAATTTGATTGACAAAGCAGTAAGCCATTCTTTAAAAAATGACATTTACGAATTATTTGTTCTTTGAAATATACATTACATGTAAAAGATTGAAAACTCATTGAATGCTTCTGAAGAACGATTTATAAATTGGTGATACATACAATACTGAAATATATTAAGATCGTTCAGGTTAAAAATATCAATAAAGAAAGTTTAATGAAAAATTTACCAGGTGGAGTGAGTGAGTCCCCTTATCTATTTGCCTCTCGTAGAATAAAAAGAAAAGTCTAGTAATTGTGAGTGGCCGCTGAGCTTTTATTTGTAGTTAGAATACTTTTTAATTTCTTTCACAGTACGGTATGTAGTATGTCTAATGAATTTCGAAAACGCCGCAAAAAACCTTTTTAAAATTTAATAACAGCGTTCAATAGAAGTAAAAAGAAATTTCATTGTGATGAGACCGAGTTGAACATTGTAAAAATAAACATCATCCGTAGACAACGCGTTCGAGTTTTAATTCTGCTAAAACAATTTATTGATATCGGTCGTGTGCTCCCTTCCATCCCCGTAATTTCTAGATGGCGATGACTGAACCTCTGTAAAAGGAGGGCGAGAGATAGTTAGGATTATATAACTAGTGAGAATGAGGGGATACACCATTTTGTTATTTGAACCCTGAAACAACCTCAGGGCTGATCAAAGTCAGGGCACGGCTAACTCACTGATCAAACCCTGAAACAACCGGTACCTCTGGGCTGATCAAAGGTGGCGTAGCGTTGAGAGCGCTTGCCTCTCACCAATGTGACCCGGGATCAATTCCTGGACTCGGCGTCGTATGTGATTAGAGTTGTTGGTTGGTTCGATCTCTCCGGTGCTTCGAGGATTTTCTCCAGGTTTTTCGGTTTTCCTCCCTCCGCAAAATATCAACTCTTAAATTCTAAATTCTAATTCGATCTAGAAGAGCATAGCTAGATGAAAGAAAGTACTCTGTGTAATTCAAGTAACCCTAAATAGTTTTTAATTTCTTCTGTACATCGACATACAAATGAATGATGACAATAACAGCGTGATCTTTGCTACTTTGAATTCTAGAGTTGCAGACCATCATAAAGCGTTTAAAGCCGGTCAATGCATTGAAATAACATCAACTGTTATTTTATCAAATTTTTTATGTTCTCAATGTAAACTAATTATAGTGAGCACTAGCTTTCATCAAATATTGCAAGTTTCTTCTATTATCTCTTGTCAAAATGAAATATTTCAGTATGCATTTTCTAAAAGGTATTTGTACGGATGAGTTTTTTTTTTTGGAGTAGAAGTTGTTATAATTCGAGTCGAAAACCTGGAAGTAGGAAACATTGAGCTACGAAAAAAATGTTCGCTGATTGGCTAATTCCTTCGGCCAGAGAGAATCGAGATCACCTGGAAAGCTCCGGACATTGTATGGTGAAACGGTGGCCTTCCCATTACTGCCATGATCATGACAAAAGCCAGAATATTGTAAACATTGTTTTGACTGTAGTCTTTACTGCTTCTCGAATGTCTCGAATCCGCCACAAGTACAGAAGAGGATTCATCGCCGAGTTAAGTATTACGATGAACTCGGCTACACTAAGACTTATGTACCTTATGTCATAGTATATCTTTGATGAGAACTTATGATCTAAGGTCGCGAAAGAAATTAAAATGCAAACATATGGTATATAAAAAATAATGGTAAAAATGAAAACTACAAACATGGTGATAAGGGATTTTCTGTATTTGGCGACATCAATGTTGGGACGCGAACCTACACTTGTCTCGTCGTTCTGGACACTTGGAGATACTGAAGAGGAGGTGATCTTTCGTAAGTTGTAGAACGCCATCGAATAACAAACGGTAATGATAACGACTAAAATAAAAGCTAATATTCCAGCAAAAAGTACCAGGGCTGTTTGATAATTCAATCCTACGTAGCCAAACGACGTTGCTGAGCCTACACTCGACATGATCCAGCATGTCAGTAATACACAGATTACACGCTTCTGAGTTACGACACTTTGATATATGTTCCTTAACTTGACTGCTAGCAAACGATCCAAGCTTATTGCCGTCAGATTTATCAGAGAAATGACGCCCAATGCGTAACCCACAATTCTGGCACATTGAAAAATTACACGGTTAACCTTCGGGGACCAGCCACTTATGGCAGCGATATTTACAGTAGCTAGTAGTGGTTGTCCGATGGCCCCAACGAGAAGATCTGAAAGAGCAAGACTTCCTATCAGGATGTAGGAAGGTTTGTGAAGCGATGGTGTCTTCCAGATGGAGATCAGGATCAGAAAGTTTAAAACTGTTGTTACCAGTGCTGCCGCCGAGCACATAATAAACATTACTAAACGAAGAGTTTGGTCACCCATTGCAATGTTTTAAAGTTAGTTTCACTCCTTATTCGTCTATATGCCCATCTCCATCACCGTGCTCTATTATGAATACTACTTCTTCGTCTTTTTTTTCCGGATGTATCTCTTCTGTTGATATATATGCTTTCGAATTAAATGTCATGTTTTGAACGATAATTAGATCTAACGTTGCATTTTCAATGAGTCCATAAGTACCCTTGAAGTGTATCTTTTCAGTCCAGCCTCCTCACATCCATTATTGAATTCATTAATTGATTTGGTTCTCATAAGTGCTTGAAAGTATTATTACTAATAGCATCTCAAGAAACCATCGACAAAGCTACAAATCAATAAGAAAAACCTGAATGAACTTATCATGTTAACTAATGAACTACATCTTTAAGTCATTCATGTTCGATGGTACCTTTGAAGATCATATTGATACTTTTTCCATTACATTCATATTACATTTCTACATTCTTCCATTGCTGTCGTGAAAATGAATGCTTTTGAAGGGTTTCACGACAGCCATGTTGAGAAGAAAGAAAAATTAAATAATTGATATTGCTTTTGAGCTCTTAGTTTAGTCCCTTACACCTTTCGGATATGAGAAATTGTGGTTATATTTTAGGCAAATCTTAAAATGTTTTCAAATAACAAGTAAATAAATATTTTAAAATGTAGTTTCAAAATTATCACTATAATTATTATTATAATGATGATGATGATAGCCGTATTCATATTTTACTAGGGGGGCCACTGGCCAAGGCGATTTTCAGTAGCGCCCTAGAATAAATACAAAAGAAACTATACATAAATATAAACAAAATAAAATAACACAACTATATAACATATAAAAGTAAAACAATTAAAGGAAAATTATTTACAATTAAAAAATAAAAGTTGATTGCAAAATATAGCATATGATTTATATAATAAGCATCAGACTATAAAATACTCCAAAGTTTACCTTTTAAAAGATGAGAACCTAATTCTCTTAAAACCTAATCTAGTTCATTCCATTCCTTGACTACGTGATATCTAAATCTTTGTTGTCCTCATTTCATGCGTGTACGTGCGTACACTTCCATTCAGAAAACTGTCACTGAAAATTTCATAATTTTGATAAGTACCCTTCCAGGACCGCTGAGGAGGGCAAACTTTTCCCATTCAGGTGCCAAATTGACAAGATTTTCGTGTGATTCTGCATGAATGGAAGATCCGGTTATGAATGCACGAAAGCATTTTTTTGCCAAATGGAATAAATATAACGAGGAAAATATCAACAACTAAAGCACAAGCAAATCTGGTTAATTCTGGTACACATTTGATCTAAACATTGGTACACATTTGATCTAAAGAAACTAACGTTTCATTTTAAAATGTATCATCCAGTCCAATATTAGAACCCAAAACTGACCTAAGTTATCATATTAGTCTTGTTCTTATATTAACATCGATTCTGCAAAAATCTTAATTGAAGTCTAAATGTTTTCATATGCACGTGTACCCATCGTTTTGTTTGTTTGTAACCTTTATTTACACAGGGTGGCCCATTCAGCTAAAACCTGGTATTCAGAGGGGCCTTGTATCATATAAATATATACAAATAATATAACATATACTATGTACATACAAAGAGATACGTAAATTAAAGCATCGAGTCATTCGTTAGTTTTTCGTGAAATTCATTATGTAATATTAACATTCTATACAGTACTCTCTAATCACAAGTCTATTCAGAAAATGATGGAAAAAAAAAAAACATGAATGCAACTCCTTGTCTTTGACCCGTCAATATTAATGCACCTTTTCAAGTTTTATGGGTGAACAAAGAAATAATAACCAAGAGAATGAAGCTTGGTCTGAAATTGAAAAATGGTGGATTTTGTATCTATTGCTCAAACAAAATAGCAAAGGATTAAAATACTATTTTAATCTTTAACAGTCCAAGGTCCTCGAATCTTGATAGGATGAGCCATTCTAGGATTAGTCTGATAGCACTGAGTGTACTATTATTCAGTGGATGTCATCCCTAGAATAGATATAATTAATCTTTTGCGAACGCTTTACTTGTCAACAATTTACAAGATTGATTGCCAATGAACTGAGGTTATAAAGGTTGGAGGTTGTACGTAGTGAATCGTTTGGTTTAGGAACAGGTAAACTGTCGTCAACCAAGAATTCGTCTTAAGCCAGCTTTGGAAATGGTCCAGACATTGTATGGCGAAGCGCTGACTGTCCCATACTAACATGTTCATGGCCAAAGTATAATATTTTAAATGCTATTTTAAAAGTTTAATATGTACACTTTAAGCTAAAACAATAAAAGTATCTAATACAATATATAGGAATAGATAGCGATAACTCAAAGAAAAAACCTAATTTAATATAATTAATGAAAATATGGAAAATGTTAGTTTTTAAGACTACGAATATATACTATTGACTTGATTCCAAATGTTTGTTAGTTCTCTGCTCGTATCTCTTGAAGAGGTTCGTCGAGATTCGCTAGTTTTACCATGCTCTCCGATCTTTACAAAAGCAATCAGAATCTGTTCTTGGTCGGTGGCCTTTCTTGTAGTTGCGTCAATGTAAGATTTCATGACCAGCATTGCAGAAGTGAAAGTACTGTAAAAGCTGTTTTGACTATGGTCTTCCAAAACAACGATTGTCATTCAGTCTGTGGTTCAAAAGTTCCGGTCATTGTATGGCGAGGCGGTAACTGTCCCATTACTGCCATGATTATTGCAAAAGCTAGAATATTTTAAACAATGTTTTGACTGTGGTCTTTACTGCTTCTCGAATGTCTCGAATCCGCCACAAGTACAGAAGAGGATTCATCGCCGAGTTAAGTAGTGTGATGAACTCCGCTACATTAACACTTATGTACCTTATGTCATAGTATATCTTTGATGAGAACTTATGATCTAAGATCGCGTAAGAAATTAAAATGCAAACAAATGGCGTATAAAAAAGAATGGTAAAAATAAAAACCACAAACATGGTGATAAGGGATTTTCTGTATTTGGCGACATCAATGTTGGAACTTGGACCTGCCACTACTGCGTCGCTCTGAACACTTGGAGATACTGAAGAGGAGGTGATCTTTCGTAAGCTATAGTAGGCCATCGAATAACAAACGGTAATGATAACGACTAAAATGAAAGCTAATATTGCAGCAAAAAGTACCAGGGCTGTTTGATAATTCAACCCTACGTAGCCAAACAACGTTGCTGAGCCTACACACGACATGATCCAGCATGTCAGTAATACACAGATTACACACTTCTGAGTTACGACACTTTGATATTTGTTCCTTAACTTGACTGCCAGTAAACGATCAAAGCTTATGGCCGTCAGAGTTATCAGAGAAATGACGCCCAATGCGTAACCCACAATTCTGGCACATTGCAAAACTACAAAGTAAACCTTCGGGGACCAGCCACTTATGGCAGCGATATTCATAGTTACCACTAGTGGATCTCCAATGGCTCCAACGAGGAGATCAGAAAGAGCAAGACTTCCTATCAGGATGTAGGAAGGTTTGTGGAGCGATGGTGTCTTCCAGATGGAGATCAGGATCAGAAAGTTTAAAACTGTTGTTACCAGTGCTGCAGCCGAGTACATAGTAGACATTACTAAAAGAAAAGTTTGGTCCCCCATTGCAATGTTTTAAAGTTAGTTTCGCTCCTGATTCGTCTATTTGTCCATCTCCATCTTCTTGTTCTTTGTGTTCGATTACACGATATATAGATATGCGATAATACAACTTCGGGTTTTGTTATTGAGATAGATAGAAATCATCACAGGTAAAGATCCTGATATTCTTTTTTTCACGAGTTGCCCGTACCATATCGCGAACGAGCAAGTCCGCGAGTGAGTTTTGCTTATTACACATTTAGGGTCGCGATTATATATTATTATGTATCGCGAGATTTTATTGGACAGTTTACCTTCAAGTTATATCGTATCACTTCACTGATATGCTTTTTTATTCACGGCTTTATTTCACGGATATCGACCCTAAATGAGTAATAAAACCAATTATAAACAGCCATCACATTTCAAGAGGAAATGGTCATTCACTCGATCGATTTCCTAGAACTCTCAAGGTGCTTCAACGTCAAATAATGCTCCCTACTTCAATTTTGACATTTTAGAAACGTAACAAATCCTTCGGGGGGTGCTGAAAGAAAAGCTTTTAATTTTTCATTGACTTTCAGGTTAATAGACTCTGTTTCTTTGCTAAGCGGAGGTACAGCATATTTTCGCTAAGCGATTACTTCCATGGCGAGAAATTATGGACACGCACGCGCAGTACATGCCCTGAGTTTGCAAAACAAAATGGTCGATCAGATATAGACTTTGTTTGGGATAAAAGTCAAAAATAATATTTTCTCATATGTGTCCAGGAATTTCCAAAATGTTCTATCTGATCTTGCTTGTAGACACCGAAAGCAAACTGGTCTGTCAAACTCATATGGATAGGCTATATCCTTGTATATCTTTGTGGTATGAGCACAATATCAAGAAGGCATTGTAGGGTGTCTATCCACACCACCATTTTTCAAGAAAACACAAACAGATTTGAAAGATGTTCTATGTTCTCCAACTTGCCAAGTTGTTGCACTTAATGTACCAAAAATTCCAATAATGAAATATCCGTTGCGGTATAAGGATATACTTTTGAAGGTTTAATTTTGAACAACGCGCATAACTGGAGGTAATTTATTTAATATAAACAATACTTTTAGCAATACATCATTTTCTCCAATGATGTGCGATGCGTGACTTTAAAAATATATATATATCACAAGTTTGGATAGGATAATCTATCCTATTCTATATCCTAACTATAGAAATTCGCCCATTATTCTAGATATAGCTATGATATATTGATGTAGGAAGTTTAAAGAAAAAACTTGGCACCGTTTCGAAGAGTTCGGTGAAATTGTGATTTTTGGAAAAAACTGTCATTTCGATGTATCTAACGGCCTTTAGTAAATAAATATTTATTAAATGAATGATTAAGATTTATCGCTGACTTTTCATTATACCTCAAATCAACGAATTCGCGTTTGATTTTCTTGACTGAAACCGTTTAATGAAATGACCCGGAACCTAGGCACAACACAGATGGATAATCCTTCTTGGTTCTGTTGAATTTTCAAGGGATGAGAAAGGCAGGGAAGGTGAAGAATTCCGGGCTGAAATGTGCGACGGTGTGTTATCCGGAGGCCGAAGTTGCCTGCCTTGTCTCACTTTTACTGTAAGGAGAGCTAGTCAAATTAACCCCCGAACTTTCGAAGCCCTAAACAAGCATTTTTAAGGCTTTTTCGCAGAAAAAAAAAAAAAAAAAAAAAACGCTTCAAAACAAGTAATAAACTATCAAACTTTATTTCAAGATAAAACATTTTTGATTAATGACTACTGAGGACAGATTTTAGGAGCAAAATTTGAACTATATCGATTAACGGCTATTTCTGTAGCACAAGGATCCCAAGCCAAGAAACCCTAAACCACAGATACTGGTGGTAAGCCTGTGGTAGCACATCAATCTCAAGTCTGGCGAAATTACCACGTGATCGGAAGTAAGGCGTCGGGTGCATAAAACTATTTACTTCCGTTTCCAATTAAATGCCATTTATAGTCTTTTTATTTCTAGGCTAAGTGGCTTAAAATGAGGGAACATTATGCTCAAGGATCTCTTTTCCTTAGTAGTTTAAAGATTTATCTTTAGTTTATCATTCTTTTAAAAATCGTTATTATTACAAAGACATTCTTCATACTTTAAGTAGAAAAAGAAACAATAGAGACAGTTCAGTTTTATACTCATTAATGTCCCTCGAGTATACTTTTTTTTGAGTCATTGTTTCAGTCTTGTAGTTAAGTTTGGTTTTTGAATATTTAATTCAGTCGTCGAGTAACAATGTAGGATACAGATGTAAGTAGGTTTTTTCTTTATTTTTGTCGTTTTCTTTCTGAATTTTCTGACCCATTAACTTTGTAATTTTCGTAGTTTTTCTAACGTTAAACGAATCACCGAATGTAAAGTATACCGTAGCGCGTCAACAATCATTTTGATAGCACAAAAATCTCATGATCATTCAGTTTCATTTTTTGCCATTGTTTAATTTAACTAAAGCCATAGAAATGTAAGGAAACTGCCGCTGTATCATCAGAAGATATTGATAATTCTATCTTTCCGTAAAAATCCATGAGATAACAAACGGACCGCATCGTGGAAAGTAATGAAATAACTGATTAAAACCTCAATCACAATGAGTAGATGTTTCAAATGTTCTATTCTTATGTTAAGGAAGACTAAGTTTGCCAGACAAAACGATCCACCATGTAATCAATAGTCTTCCAACCCCCTTCAAAGTTACAACACTGCGATATCTGCTCAAAAGTACCACACGAATTTGATTGACAAAGCAGTAAGCCATTCTTTAAAAAATGACATTTACGAATTATTTGTTCTTTGAAATATACATTACATGTAAAAGATTGAAAACTCATTGAATGCTTCTGAAGAACGATTTATAAATTGGTGATACATACAATACTGAAATATATTAAGATCGTTCAGGTTAAAAATATCAATAAAGAAAGTTTAATGAAAAAAAAAATTATAGAGGAGAGTTAATAGATTTCATCACCTTTTTCAGGCACTGTTGTGAACTTTTAATATGAAACTCTAATCAATTTTTAATTTTATTTTGAGACCTTTTTTTGTTTGTTTGTTTCGATGTTTCCATGGATACACAAATTTATGTTTCTCGTTTCTTCTTTTTTAAACACCTTATTCTCTTCAGTTACTAGAATTTTTTTCATGGTTATGATTTTTTATATATATTTTGATTCTCAAATTATCCCTCTTACTTTCATATAACAATGTAAAAAGCTTTAAATTCATAACAGCGTTCAATAGCAGTGAAAAGACATGACATTCTGATAAGACAATCTAGCCACTCTAAATCTGTTAATTCCACTGTTAATTCTCATTCTCTCATTTTATATACAAGTGTCCGTCCCATTACTAACAAGATCATGGCATAAGCTAGAATATTTTAAACATTGTTTTGACTGTGGTCTTCACTGCTTCTCGGATGTCTCGAATGCGCCACAAGTACAGAAGAGGATTCATCGCCGAGTTAAGTAGGGAAAGAAACTCAGCTACAGAAATGCAAATTAAAAGGGTGTGAGAAGTTTTCCTTGAGACCAGTGATGAAAAATATTTTGATCTGAAAACGAAAGAAATAATCAAAAAGCAAAACAATGGCGTATAAAAAAGAATGGTAAAAATAAAAACCATAAACATGGTGATAAGGGATTTTCTGTATTTGGCGACATCAATGTTGGAACTTGCACCTGCACCTGTTTCGTCGTTCTGGACACTTGGAGATACTGAACAGGAGGTGATCTTTCGTAAGCTGTATAAGGCCTTCGAATAACAAACGGCGATGGTTACCACTAAAAAAAGAACTCCAATTCCAGCAAAGAGCATCAAACCTCTCAAATTTTGAGAATTCAAACTTAGGTATCCAAACAATGTTGCTGAAACTACAATAAATATGATCCAGCATGTCAGTAATACGCAGAGTACACGCTTCTTTGTTACGATGCTTTGATATCTGTTCCTTAACTTAACTGCTAGCAAACGATCCAAGCTTATGAACGTTAGAGTTATCAGAGAAACTCCGCCCAATGCGTAAACTACGCTTCTGGCGCAAGTTGATACTTGACAGAACAGCTTTAAGGACCAGCCTCTTAGGGCAACAATATTAGTAATGGCCATAAGTGGATCACCAATGGCTCCAACGAGGAGATCAGAAAGAGAAAGACTTCCTATCAGGATGTAGGAAGGTTTGTGAAGCGATGGTGTCTTCCAGATGGAGATCAGGATCAGAAAGTTTAAAACTGTTGTTACCAGTGCTGCAGTAAAATACATAATAAACATTACTAAACGAAGAGTTGGGTAATCAAACTCCTTTTTCATTTCTGTGCAAAGGACATCTTGATTTTCGTCCATTTTGCAAGGTTCTCAAATCAGTCTTGCTAAGTTCTTTAGTCTCCTTCGTCTTTTTCTTTCTCTTTCTTTAATCTTCGGATCTTTGCAACTTTATTTCAACTTTACGGCCGATGAAATCTTAACTCTCCAGTCGACAACTTTAATAAATCGACTTTTCAAAATAACCTCAATAGTTTTTTTGCAGATGGTTTTTAGTTGTTCTCAGCGTGAACTAAAGGAAAGTGTAGTTAAACAATCTCGCGCTTTCGTAATGCGTATGATTGCCTCTCTTGGAAACTCCCAATCATCAAGCACCGGACCATGCAGCACTTTCATTTTTTTTCTTTTCAGGAAGAATGTGTACAGATGCATGTGAAGGCAGTAATCGTTCGTGTTACGGGCTTGAATCTTTTCTTGATTTTTTCTCTGTCGATTTGGACTTTTACAATTTCTACATCTTTGTTTATCATTCTTTGAAGCCGGATTCGATCTGATCTTAACTTGACTTTGCTATAGCGGTTCAATAACGGCTTGTTAGTAATTTCTAGCAGTGAGTATTTAGCGGTTCTAGCGATTGTAGCGTTCCTAGCGGTTTCCAACTCTTCAAAAAAAAAATGTCGGCCCAAGTCCTGCTACCACATTGTTCCATTTGCGATTATGCCTGACTATATCGCACGCTCGGCCCAGTCCTTACAGGATCTCGCACAGGCTACTATGGCCGCGACAACAGAAATTTAATTACTTTAAAAATGTTAATAAATTTCTTTGTGTTCTTCGATTTTCAGGCTCCTTTTCCGTCAGTGTCGATTGGAGTAGCGTTCATCTCATGTTTTAGACACTGCTCAAGGTAGACCTGTTTACTATATCTAGGCCTCTTTAACTCTGGCAAAATGCTTGATATAAAAAAACTATTAAAAAATCTTTTTTTAAATTAAAAAACCAACCAACTTTTTCTACTTATTTTTTATTTTTTTTACCGACGCATTGAATTCCTCAAAAACAAATTTTGCAATGTAAATACCTTTAAATTTACCAGGTGGAGTGAGTGAGCCCCCTTATCTATTTGCCTCTCGTAGAATAAAAAGAAAAGTCTAGTAATTGTGAGTGGCCGCTGAGCTTTTATTTGTAGTTAGAATACTTTTTAATTTCTTTCACAGTACGGTATGTAGTATGTCTAATGAATTTCGAAAACGCCGCAAAAAACCTTTTTAAAATTTAATAACAGCGTTCAATAGAAGTAAAAAGAAATTTCATTCTGATGAGACCGACTTGAACATTGTAAAAATAAACATCATCCGTAGACAACGCGTTCGAGTGTTAATTCTGCTAAAACAATTTATTGATATCGGTCGTGTGCTCCCTTCCATCCCCGTAATTTCTAGATGGCGATGACTGAACCTCTGTAAAAGGAGGGCGAGAGATAGTTAGGATTATATAACTAGTGAGAATGAGGGGATACACCATTTTGTTATTTGAACCCTGAAACAACCTCAGGGCTGATCAAAGTCAGGGCACGGCTAACTCACTGATCAAACCCTGAAACAACCGGTACCTCTGGGCTGATCAAAGGTGGCGTAGCGTTGAGAGCGCTTGCCTCTCACCAATGTGACCCGGGATCAATTCCTGGACTCGGCGTCGTATGTGATTAGAGTTGTTGGTTGGTTCGATCTCTCCGGTGCTTCGAGGATTTTCTCCAGGTTTTCCGGTTTTCCTCCCTCCGCAAAATATCAACTCTTAAATTCTAAATTCTAATTCGATCTAGAAGAGCATAGCTAGATGAAAGAAAGTACTCTGTGTAATTCAAGTAACCCTAAATAGTTTTTTATTTCTTCTGTACATCGACATACAAATGAATGATGACAATAACAGCGTGATCTTTGCTACTTTGAATTCTAGAGTTGCAGACCATCATAAAGCGTTTAAAGCCGGTCAATGCATTGAAATAACATCAACTGTTATTTTATCAAATTTTTTATGTTCTCAATGTAAACTAACTATAGTGAGCACTAGCTTTCATCAAATATTCCAAGTTTCTTCTATCATCTCTTGTCAAAATGAGATATTTCAGTATGCATTTTCTAAAAGGTATTTGTACGGATGAGTTTTTTTTTTGGAGTAGAAGTTGTTATAATTCGAGTCGAAAACCTGGAAGTAGGAAACATTGAACTACGAAAAAAAATGTTCGCTGATTGGCTAATTCCTTCAGCCAGAGAGAAGCGAGATCACCTGGAAAGCTCCGGACATTGTATGGTGAAACGGTGGCCTTCCCATTACTGCCATGATCATGACAAAAGCCAGAATATTGTAAACATTGTTTTGACTGTGGTCTTTACTGCTTCTCGAATGTCTCGAATCCGCCACAAGTACAGAAGAGGATTCATCGCCGAGTTAAGTAGTGCGATGAACTCGGCTACACTAACACTTATGTACCTTATGTCATAGTATATCTTTGATGAGAACTTATGATCTAAGGTCGCGAAAGAAATTAAAATGCAAATATATGGTATATAAAAAAGAATAGTAAAAATGAAAACTACAAACATGGTGATAAGGGATTTTCTGTATTTGGCGACATCAATGTTGGGACGCGAACCTACACTTGTCTCGTCGTTCTGGACACTTGGAGATACTGAAGAGGAGGTGATCTTTCGTAAGCTGTAGAACGCCATCGAATAACAAACGGTAATGATAACGACTAAAATAAAAGCTAATATTCCAGCAAAAAGTACCAGGGTTGTTTGATAATTCAACCCTACGTAGCCAAACGACGTTGCTGAGCCTACACTCGACATGATCCAGCATGTCAGTAATACACAGATTACACGCTTCTGAGTTACGACACTTTGATATCTGTTCCTTAACTTCACTGCCAGCAAACGATCCAAGCTTATTGCCGTCAGATTTATC